>VXBU01003967.1:265325-294466 GCA_013400315.1 Bombycilla garrulus
CAAGTTCTGCCAGAGGAGGTTTAAATTGGATATTTCTTCATGGAAAGGGTGTCCAGCCCTGGCACAGCTGCCCAGGGCACTGCTGGAGTCCCCATCCCTGGAGGGATTTAAAAGTTTTGCAGATGTGACACTTGGGGACATGATTTAGTGGTGGCCTTGGCAGTGCTGGGGGAATGGTTGGATTCAGTGATCTTGGAAGGCTTTTCCAACCTTTTTGATTCTATGATTGTGCCCAGGGCTTTATCCATCTTGAAAACCTCCAGGGATGGAAACTGCCCAACCTCTGGGCACCCAGCTTGAGTGACCTCATGGTGGAAAAGCTTCTCCCTGCTCCTTGAACATCTCAATTCATTTCCTGCCCATCACCTCCTGTCCTCCCATCCTATGAGAGCCGGTCCCTCTCTTCTCCCCCAATGTCCTTAAAATGCTGGAAAGCTGCTCAAAGTTCCCTTCCTCACCTGGTGCTGGCAGCTAAATGTGCCCACTGAGAAAAAGAGACAAATATTTGTGTTTGTGCACCTACCACATACCTCAAATTAAAGTTAGAAAAGGAAATTTTTTGAAGAAGTTACCAAAAAAGATGTATTAGCAATTCAGTGACATTTCTTCCTGTTCATTAGCCTGGTGACTTGCCTCCTCTGAAACTTTAATAGGAAAATATATGTATTTTGTTATTTTGCTTCAGTCTTTACATTCCTTGCTGTCAGTACCTAAGAGGTGACATGATCTCAGCATTATTTTGTCAATTCGGTGTCGTTTTGGTGCTGTGACCTGAATACAGGGCAAAGCTGCTGATTTAATCCTCTTTAATACAATTTTTATCTCCTTTCTTATAATTCTTTTTTAAAAAATCAAGAATATCACCATCAAACCAGTTCTTTTTTGTTGATTTCTCCAATACTGTGAAAATAAAGCACTGAACAAATGCATTTTATACGATGCACGTGCAGAGGGAAAAGCTTTTGTGCACCCTTTAGGCACAACCCGATCCCAACTTCATTTATTAAAATTTTATATTTGCAAAAAAAACTTAGTTAAATATGCTTAATTCCTTTAAAAAAACTGTTTTTAAAATGAGCTTAAACTGGGGGAAAAAAGAAGCCCCATGCAGTAGTTGTGGCCATGCCCAGAGTCTGCCCAGCACGTGCCGCGGGTATGAATGAGCGCCGGCAGTTTTGTCTCGGGGCTGGATTAGGCACAGTTGCTACTGGAAACTGCACAGCCCGGCTCAGGGAGGCTGTTCCTCTCCGAAACACAGTCCCTGCCCATGGCAGGGGGCTGGAACTGGAGGATCTTTGAGGTCCCTTCCGACCCAAACCGTCCTGTGATGCTGTGAAAGCAGCACCGAGGTCCTGGGGTGACGGGGACGTGCCCCATCCAGCATCACCAAATGGCACTTACTGGATTTTCACCTCCTACAGCATCCAGGGGAGGCTTTTCCTTCTGGGATTTGCTTCGAGCTGCAGTGTTCTTATCTTCATTTCTTTTTAAAAAGTCTCTTTTCAGTATTCAAACCCCACAAAGTCTGTTTTTTTTTGCACGGTTTGGGTTTCAGCACGGGCAGTTGTCAGTCCTGGAGCAGCGGCGGTGGCTTGGTTTTGAGATGTGAAACAAAAGCTTTTGTGCAGCAGGGCTGGTGCGTGCTGCTTTCTGCTGCCAAAGGGGAGCTGAACCTTGTGCTCAGCCCATTTGAGCCCATTGAGTGGCTGCTGTCAGTCAGCAGCGCTTTCCGAAAATGTGTGTGGGACAGAGCTCCAAAATTCATCTGTGTCAGCTGGGGATCTGCGCCTGCCCTGCTGGGTGTGGGGGTGTGCAGAGCTGCCCACGTGCACTCACTTGTGCACAGTCATTTTTGTCTCTCTGTAATCGTTGTGTGTCCCTTCCAGCTCAGGACGTGCTGTGGTTCTGATCTGGGATCTCTGATCTGTAGCAGAGCTCAGTAATTTTCTTACCCACAGCTCCTGGATCCCATTCATTCTTTCTAGCCTCAGTTTAATAGAGCCAGCTCTGAGCTGCAGCCGTGCTCTGGAGAAGGGACAGGGCGGTGTGGCATCCCCTCCAGAATCACTGGGATCCCCATGCAGCTCTCTGCACAGGGGATGTGGCATTTTACTGCTTCAAGGGACTTAAAGAGGGAGAGTGACTTTTTATACAGGCAGATAGTGATAGGACAAAGGGGGAGATGGTTTTAAAATAGATTTAGATTAGATTTTAAATGAAAATTCTTTGCTGTGAGGCCCTGGCACAGGCTGCCCAGAGGAGCTGTGGCTGCTCCATCCCTGGGAATGTTCCAGGCCAGGTTGGATGGGGTTTGGAGCAACCTGGGATAGTGGAAGGTGTCGCTGCCATTCCATCCCAAACCATTCCGTGATTCTCTAACGCCTTTTGCTGCAGGGAGATCTCCCCTCCCCGTGCTGACCTGCCCTTTGCAGGCTGAGAAAAGCACAGTCAGGTTTTATTTCACCCTGGCAGCATATTTGGAAACCAGGCTGACAGAGCAGTGGACCTGAGAACAGAAAAGATGTCGAGGCAGTGGGTGATTATTGGGAGTGTTAGAGCAGCACGGGGAATGCAAGGATGCAGAAATAAGAATCCTATGGGGCTGGGTTGTTTGGATCACAGAAACTACTTGCTTTTAGGGTTTTTTTTCAGATAATTGCTCATATTTTTTGTCACTGATGCTGTGCTTGAGTGAAACCCCCCCTGCCCTCGCTTTGGGAGGTGCTGCTGCTGTCAGTAACTCTCAAGGCAGCTCTGCCACCAGGACCAGCCTGTCCTCCTCCCTGTTGCCAGAGAAATCCTCAGCCCTCGCAGAGCAGTGACCTCCAGTCTGTACTTCTATACCTGGAATTCTCCCTGGAGCTGTGTTGTGCAACAGGGAGCGTGATTCCACATGTGTTTTATGTAAGCCAGAGAGGATTTCGGGTGCTGTGCTGGAGAATCAAAGCCCTGTTTGGGGGAGCCTGCAGTCTGACTATCCAGTTGGACAAGCTCAACTTTCCCTGCAATTTAAATAGACTCTTCCAGAATGTTAATTGTGCCGGGCTCCAGAGCTACCTTTTAACTCCTTAGGAGCGTGTAGGGTTTCCAAGCCACCCTGGCTCTCCTGTTGGAATGGAAAACAACTTTGGGTGTCTGTGCCCATCACCCACTCATTGCCCTGAAAGCTTTTATGGCTGCAGTGTGTCATTTGGGATGATCCAGGACATTTCTGCACAGCTCAAGAAGCTCCTTTCCTCCCAGTCTGCTTCCCCATTGTGTGGAAGTTGGGATTTTCCCCAGAGCACAGTTTTAACCTTTATTCATCCCAGAAATTCCTCCTCTTTGAGGCTATCTGATACCCATAATGTCCTGGCACTTCAATTCTGTTTACTTGTTCTCAGTTTATGGCACTTTCCTAACTAAATTCAACCAGAATAAACAGCATCCAGAGAGAGAAAAATTCCAGTTTGCTGTGGATATCAACAACCCTGGAGAAACAGCTGTTCAGATCAGGGCAAACTCACTCAAAAATCATTATCTTGCGTATTAGAAAGCAAAAAAAGAGCTTCAGGTGTCAGAGATAGAGAAGGGATCATCTCCAGTTTGGTTTGTTGTGGTATTGTGGGAGCACAGGTGCACTTAGTCCCAGCTGGAGCTGTGGCAAAACCTGTCCCCTGGAAATGCTGGAAGCTTTGCTGTTGATTTTCATGGATGCAGAGTGCAACCCTGCCTGCTCACAGGTTGTTATTATTTTACCATCTGTAAAAGTTTCTGCAGCAAAACCTTCCTTTGAGTAGAGAAGGTTTAGGATAGTAAAGAAAGCAGGCATAAATTAGGGCAAAACCATTTGGGTTTGTTCTTGCTGCAGGGCAATAGTGGGAAAAGAAAAAGAAAATTAACTCCTTTTTCCCAGGATACCGCCTTACCTGCAGCGGGTACCTTCCCTAAGAGGTGGCAGATGGATTTCTTTGTTTTTCTTCAGGCCTGTGAAGCATCCAGGATTTTTGGAGGAGCAGCTGTGAGATCCTGTGATCCCGTGTTGTTGGGGGTCTGAGTGCTTGGCACCTTCACTGTTAATTATTTTTTTAAAGTTCAGGTAATTAATAATCCCAAACAAGTGCTGGTAGCTAAGGTAGGACAGATTATCTGTGTGGGAAAGCAGAGTCCTGGCTGGACACTTGCCTTGCACTTGAGAGAATTTGAACCAAAAATGTGTGGATTTAAATCTAATTAAAAAAAACCAAACCCAACTGTTTTTTAAGCAGCATTTTGTATTTTAAACAAAGAATACAGAGCTATGGGCAGGCTTCCAGAGAAACAAAAAATTGATTTCATTGTTGGAGTAGGGTCTTTACTGGTGAAACAAAACTGAAACCCCTGAAGGGAACCAAGACCTGTGGTCGCCTGAAGCCTGCAGGAGATCACCGTGATGGATTAAGGGGAAGCTCCACAGCTGCACACAACACCTGCTTTTCCATCCATTAGGAGGTCTGCCCATGACTTTTGGCTCCACTTTCCATCTCCAGTGTGTCCAAAGGTTACAGAATTCCCCTGTGCAGAGTTGGAAGGATCCTGCTGCTGATGTGATGTCCTGCAGGTTTAGTCCTGCTGTCCACTCAATCTCCCCAAAAGAAACATCAAAACCTGTGGCAGGAAAAAAGTCAAGTCCTAGATCTTTTGCTGGGTTTGGGAATCTGGGTGGAGTGGACCAGGAGATGGCTCCTCCAGGGCTGCACCTGCAGAAATTTGCACTGTAGCCCCTTTGTAACGACACCCTTAATGCTTCCAGACCTGATGGGAGGGTTTGTGCCACAATCCTCCTGATCCTTATGTCTGCCGAGTCCCCACGGACTTCAGTGGTGTTTGTGGGGCAGGGGGATTGACAAAACTCTGAATTCCATCCAGCCTAAAAGCTACTACAGAACCAACATCACTGTTTGGTGCAAAGTGCTGAGCAATCCACAACAGAGCAGCCTGGTTCTGCAGCGTGTCCATCCCTTCCCTCTGGAGTTCCCACAGGGACACCCCTGGCACGTGGGGGGGGAATTGTGCCCAGGTTTAGGTTGGATGTTTGGGAAAAGTTCTTCACAGAAAAGGGTGTCCAGCCCTGGCACAGCTGCACAGGACAGTGCTGGAGTCCTCATCCCTGGAGGGATTTAAAATCCATGTGGATGTGGCACTTGGGGACATGGGTCAGTGGTGGCCTTGCAGTGCTGGGGGAATGGTTGAATCTGATGTTCTTAGAGGCTTTTTCCAACCTAAATGATTCTATAAAATGGAGTGGATTTATTCACAAACTTTACTTTGACAATGAATTTAGAGCCTGATGGTCAGGCCAGAGGTGAAGCTCTTCCCTGAAAACACTGAAGTGGTGCACTGACAGTGGCAGAAGTGAAACCCATTTCCCTGTGGTCTCTGCTGCTCTGGCTTGTGGGTTTTTTTGCTCATGTTTAGCTTTGTTAACAGCCTCACTCTGCCCTGTCGTCATCTGCTGAGGGTTTGTTTGAGGTTCAGCTGGAGCAGGACGGGGTTGAGGTGCCACAGGGGTGTGTAGGTGTGTGATGGGGTGTCCTGATCAGCACCGATAACACATCTGGAGATGCAGACACCTGGCCCTCAGAAAGGGGCCACCAAAAAGGGTTCAGAGGAACCCAAGTGTCAGTGGCAGGCAGAAAGGAGCTTTTTGAGCTGCTCTAACTCTGATCTCGTGTCCCGAAGGAGAGAGGCACAATATCCTGGCTACACCAATGCTGTATTTATATCCACAGCTCAGAAATGCCTCCGTGGGAGGAATGAAAAAAATCCTGTTGCTGTCCAGTGCTGTAACTTGCTGGAGCTTCATCCTTGCTTGCTTCCTGAAGGGTCACTCCCTGTCCTTGTCCCTTCACGCACAAAAATCCCAGCCAGAATCACCACCTGACTCCTGCATCGTGTGGATCTGCCTTAAAACCAGATCCTGCTCGCCTTCAAGTGGATAAATCTCTGCCTGGGGCTTGGCAGGCTGCGGGCTGGGATCTGGTGGAATGATGGGCAGGAAAACCTGACTGAAACCTCTCCCAGCAGGAACAAGGATGTTTCCATCGCAGTGATTTGCACTGCTGAGCAGAGCAGGGAGTGCAGAACAGGTGGGATGTGGCTTAGGGACAGTTCATGTGTCCCTTGGTCAGACATGGAAATCCTTGAATTTGACAGCTGGCAAGCAAAAGGCATGATGGGATACGGGATTTATTTCCCAAAACTTATAGGGAAGCACAAATCATTGAATTTTGGCATGGTTTGGGTTGGAAAGACCTTGAAGACCATTTCATTCCACACTTTCCACTAGCCCAGGTTGCTCCAAACCCCATCCAGCCTGGCCTTGGACACTCCCAGGGATCCAGGGGCAGCCACAGCTTCTCTGGGCACGCTGTGCCACTGCATTCATTCACTCCCAAAATGTACAGGACACTGCACAGCCTCTTGCCAACTCTTGGTGTGCGTCCCACCTGCTCTGTTCATGGCGTGGGTCACATTAGGACACCTCAGAAATGGAACCAGCCCTGAGCCATCAGCAGCAGAAGTTGCCCTCAGAGCATTTTGTGAGGTTCTGCCCCGTGGTCACTCGCGTCCCCCAGTGCTCTGCTCAAAACCTCGCGTCCATTCCCCCTTCCCGGCTGCTCCCGGCAGACCTGGGCCGTGCAGAGGACGGCTGCTCGTGCGAGTGGGTTTTTTCCCCCCTTCATACTTTTGTTTATTCATTAAGGAAGTCAAAAGAGGAAGAGGAATAGAAAGGTTGCAAATGTTTTGCTTAGAAATGAGACCTCCGGGGCTGGGCTGCACGTTGCCCTGTGTGGGACACGTTGGGCAGCTCCAGTGTCCCCGGTGAGAGCGCGGGAAGACCAAGGTGTGCTCAGGTAGGGTCACGGCTTCTTTGTGTGTCTGCTTACATCCATGTGGCCCAGAGTTCCTGTGGAAACACGCTGGGAGAGCTGGGGTTCTTCAGCCCAGAGAGGAGAAGGCTCAGGGGAGATCTTCCAGCACCTCCCTGTGCCTAAAGAGGCTCCAGGAGAGCTGGAGAGGGACTTTGGGCAAGGGCCTGGAGGGACAGGACAGAGGGAATGGTCTTTACACTGCCAGAGAATGGTTTAGACTGGATAGTGGGGGAAAGTACTTTACTCTGAGGGTGCTGAGCCCTGGCACAGGGTGCCCAGAGAAGCTGTGGCTGCCCCTGGATCCCTGGAAGTGCCCAAGACCAGGCTGGGCAGGGCTTTGGAGCTGCCTTGGGATGGTGGGAGGTGTCCCTGCCCATGGCAGGGATGGAACTGGATAATCTTTAAGGTCCCCTCCAACCCAAACCACCCCATGATTCTGTTTGCCAGTGTCTGACTGTCAGATCTTCACTAATGAAAGCCTCTCAGGTTCAGTTGTGTACCCAGTGGCTTCCCAGAATGTGGCTCTTAAAGACAGTGGCCACCTCTGCATCGCAGGATTTTTCTTCCCAGCTGCATCACCTTAATTTGTAAAGGATGCCTCTTTTCAAACAGCTTTGCCCTGTCTCTTTGGACATTCCAATTTAAAAAACCAGCAAGGTCTCAATTTTCCAGGCACCAGGAGATGGTGGGGTGCTCCTGCCGTGGGATCAGGCGTCAGCCCGACATCCCCTCCACGGGAGCAGACCTAGGCTGTGGCTCGGAAAACGCCAGGGAACGGGGTTTTTTTTGTGCACACAGAGAGGGCGAGGAAAGGAAAGCAGAGAGGTTTGCCAAGGGAAACGGTCCTGCTGCACACTGAGTGTTTTCTTTGGGTGTTTGTTTCCCACCCCTCGCCCGGGATGCGGGGCTGGCGTTGGGAGGCCGAGCCCGCCGGGTTTATCTCGGGGTGCGGCCTTGCTGCAGGCTCTTATCAGGTGTGTCCTGGTGAGCCAAACCATTCAAACAAAAGCTTTTCACCTCCATTTGTGCACAGTTCTGCCCTTGGCCAGGGGCTGGTGTCTGCACCGGCGTGGGATTGGTCCACGATTAATGTGTCTGAAAGAAAACTGATGGGTTTTTTGGTCTTTAATGCATTATTTTGTGGGGATGGAAATCCTAGGGTGGGTTGGTACGAAGTTAGAAACACCAGTGAGGCTTTATGGAAGGAGCAGGACGAAAATTAATTAGGTTAGACTTCCAGAATATTAGAATTACAGAATCATTTAGGTTGGAAAAGACTTCTAAGCTCAGCTCTGGAAGGAGTTACCATGGTTTAGAAGCGTAGGAAAGCTTTTCCTCCTGAAAGCTGCCGGCTTGTTGAGCTGTCAGGAGAGAGCCGGATGCTCTCCTTGCTCTCAGCTGCTCCTTTAGCTCTGACAGGCTGTTTGCTGAGATGAAAGGAGAGACATCAACAGGCAAAACTGCGAGAGCTGCCGGCATTTGTTGCTGTCACACCTGCGTGGTGGCACTGCCAGCACGGCAAACAGGCAGGTAGAGTAAATAATCCTGGATCTTTTTTATTTATTTTTTTTTTTTTAGTTCTTTTCTGCAAGAAAGGAGATAACAACTGGATGCTGTCCCATTTTCAGCCTAGGGATTGTTTGCCAGACTTGAATTACAGGAATTGCTGTGGTGAGGCAGAGCAGCTCCATGAAGCGGGAGCTGGCAGGGGCTGGGGGAGGCTTCGCTCGCCGCGTTGTGCTCCCGTCAGGAGCGATTAAAGGAGCTGTTTGTGATGGAAACAAAACCAAATTGGGCTGATGCTTTAAGGGGAAATAAAACAGGGAAGAATAACTTTATTGAGCTTGTTTATTAAATCTTGCTGTGTTCCCTTCTGAGCAGCAGAAACTGTTGGAGCTGCTGGTGCAGCCAGCTCGTGTTTTGTCTTTCCCTTTTTTGAGCTGATTTGGTGTGGCGAGGCTTTGGACAAAACCTTTTCATATCCCTTTGGCTTGGTTGCAATGCTAAACTGATCTGCTGGTGACAGGCTAAAACTAATTATCTTCAAGGAGTGCAGAGAAGAGGTTTTAAAGCTGCTGTTTTGATAAGGTGCTGGGTGTTCAGAGAGGGCTGGGAATTACTGGGTGTTAAAATGCTGGTGTTGGCCCACGCCAGTAGCCGAGTTTGCTTTCACTGCTGAACTACTTAGAGAAGGTTCTGCTTAAAGATGGGGGTGGAAGCCACCATCGAGCCACTCATACTCAAGGGGAGCAGCAGAAGGAAGCTGGCTGCAGATTTCTATTTTTTTTTTCACTTTTTATCTCACTAATTCCTTTGGCCCTGCAGCTGAAACAGCTCAGTTCTGCTCCCTGCTCCTGCTGGTCGTGGAGCATCTCCCCGTTGCCGTGTGCCCCTGCCTTTGTAGGGTTTCATCCTTCCAGCTTTACTGAATATGATTCATTTCCACCCTGTGCCATGAGCAGGGACACCTCCCGCCATCCCAGTTTGCTCCAAGCCCTGTCCAGCCTGGCCTTGGACACTTCCAGGGACCCAGGGGCAGCCACAGCTTCTCTGAGCAACTTGTTGCAGGTTGCCCCTGGGCTGGTTGGGTGTTTCACACCCCGATTCTCTGAGCAATGATGATTTTTTGCTGCTGTACAGAGCGTGTTGTGTTTGCTCTCACCTGTGGCGCAGTGAGAGTTACCAGATGGTTTGCTCAAAGTTGATTTTTTTTTTTTCAACACTTCTAGTAGTAGTAGCTCCGTGCTTGCTGCTCTTCTACTGTATGTTTTTTAGCCAGGCAAAGTGCCAGCACGTCTGTCAGAGGAAAAAACTGCTGGCTGGATCCTGGAGAGTAAACCAAGCTCAAACTCCCTCCGAAGGGAGAGAACTCAAGCCCCACAGGGAGGATTTTTCATCATAATGGTCCCATTTGGTAAATTAGCGACCAGTTTTGAAAGGAAAACTGGATGACTTTGGGAGCATCCCCTGGTATCCATAGGGAGGAGGGAGATGTGGTGCAACACCAGCCCCTGGAGCAGGGACACCAACCACAGCCCTGCAGGATACCTGTGGGATAGCTAAAGAAATCCATGTTTTGCTAAAAGCCCCTTTTTTTAATTCAAAAGCTTAATAAAAATCCCTGGATGGTTACCTGCTCCAGGCAGACCTACCTGTGTAGGGTGATTTAATGATTTCACCGAGTCCCTGCTGTGATTCTTGGGGTGTCCTGTGCAGGGCCAGGAGTTGGACTCAGTGATCCTTTTGTGTCCCCCCCAGCTCTGGATATTCTACAATTCCAGAAGGAGAAGCAGTCACTTTGCAATTTATTTATTCCTCCCTTGTCCTTGCTCGTTCAGTTGGAAAGATTTAAGGTGGTTTTTTTTCTTTTAGGACAAGGATCCTCAGGTTATTTTTACGATACCTCCCTGATCCCAGCAACCATTCCTACCTCTGTTGCAATTCAGGTGGAATTGGAGGAGGTGCAGTGGAGTGGCTCTGGTTTTGGTGAGGGTGACTTGTTTCTTCACATAAATTCGATAAAGCAAAGGGATTTGGGTCTCCTGCTCTTTATTTGGTTTCCACACACCTCAGGGTGTTGTTTCTCCAGCAGCCTCTTCCTGCAGCCACCTCGACCTGTTTCGTGCATCAGGGGGGAGTTTAGGACGTGATATTTAGGAACCAGAGAATAAAAACAAGCATTCCAGAGGAAGCAGACCACAGCAGCTCTCCTCACCCCTTCTCCTCAGCTATTTAGGCTTTTTTTGGGTGCCTGCACCAGCGGGATCCCGGAGGAGCTGCAGCCTTTTCAGAGGCAGCAGCTCCCTCACAGCGCTGTCCCAGAGGACTGTGGCAGATTGCAAACACTCTCAGCACAATCATACCAGCCCAATTAGCATAATGATGCTGCCTAATTTATGCACAAATTGCCCTAATTTACGTGTGTCGATACATATGATTAAACCAAGCACAGGTGGAACAGGGTTTGGTCTCACCCAGCCAATGAATCACAAAGTTCATCCATCCCAAAATGCATGAAAGCGCCAAAATTCCTTTTTTTTAGTACTAAGACGTGGAGGTTTGTGTTGTTTTGCTCTGGCAGCATGAATGGGGTGCAGGGCAGGGCTAAACCCGTGGCAGGAGGTAAGAGAATAAAGGATTCCTGGGCTGAGATTTGCATGGATTAAAGGCAGCTTCAATTTGCCTTGATACACTTGGGTTTCAGGTGGATTAACAGGCGGTGGGATTTGGGGCTGTCTAGCCAGCTAATACCTGCCTTCCTTTTATTTTAATTATTTTAATAAGGGATGGAGGCCTCCCGGAACTGTGGGCCACCTTTGCCAACCCCTGATCTTGAGCATTTTCGTGTGTAACATTTGGTACCTTTAATATTCTCGATTAACAAAACTGCTGTCGTCATCTGAATTCCCAGAGCACTTTCTCAGCAGGGTTCTTCCGAAACAAACCCTCTCAGATTGTAACTTTGTACTCCTCATTTTAATAAAAGAAATAGGTGATTATTTCCGTGGAATCACAAACTGGTTTGGGTTGGAAGGGACCTTAAAGATGATCTTGTTCCATCTTAATCTCCATGGTCTCCATCACCTGGGAAATTTTCCTGCACTTAGCACCATCCAAAGCTGTGTTTGGAATCTCTGAATGAGGGGATAAATTGACCATGAAGATATTGACAGCACATTTGCTTATGCCAACTTCCTGACTCGGTCCCATCAAATCCACGGCTTTGTTTGAATGCACAGAGCTAACCGCTAAATCCTGAATCCAAAACACTGTACCAGCTAGTGAAGAAAATTAGCTCTATCCCAAAAATTAACTCTCTCCCAGCCAAATCCAGGACAAGCTGGTCACAGCACCAAGTCTGTCTGAGTTTGAGAAGGTTTTGGGTTATCTCAGGCACAGGGTGGGATCCTTGGGCTGTTCTGAGAGTTGGACTCAATGATTCTGCTGGGTGCCTTCCATGATTCTAACCATCCTGGAAGACACTTGATGCTGAGTGCAGTGGTCTCCTTCATAACTGGAATCTCTTTCTGCAGCAACTTTGTGTAACAGCATTGTCAGAAATACCTGGATCAGGTCAGGGTTAGATTTCCCAATGCTGCCAGGCTTAGAAAACTGAATTTTTGTGGTAGAGAATGGAAGTTCCTTCCTATATCCAGCGTGTCTTCCTTACCGTTGCTTTCATCCAAATACACAGTGGTATAAATCCAAATACAAATGGTACACAAATAATAATTATGAATTATTATGGCATTCCCGAGGTCAGTGGGTTGCCGGGATGTCTTTCCACACTCAGCTGACAGCACCAGATCCTCCGGATGCAGCTTTTTGGGAGGATTATCTGCCAAGAGGATTACACTGCTGGCCCAGCAGGGCACGGTGGGGTCGGGAAAAGGCGGAGGAGGGGAAAGGATGTGTGGGGCTGAATGACAGAACCGTAAAGTGGGACACTCTTGCTCCGGGGCAGTCACGCTTCCTCTGTGCCCAGAAACTGATTTCTGAGGCCAGTGAGTGATTTCTGAGAACAGCTGTGGATGCAGGGCACTTCTGTGAGTGTGGGCAGCGTGAGATGTTCGTGCTGTGCCACGCTGGAGTGCCCTCACGCCGTGCTCGTACCTGTCACCACCGGCGTGAGGGCTGTGAGTCACTGCAAGCGTCACATCCCCAATTCCCCTCTGCTCCTGCCACTGATCCGTGTTCACAGCCATCTGAAGGCACAGCTGGCTCTACCCCCGTTCACACACGTGCCACTGACATTTCTGAGGTTCACTGTGCCTTTGCATTTGCTGGTTTTTGTTATTTCCCCGTCTTGCAGGAGATGTTGGCCTTGAGCTGCGAGCGTGCGCTGCGTGAGCCTCGCTCCCAGCCTTGGAGAAACTCGGCTTCGTTGCGGATTCCCTTTGAACTCTCGGATGCTGGGAGCAGCAGCAGGGGAGCTGGAGGAGAGGAGGCTTTGGGGAGACGTTCCAGTGCCCAGAGAGGCTGAAACAGAGCTGGAGAGGGACTTTGGATAATGGCATGGAGGGATGGGATGAGGGGGAGTGAGCTTAAACTGCAGGAGGGTAGATTTAGATGGGATATTAGGAAGAAATTCTCAGCTGTGAGGGGGTTGAGGCCCTGGCACAGGTCACCCAGAGAAATTGTGGACTTCCCATCCCTGGAAATGTCAAGGCCAGGTGGAGCAACCTGCAGTAGTGGAAGGTGTCCCCGCCCATGGCAGCCACACTGGGCTTGATCATCTCCAGACGTCCCTTCTGACCCAAACCATTCCGTAACTCTGCGATTCTCCTGCACTTAGCACCATCCAAAGCTGTGTTTGGAATCTGTCAGCCTTGTGAATGAGGGAATAAATTGACCATGAAAATATTGACAGCACATTTGCTTATGCCAACTTCCTGACTCTCAGTCTCATAAAATTTATTGCTTTGTTTGAATGCTAATGGAAGGATGGCGGGGCCTCAGCCCCACTGCACAGGGAGGAAAGGATAGAATGGACTGAATTCTTGTAACCCTTAGACCTCTCTGTCCCAGGACAGCAGCATTCCTGGGAGATATTGGGAAATCCTGGATCATAAGGAAGAAAATACAAGTGGTACATGGGAACACCAGTGAGTCTGGCACTTCTGGAGTCACTCATTTAGAGCCAGAGACGAGAGAAAGCAGATGCCTCAGCTGTTCTCCAGTTCCCTTGAAAAAGAAGTATGGGGAAAATAACCCAGCTCTCCTCCTCCCTGGTAGATCCAGTGTCTTTTCATCTGCTCTGGCTCACAGCTTCTCTTACAATGGAAGTTGCTGGTGGTCTGCTGGGGTGAAGCAGCAGTTCTGGCAGCCTTCAGAGCAGACGTGATCTCCAGGTCTCGTTGCTTTGAAGCTCCCGGTTCTATCACACTCGACTAAAGCAGATTTTTTCCTTCTCCGTGGAGGTAGAAAATCATCCCCGTGCGCCCATCTGATTGCAGTGCTGAGACTTGTCTAATTGAACAAATGCTCGAGTCAACACTTGAGCAGGATGGAAAACAACGAGGAGATCACCCAGGGATTATGTCTGAGCTCCACAGCTCCTGGCACCCACGGAGCAGATGGCTGGGTCGCATCCTGCCCAAGGCTGGGCAGGAAAGATGTCTACAGGGAAAAAAAAAAATATTAAGTTGGTTTAAATGTGTTCAACTCCAAATCTAGAAGTGCCTGAGGTCTCTAATTCTGTACTTCACAGCAGCAGCCCAGAAGATGGGATGAGTTGGGGGTTGGCTCTGCAGACTCCTGCGAGGAGCCCCGCTGCTGCCTCAAAGCTGATGTGGGGAAGAAACATTTTAGGAACTGAGGTGCAGGGAGTGGACACAACTTGGCTGCTCGTGTAAAACCGGGGAGCAGCCAGGAGCAGTGTGGACATGGCCAGTGAGCCCCTGTGGAGTGGCTGTGCTGATGGAGCTGGGAATGCCAGCCCGAGAGCTGCTGGGGAGGGAGATGCTTTGTGCAGGAGAGCATCACAAACATCCCTGCAGGTCTCCAGGCTGTTCCTTACAGGATCACACCTGATCCCGCAGCCAGAGTCTGTATCAGGGAGGTGTAGCCTTGGGGAAGTGGCTGTGCCACGGGTGCGTGGCCACCAGAAATCCTGGTGACCTCCGTGTGGCTTTCTGTCCCCTTCCCTTGGGAGTAAATGAACACACAGAACTGCTTTTCCCAATGCCCAAACTCCTTCTGTCTGGGGAAATGCACCCCCAGAGGAGCCCAGAGTGATTGTGGTGCCCTCACTGGAATAGAAATTATCTATTTCCTCTAGCTCTGGACCCTCCTAAACTTTATTTGCTTTCACCCAAACAGCAGTGCATGTATCAGGGCAAGCTGGGAATATCACAGTCCCTTCATTTGTAACTGCTGCTGCTGTCCTGTAATTCCCTCCTGCCCCTCTTCCCAAAAGCTCTTTTCATCCTGGAAACTCCCAGTTTTGCTTTCTGCATTCAAAAATTATTTTCATTTTTTCGAGTGTGTCCGTAGCTTGAGCAATAATGAAAAACTGCATTTTGCTTCTGGTAAAACGAAGTGGAATGGCCTTGCTGGCAGCAGTAGAAATGCTGTTTCCTTAAGATGTTGCTGTATTTTAACTCTTTGGTTCTAAAAGCTTTTTTGTTTGTTTGTTTGTTTGTTTCCAGGGGGCAGCACTGGAAGAACCTTTATGGGCTCCTAATGACGTGCAGGTGGACGATTGACCGATGATAATTAAGGTAGGAAGAGGTGCTGTTAATTTTGGCATCTTCTCATTTGTCCTGTCCTTGAATTAAAATTGTCTTGGCCAGTGGCCCGACAGTCATCACTCTATTTTGGGGTTCAGTACACAACTGTGGCACCACGGCCAAGCTGTAACTTGTGCTAAAGTGTCCCTTTAAACACAGAGGGAAGGGAAATCTTATTTAAGAACTACCTGGGAACGTAACTAAGTGGAAAAAATCTGACTTCCTCCCCCAAAGGATAATAAGGTCTCTGTTGGTGTGGAGTTGGAAGGGACATGACTCTTATTTGAGAGCGCTCAGCACAGGGATTTTTTTGTTCTGCTGAAACCCAGTGGTTGGGTTGGAATTCAGGTTCTAACTTGCCATCTCAAAAGAAAAAAAAAAAAAGAAAAAAACTCGAACTAAAAATATATTTTATTCGTTTATTTTCATCATCTTGAGCTTCTGTGGAAAGCTGGTCTATCTCCAGACGTGGCAAGAAAGTGCTCAATTCCTGATGGATGAAACAGAGGAAAATCCCTGATACAAAAGCAGTAAACTGTTGTACAAACTTGGAGAGGAAAACACAAATGTGAGCAGCGTTGAGTGGATTTATAAGCAGTTTTTGTGCTGCTTTAATATCTGGATTCTTGCCTTGCTGGGTTGTTTCTGCCGTGGTGGTCATGCATCGTCAGGAGGGCGAGGTGGTGGCTGCTGGCTCTGAATCAAAGAGGGTCTTCACCCCTTTAGGAGCCACCACAGAGACCCCAAAAAAGGGCTTTGCTTCCTCTCCCAGATTGGCTTTTCACTTCTGTTTCGCTTCTGGTTGGTTTTTGGTGTCGGCAGAGAGCTGTTGGAAGGAGAGGGGAGGAAATTCAAGCCGCAACAAGAGCGGATTCTTTGAGCGCCGCTCTGCCGTTCTCCAGAGCGCTGGTGCTTTTTGTTTGGCTTGCGATAAGATGCGCTGCTGTGGAATTTGCTCGGAGCGGGGATTTGCATGAATTATTGTTTCTTGCAACGTGCACATCTGTGCAAGGGCTCTCCCCCTGCTCCACAATCCCCGAGCAGCCCTTTGGACAAGGATCCGTGTGCCGGGGTGCAGCGGTCAGCGAGAGCCGAGTGCCTGGGGGAAGGAAGGCTGCAGGGATAAAAACAAAGTGCTGAAACAAGGGGAAAACTCCTTCAGGGCTGTGCATGGCATCGGGGTTTGTGTGTTTATTCTCTGTGCTGACTTCTCATCCCAGCGGGATTTTGTAAAAGCCACATCCTCCTGCCAGGGAAAACTCAGCTTGGCCTCTCGCAGAGTTCACTTTTATATTTAGGAAGTGTAATGGCATCAGTCACGGCTGCTGATTGAGATGGTGTGGCCCAAAATTATGTACGAGATGGGAGTAAACAGTCGTTGGGGATGGTCTCTTGATTCTGCACTTGGAGCTTTTCATTTGAAGGGTTTCCCCCTTCTCCTAGAGAGATCTTTCTGTAAATCACTAATTAAGCAAATGAGCTACAGTCTGTCTCCTAAAAGAGCTGATGTTTTGGAGAAACCTTCAAGCTGCAGGCTCAAATTATCCAATATTTAAAATTATGGTGTCTCGCAGGAATAGAAAGAGCGAGGAAAGAATTACTGGAATGTTGGGTGACTTCAGGTTTCACGTACAAAAATAAAGTTTTTTATTTAATTCTAAATTCTACATTGATGGTAAATCTGGTGTCCTCACTAAATTTGACTAAATCTGATGGCATTAAAAAAAATTAGCTTGTAATTCTCTTACTTCCTTTTTTCAGAGAGCAGAAAAGGTTTAGGCAAATGTGTTGGGAAGTTCATCTACAATACCTTGTGTAATGTATTTATATTCTGAAAAACTGAACTTTGATGAGGAAAACCGGAGGATTTGGAGCATTGGGGGCAGGTGTGAGCGATGGGACAGGTGGAGCATCAGCGTCTGTGAGGTCCTGGGTTGGGAGGAGCTCCAGAGTGTGTTGAAAGCAATCAGAGCAAGGTGCTCAGTGTGGTGGAGATTTGGTGTGGAGCTGCATTTGAGTGTGCAGAGCACTGCCAGAGCTGCTCACAGGGCCAGAAACCGTGGGGGTGTGGAGGGGACAGTCCTGTGACACCACTGCAGTGCCACGCGCCGTGTTTTTGAGGGGGGGAGCACCAAAACCACACATCTTGTTTCAACCAAGCCCATCCAAAGCCATGCACAAGCTCTGCAGCATCCAGATCCCCCTCCATCATTTTTTGGGGAGGTGGGAGCCGCGCTGACGTGCTGTGTGGATTTGCAGAAGAGCTCGGCTCATGTGGTTTCCTCCACCGGTTCCAGCAGCGCCCGTCACCGAGCTGTTGTTTTCGGTGCTGCCCACAATAACTGAAATGTCTTTCCTGCCAGATAAGTCAGTAATTGTGGTTGGCTCCTTCCTCTGGTGTTTGTTCTCACAGTAACTTGAAACTTCATTTATCACCGGGGTGCTGCTGCTGCTCCCCCCCAGGGGTTCCCTCCAGCACCGGCTGCCCACGGTCACACAGCCTCTCCCTCTCCTCAGAAAAGTGCCACAGCCTCTCCCTCTCCTCAAAAAAGTGCCACAGCTTCATCTTCTCCCCAAGCACGGCAGTTGTGACCAAACCTGACGAGATGAGACAGGAGTTTCTGGGTCAGGAGTCATCGCAGCCCTGCGCTGCTCCATCCTGGTGGACTCTGCTCTTTTTAGCCAAGGCATAAAGTGTTTTCTTCCCCCACTCAGATTTGCAGTTTCAGTCAAAGCCACCACCAGCTGTGGTGCTTCTGAACCTTTTAAAGGTTGCTCTCGCATTTTGGGGCTTGCTGATGTGCAGGATGATGCTTGGAGCACGTTTTGGAAACGCAGAGTTTGCCCAGAGACCAGAAATCACAAGTGAGTGGTGCTCCCAAATCCCGCTGGTACTTTCCCAACCTCTTCCCCGTGGAGCTTCAAATCTCTACCGGAAATTTGATACCGCTGAGGTGGGCTGACCTGGCCTGCTGCATCCTAAAAAACACCCTGGGATTTGCAGGGACTGCTGCACGGAGTGCAAACCATCATTCCCAGCACACACCTCCAGCGCTGGGTGGTTGGAGCCGAGCGTGGAATGGGCACAGGAAAGAGAAAACTCCTTGCAGAAATCACACCAGGCAGCGTGTCAGGACCTGCAGCCCCTACCTGGAGCTGCTGGGTATAAATAAACTCATCCACCCTCCGCCTTATTTCTGACAACCGCCTCCCTGAGGAGTAATTTATTTTTTTTTTTCCCAGTACCTTGTTCTGCAAGCAGGTTTCCTCTTGCAGGTGATTAGGAAAACCTCATTTTTATGTTAATTAGGCATAACTATCAGTGCACAGACATCAACTGCTCTCACATCCTTCTGAGACGTGCGATTTTTATTGAAATTCAGTCCTGAAAAACCGATGTACCTGTTGCCTGAACAGATGGGAAACTGCACCAAAGTGGTGGTTGCCTCGAAAATACCTTGCCAGGGTGTAGCAACCACAGGTTCAGCTTTCAGGAGGGCTGCAAACTGCAGCCAGTTTGGTTTTTAGTGGCGTTTGCTCGCTAAGTTTAAGGGCTCCCTCAGCAACTCATCTGCACTGAGATCAAGCCGTGCTAATTGAGTTAATTGCAGCTAAGCACAGCTGCTGCTGGCACGGGTGGGCCTGCACCTATGGGAACAAATCTTTGTCGTGTTGATGTCTCCAGACACAATTTTGGTCCTGTGGGAGGGTTGAGTTGATCCATAAAACAGATCCTTCGTTTTGGACAGATTTGGCTGCCCCATCCCTGGAAGTGCTCAGGGTTGGGTGGGGTTTGGAGCAGCCTGGTTTAGTGCAAAGTGTCTCTGCCCATGGTAGCAGTGTGGAACTTATAAATTAAAATCCTTTCCAACAGAAAAGAAGAAAGAATTCAATCAGATGCGCTTTGGGTTTGTTGATAAAACACAAGTGCAGCTGCTTTGGTGATGTTTCTTCACAGTACCAAGCACAGAGCAGGTGGAGGGCCAGAGGAGAATTTCTGCTCCCAGCTGGTACAAACCAAAACCCACCAAATTCTGGAATTGCACTGTCTTGCCCCAAGACCATGTGCTCTACAAACCAAATCCAGGTTTCAGGAGCACGTTTGCCCAGGCAGACATGGGTCAGCAGTGGGATTAGCCAGGTCAGTGGTTGCTAGCACCATTAACTTCTCCTATCTCCTTTTCCAGAACTCAGTTCTCGTGATGTTATTTAAGGATTTTGTCATCCAAATCCTTGAGGTTCCTTGCTGAAAGCTGAAACAAATACATCCATCTTATCAGGCCTTTCCAAGAGCGGAGCCTGGAAATCCCCTGTCAGGCTGGCACCGTCACCGGTGTTTTCCTCTCTCTGCACCAGCCACTTTTCCTTTAATATTGCTGTACAAATCTTCCCTGGATTATGCAATGATCAAGAAGAAGGAGTGAAGAATTGCACAGGAATTTGGCAAGGGATATGTGGACCCCTCGCAGCTCCAGCTGGTGGTTGGGTGGATTTGTGATGCATTAAACACACGGGTGATCTTGTGGCGCACAGCTTGCTCAGGGACCCGTTCCCTTTTCACACAGAGTCCCTCTGAGGGCAGGCAGATATTTGGGATTTTTCTACGTGGATGTCCACAGGGAGAAAAAAGAAAAAGGAAAAATTCAATGATTTTGTGCATTTCCAAGGGCTGTGATCCTCTGCCTGTGGTTGGGTGCATTTCGTGGGAAGTGATACCTGGCAGCAGGTAAACGGCCGCAGCTGGGCAGAAGCCAGACAAGCTTTTGATGCGTAAATCCTCCAGCTCTGACACAAAATGAGATGTTTGTCTTACAAACTCCACCAGCTGCCCTGAGCTCCGTCGAAATATAACAACACTTGGGGTGAGAGAGGGCACAGTTGGTACCTGTGGAGCCAAGGGAGGAGCTCGCTGGGGAAGGAGGTAAATTATTGCTTGGGGGATCTGGAAGGGTCATGAGGAGGAGGATGGCTTTAGAGAGAAACTGGACTTTGGTTAACCACTGCTGAGGGAATTTAATTCCCAAACTTGAATTTTCATTTTCATTTTAAAGGTGCCCATCCATATGCAAGAGATTTTCCCTTCTTTTCCTGTCCTCTCTTACCCACATTCTTCTATCCAGCGTAAAAGGAGATGATTAAAAAAAAAAAAAGAAAAAAAAAGTCTATTGGGTTCATTTGTGCTTGAATCGGGTCAGAGACAGCAAGCTGCATTTTTTCACAGTGTATTGGCTTTATGAGGTAGCCCTGCTGTGAAAAAGAGTAAATTCTGATGGATAACTAAAGATTCAGGTGGTTGAAAGGCTTCTACATAAGAGAAAATTACTATAAAACAAAAAACAAAACTATATTCAGATGATGGTAGCTGTCTGCCCATTTCTATTTTTGCCACAGTCTTTGCCCCAAACAGTGTGAGTTGCAGGGTGGAGTACCAGGTGAAATGTACAATATTTGGGGCAGGAAATACTGAAATCCATAGTTCTGCTGCTGCAGAGAGCGTTTGTGGGATGGGAGCTGTGTCTGAGCTGCTGGGCCAGGTTCTGCTTCCATCTGATGTGGTTTGCGTGCCTTGGTGAGCCATTCCCTGCCTTTGCAGAGCTGGAGGGAGGGGAGAAACTCTTTAAAGTGAAACTCTTCAAATGTGGATGGAGTTTATCCTGCAATAAAGCTGTGTTTTACCTCTTCACGGCTCTTTTTTCCCCTGTGGAAGGTGCCCAGCTTGGCTGCACCTCACTCAGCAGATTCTTGGCAACCTCAGGTCTTACCTCGGGCTGAGCTTTGAGGAAGCACAAGGTCAAAGTGCTGTCGCTCTGGAGGAAGTTTGTAGGCTCAAAAATCAACTAGACCTGGTCCTTAATTAAAAAAAAAAAAAGCTCCAAAAACGAAAAACCAAGCAAACAAAAAAATCTTAGTATGGGCTGCTTCCAGTCTTGCACAAGGCGGTGGAGAAGTCTTAGAATCACAGAACCATAAAATGTTCTGGGTTGAAAGAGACCCTAAAAAAACACATTTAATCCAACCCCCTGCCGTGTGCAGGGACACCTTCCACTGGAGCAGCTTGCTAAATCAACAGCATCATGTGAAAAAGGCCATGATTTTGCTAAATACTTTGTGTTTGAAACAAACTAGTATCGAGGATGAAATGTTGCTGTTTTTCCCCAAAATGAGTGGATGTTACAGCATCTAAACTGACACCTGAGCCTCTGAGGTGCAGGTGGGACTGAGCAGGGAGCTCTCTGCAGCTGCATCCCATCTGGGTTCAGTTATTTAAGGCTCCTCCCTGCAGAGAAAACTCGTGGGGAGGTGAGAGTTCTGCAGGAGGGGGAAATGGGATTGAGCAGCAGAAAGCTGGTGGAGCAGTGTGGAAGCTGTGTTTTCCAGCAGAGAAGTTGGTGTTTTAATCCATGTAAGAAGACTCAGGTGTGTGGAAGTGCTGGGAGTTCCGCAGGCTCTTGCTGGGATGTTCGGAGATGAATTTGAAATGGTGGGTGGTGACCAAGAGCAGCGTGAAGGGTCTGGAGGGAAAGAGTCAAATCTGAGCAAAAATGCAATTATTTGGAAGGGCTGGAGCTCTGCCCTTCAGACTGGAAAGTTCAGGGAGCCCCAGGAATGGCTGAAGCACCTGAGGATCTCCATGAAGGATGGTGTTGGCTGGATTTTTTTCTTCCCAGTCTGTCTTGGGATGTGTGGGGATCTCCTTTGCCCCAGGAGACCCCACAATGCACAGAACAGTCCAGGTTTGCAGCCCGTGCTGCTGAAGGAGTCTGCAGTGGTTTGTTGATGTTCTCAAGGCAGTTTATCAGTTCCTTATCAAAAGTAGATTTCTCTGCCCTGCCAGGGTTGGCACAGAACGCGTCCAGAGACACACTGTGCCCGCCCCGGGTCAGCTCTGATCTTTGATACTAATAACTACCTATTGAATGGTTATCATTAATTACCAACCCGTGCCCCTCACACCACACTGTCCAGATCTGTGTCAAACCAATCCCAAAGTGCCAGCAGCACCAAGAAGATGGAGGTTATGAAGAAGAACATAAGATAACATGGCACGTGTAAAAATTCTCCATCTTGTGCCTCAGACCCCCCTGTACAGATCTCCAACCCCCCTGTACAGGGCTGCAAACCCCCCTGGACATACATTCAAATTCTTTTCTTTTTCCTTATAACTACTACTATTTTTCTATCTAAATTTTTGTGACTTAAAATTCTTCATACAAAGTTGACAACCTGTTCCATGGATTAGAATCAGAGCTACAAGCATTTTTATTATCATTCCAGAGTCCCTAACACCTCTGGCAAGGCTGAAAAGCCTCCTAACCAAATTTTGAGTCAACCAAAGGCATCACAGGAACCTCCTGGGTTCCAACAGGGATGAACACTCAGCAGAGAGGACGAGGATTCTGCTTGCACGCTGCCAGAGCAGGTGTCCCTTACAGACTTCATTCACCTTCAAAAAACCATCCAGAAGCCGCCCTGAACCTCCAGCTGCAGCGGGTCAGTGCCTCAGGTCACATCTTCAAACGCTGCTGGGGAAGGAAAGAGGAGCCCTGCTCCTGCAGCACCCTGGAGAAGAGCTCAGCACCCACATCGTGGTGCTGCTCCAGCTCCTCCCACAGCCGCCAGAGGCTCGGTTTGGCCGTCCTGGAGCTCAGCGCGGAGATTGGTTTGCTCAAATGACGGGTCACAGGAAATGAGTTCTCTGCTCCTCAGCTGCTGCTGTGGTTCACCCAGCTCAGGTGCCATGAGCAGCATTGAAACCACCCCCAGATATTTCACCAGGATGCTCCCAGGTGTCCACAGCATGGAAACAAACTGGGGAGCCCGGTGTGGAACTGGTTTTTGAACTGGTTTTGAGCTATGATCAATGGAAGGTCAGCTTTGCTTGGAGGAGGCTTCCCAGCCACTGTTTTGCTCAGAGGTGAATCTGTTAGAAGTCCTTTTCCCAAGCAGCCAGAGGCTTGATCAAAACCTATTTTATATCTACTTCTTTATTTTTACGTGCTTTGAATCCTGAAATGTACCATTTGGGAAGTGTTTTAGTGAGATGTTGGCTGGCAACCCAGCTCTGCATTAACTGCTTTCAACCATCTACTCCCCGCTTCAATTTTATTTGCCCTTAAATTAAAAAAATAAATTATAATATCTGCTGGACACCGGTTTGTTCATCCCTCAGGCAGGTGTTCAGGGGGTTTCATTGTTTTTAAAGTGGCTTTTGGAAGGGCTGTCAGCTTGCTGAAGTGTGTGATGAATCTGAGAGGTGTTTGAATGGAGGCAGAGGATCAGCAGAGGATGCTCAGCCTCACCTTTGTCCCCACGCTGTGCTCTGGGCATCCCTCCTTTATAATCCCCTTTCAGCAGGGGAAGAAATTCTTCCTCAGTGCTTCACGTCTTGCTTGTCATGAAATGACTTTATTTCCTTATGCAGCAATCATAATTTTAACCCATTTTCCCCTGTCACAAAAGGAAAGAAATGTCGTGAACTGATTTGCTCGCTCTCTTCACCGTGAGGCGGATTTTTCTTTTTCAAAGGAAAATACCTTTTAAAACATTTGCTCTTCCTTTCAGCTTGAATGATTTCATCCATACTCTGATTTTTATTAACAAAGGCTCACAGCAAGATGACTTTCAGCCCTTTCAGCTGTTGATTTATCCCAGTCTTTATTCTTGGGAGCAAAAATAAGGAAAAATTCTCTGTTACACAATTTTTAACATACATTTTCAGAGTTTCATACCACAGGGCGTTGTGGGTTTTTTTTCCCCAGTGATGCTTTAACATCTGAATTTGGTACAATTCGCTGCTTTTGAAGCATTTCGTGACTTTTGCTTTGTGCTTGATCCGGTTTTGATGTGAATTGTCCCAACTTCTGTTTCGGGGGAGGAGCAAAGTTATTTTTTTTTTCTCACCAGCCTACATGGCATTTAATCCATCTGGAGCACGTAGCTGCTGTAATATAGAAACCATACTTTGCTGGTTTTTGGTTTTTTTTCTTTTTTTTTTCTTTTTTTCCACAATTTCCTCCCTGTGTGACTTCAGCAGTTAAAGCTGGTTCAGTCTCCTGCCCCAGGACTGCCGTGCTGGAAGCTGAAATCTGTTTATGTTTAAAGATGCTGCTTCTATTTTGGTAGGAAAATGCATCATCGAGAGGTCTTTCTTCCCACTAGCTGCACACTCAGCCTGGAATAAGATTTCCAGGGGCACATCCTAATGAAATAACCCACTGAGACACAAAAAAATAAAATAAAATAAAAATCACTTCTGATAGTGGGATCAAGCTGGATGCTTCCCAAAAGGAATAAGTCAAAGGTCAGGCATGGTCGAGGTTGGTGACTGATGAAATGGTGTTAGGAGAAAGTTGTTGGCTGGACAATCTGGTGTGTTACAGGATAGGAATTTTTATATGGGATGCTGTATCTCATCAGCAAAAAACATTGGGATGTGGGATATGGCAGCCCTGGAGGTTTTGGGGATGATAGTGGATGGAAGGCTGGGCATTCCCTGGGTGATCCCACGTTGTGGGCAGCAGGGAAGGGGGGATTCAGTGCCTGAAGGGGCTCCAGGAGAGCTGGAGAGGGATTTTGGGGAAAGGGTGGAGGGACAGGACACAGGGAATGGCTTCCCACTGCCAGAGGGCAGGGATGGATGGGATATTGGGAATAAATCCTTCCCTGTGAGGGTGCTGAGTCCTGGCACAGGGTGCCCGGAGAAGCTGTGGCTGCCCCTGGATCCCTGGCAGTGCCCAAGGCCAGGCTGGACAGGGCTTGGAGCAGCCTGGGATGGTGGAAGGTGTCCCTGCATGGCAGGGGTGGAACTGGATGATCTTTAAGCTCCCTTCCAACCCAAACCATCCTGTGATTCTGTTCTGGGATGGTTTTTCCATTCAGTTCAGGTAGGCTGGGATGCAGTGAGGGTCATTAACAGGACAAGGTGGTTAATTAACCCACGGGACACGTGCAGGGAGTGTCTGCACAGAGCCGGGAACAGGGTGTGCACACGGGAACTGGAGGGGTTGTGCTCTTGAGCCGAACTTGAGAAGCTGACAGTGTGGTGGATGAAGGAATTTCTCCCCTCAAAATCCATGCAGTTGCAGAGAGGATGTGTGCAGGGACCGAGGAAACTCCCCCACAGTTCATTGCCTTCCTGTCGCGATCAAGGTGAATTAAGTGGGCAGGACACAGCTCTGGAGAAGGGGCTGCGTGTCCCTTTCTGAGAGCCACCAGCTGACGATCCTGCTGCTCTTATCCCACATCTCACCCCCCATCCTCACCAGCACTCCCAGAGGGATTTACAGCGCCTCTGAAGCGCTCACAAATATTTGAATATCCCAGTAAGTATTTATCTGCAATTAAGGTCTTGGAAAAACATTGTGAAACGTGAGCCATCCTGGAGTCCCGCTCCTCTTTGTGTCAAACTGGCGAATGCTGGCTTTGATCCTCTCTTATCCCCGTGGATTGGAGCCCTCTCCTTTCTTCTTTGCACCCACAAAAGCACCTGGGACTGTGCACGGGGCCCAAACAAGCAGCAGCCGAGCTCATCTCTCCAATTTTCACCTTTTGTGAGATGGTACCAGCTTTGGTGCTTCAAAGAAAGGTGTCAGAAATGCAGAAATGAGCAATTAAGGATTAATCTGCGTGTGGGGATGGGTATCTGCCTCCCCCTCCTGATTGCAGAGTAAATTAGTGGTTGACTCGAGCCCTGTAGTGGAGCTATTTATACCTCGAAGGTTTGAATTATAGCTGGATAGATTATATCATCCCTTTGTTTAATCCTTTTTCCTTTCTTCTGTCGGGCTTTTGACCTCAGTGATTTTCAAAGCAGTCAGATTCGCTTCCTACGGTTTTCTTGTGGTGGTATTTGTATCCAGGAAAGGGGAGGAGAATTTAGATAGCTTTTTCTCTACCATTTTATTTTCTCTTGTTCTCCCTTACTCATTTCCTCATTCAACAGCCCAGTCCTTTTATTTTTATTTTATTTTGCTTTTTAACCTTTTCAGGCGTTTTCATTCCACCACTGTCATCGCCTTTCTAAGGCTTTTTATTTTCTAGGGCTTCAATACAGCAGAGGTATGGGGGCAGCCTGAATATTTCACTTTGAAATATTGAGCTTGAACTCTTCCCAAAAAATCTTTGGAGGGAAGATCTCCTGCCACGCACCTGCCTGCTGGTCAGACCTCCAGCTCTCCTTCATTTCCCCCCCACCCAAGGGCCGAGCGGCGTGAGGGAGGCTGTTGTTGCTCCTGGATTTATTGGCTGTGATTTTGCAAATAAATGCTTTATAATCACTTCCTCGCTGCTCCTTGCAGCCAAGAAAGGGAGACGTGCAGCCAGGGAAGGGCCGGCTGCCTCCCTGTGTTATGGCTTTCCCTTTGGATGTGCACTTCCTATTTCCAAGACTTCTTTCTTTGAGACCTCTATTAAGCGTTGGAGGGTTTAGAGTATATATTTATTCTTACAGCTCTCTAAAAGTTGTGTTTTAAACAAAAACACCCCAGATTTGGCCCCGGCTCAGGGGCTGCAGTGGTTCCTGGCTCTGTGCTCCGTTGCTGCAGTTTGGATTTTCCCCTCACTTCCCATCCAGGAGAAGCTGTCAGGAAAAATAAAGGGCACAGGAGATGGGGAAGTCGACTGAATATTTTTAAATATCAGAACATGCTGTACAAGGGTGGGGATTAAACTTTGCTGCTGAAGCAAGCAGAAGGTTCCTCTGCAGGGTGAGCTTCCCTCACATCTTCCTCGATGGGTTTTCCTACCTGGAGCGGGTAGGGGAAAAATTCCTAAAAAATTCCCGTTGGCCTTCAGATCCGTGTGTGGCAAGGATTTACACGCGTGGCTGAATGCTTTTGAACAAGAGGGAATGAAGATCTCCAGCAAAACTCCTGACGGGAGTGGAAACCTTTAAAAAGTGACACTGAGCCAGGCACCTGTGGGATGGGAGCAGCCTTTAATGGTTTGTAATTCCTGATCCCTGGAAGTGTCCAAGGCCGGGTTGGATGGGGCTTGGAGTGACCTGGGCCCGTGAAAAGTGTCCCTGTCCCAGAGGGAGGACCTTGAAGTAGCAGGCTCTTGGATCCAGCTGGTCATTATTTGCTGAAGTGATGATCAAGCCCAAAAGAATCACTTTTTATAATAAATTAAAATAGCTTTTACCGCCAGACATGGACAAAAAAATCCTTTGGGGAAATAGGATGGTGGCTAGAGTAGCTTTTTCCCATCTAGTGGCTTTTTTAAAGGACATTTTCAGTCAAAGCCATTGCATTTTTGGCACCCTTTATCAGTATGTGCTCAACCTCCAGCCTGGTGGATATTTGGGGCCATGTTTGTCTCTTGCAGCCCTTCCAATTTTTGTGAACAAATATTATTTCTTTGGAGCCCTTAGTTCTTTTTTTCTCCAAGCTGCTGTCCACAATTTGGCCACTGCTCAGCCTTTCTCCTTGCTGTTTCTGTGAAGTGGAAGCTGTTTCCAGGTGCAGAAAACCCAATTATTTTGGATAAACTCAGATCCTGCACCTGGAATGAAGTTGGGAGTTTTCATCAGGCAACACCCCAGTATCATAACCTTCATTTTCAGGCACTTGGGGAGTGTTGGAAGCAATTAAGGCCGATCAGATGGGATGGGTCCCTCTCCTCTCTCCCCTTTTCCCACCCTTTCTTACTCTTTTCTCTGCCTTCTTTCCCTCCTCCCTAAAAAAAAAAAAGAGAAAGGGAAAGGAAAGCAAACTTGTATGGATAGAGGGGAGGTGTAATTATGAGCAGTGGGACCAATTTAAAAAGGAAGATTTCAGAGAGACTCAGACTTCCTTTGACATGTTGAGGGGTTCTGGTAGAGGATAAAAGGAAAATAAACTAATTTATTCCTGAATTGTAATTCCTTTTTGGTATTAATCTGTTTCATTAGTGTAGTTCACAAATGCACACAGGCAGGGGAGGAGGGGGGGGGTGTGAAAATTGAAATTAAGATGTTTTCAAAAGGAAAATCTTGCTAGGAAAGGCTTCCTGCAGGGAGAAATCATATCCCAGGAGAGGAGCTGGAAACTCCATCACTTGGGCCTTGTCTCAGTGAGACTGGAGAGAGCAATTTGGGGAATGTGTTGTAGGGAGCAGTTTTTGCTGTGTGATGGGTAGGACCAGATTTTCTAATTGATCCTTTTCCTGGCCGGTCCGTGTGGTTTTAATTTCCTCTTGCTGCCGGCTGGGGAAGGGCGCTGGACTGGGGAGTGTGGTGCCCTCAGGGATCTGTCCCTGCTTACAGGCTTGCTGTTGTCCTGGGCTGTGGTTTTGCTACTCTGAAATATTTTAAATTAAAAATATTAATTTTTTTAATCCCCTGTTGTGTTTCAAAATTGAGGAGGGTGTAACCATCTTGGCAGGGAGTGCTCTTCACCTTCCCTGCAGCTGAGGCATCTCCCAAAGCTGCCTGGTGTCCGTGGGTGTCAGCTCTTGAGCCTGTGGAGTGAAAATGGTTCCGCTGGGATCCAAACAGCTTTTTCTTGGCTTTTACCCTCAAAAAATCCTGTTAGTCATTTGCTCCATGGGACAGAGAATGGGGAAGAAATGGGGGCAGAATTATCACTTAAAGCTCATCCAGTTCTAACTCTGCCATGGCAGGGACACCTTCCACCATCCCAGGCTGCTCCAAGCCCCATCCAACTTGTCCTTGGACACTTCCAGGGATCCAGGGGCAGCCACAGCTTCTCTGGGTCATGAAGTTTTTATTTCCCCTCTCTTCTCCCCTTGGTTGTGGTGCAGGTTAGGATTTGACCCAGTTGTAACATGAAATGATGAGGCTGTTGTTGTGTCGTGGCTGAATCACGGCTTGATGCTCATCAGTGCTTGGCCACCAACATTGTTTATCTGCCAGGGTGAGAGCTGTGCCTGTTGATGGGAGGAAAAACAGGGATCTGTGACTTGGGGTGGTGTTGGAACCCAGGGGGTTCCTATGATGCCTTCGGCCGACCCAAAACCTGCTCAGGAGGCTTTTCAGCCTTGCCAGAGGTGTCAGGGACCCTGGAATGATACTGAAAAT
>VXBU01003968.1:6814-43541 GCA_013400315.1 Bombycilla garrulus
GCCTGGCTCTGCCACAGCCCTGCAGCCGCCCTGGCACCGGGCACGAGGCTGAGATGCCCATCCCAGGAGCTCGGGCACTGCTGAGGGCTGGGGGGGTCTCCTGTGCCCGGGGGATGCTGATGCTCTGCCCAGGATTGCAGGGCAGCCGTGATTCATGGAGCTCTGTCACTCCTGTCACCTCGGCTGTCCTGAGCCCCGAGGATTTACTGCCCGCAGCCAGGAAATACGGCACGGGCACTCTTGTGCTCCTCGTGCTGGAGGGACACCGGGAGCCCTGGTGTGACCCAGGGCTGTCTCAGACTCCTCGCTGCCTGCTCACCCCATTCCTGCTCCCTTTTCTGCCCCTGTGTCCAATTCCCCGGGCCCCAGCACAGCCAGCCCTGACTGTGGGGACACATCTCACCCGTGTCCCCATCTGTGGGGTGCAGCTCCAGCCTGGTGGGGCTGGGATGGAGGTGAGGAGCTGCTGGAGCCTGGCAGGGGCCACGGCCACTCCTGAGGGTGACACTGAGGGTTCACTCGAGTCCCCGTGGGTGGGAGCATCCTCCTCCCAGCCCTGCCAGGGCACTGGGCATGAGGTTCCTGGGCTGGCAGTGCCCCTTGGCCCCTCTTTTCTCTGCCCCGTGGCACCTCTGTGAGCAGCACCAGGGCTGTGCGTGCCCCAGCGAGTGCGAGCTGTGCTGTGCTGCTCTGGGCTCTGGGGGACCCCGCGGTTTGGGGGGACAGGGAGGTGTGAGGTGACACCTGCACAGCTTGGGGCTCGGGGCAGCGATGCAGGGCTGTCTGAGGAAAGATAGGGGCTGCAAGGGGCAGAAGGAGCGGGATGAGCTGCAGAGTCCTTGGGGACCTCGATAACTGGGGAGCCCTTTTCCGCCCAGTCCCAGCTCCCTGAGCACGGCCACCCGAGCTGGGGGTGTCTGGGGCACCTTCCCGGCGTCAGGGCGAGCCCCGGGGAGGCTCCAGCTCCGCGTTCCCGCAGCCCATGTTTGGGCTTTGGCTGCGGCAGGGCCATAAAAGGCAGCGTGGGGAGGGCGCTGGCGCCGGGCCCGCGGCATCTCCGTGTGCCGGGGCATCCCGGGGAGCCGCTACCGGCGCTCGGGGCTGGGGGCCGGCCCGACCCCGTGGAGAGCGGGCTCTGGGTCTGCCCAGCCCATCGCTGCCCAGCCCGTGTCCCTGTCCCCAGGGAAGCGCCGGGCAGCCCCCGCCCCCGTGAGCCGCCCCAGCCCAGCACCCGAGGGAGCCCAGGGCTGGTCCTGCGTGGGCGCGGCCGAGCTGAGCTGCTCCCACAGCCCCGGAGGGCACTGCTGGCTCCATCCTCAGGGCTCTCTGAGGGCCCCGGAGCCACAGCTGCTCGTAGCTGGTGTCACCCTCGCTGGAGAGGCAGGACCAGGACTCGGTGGGACCAGGGGAGCCTGGCGTGGGCTGGAATGAGACCCAGGCTGAAGCCACGCTGCAAATCCCTCCTGGGGGACGCTCGGAGGTGTCTGTGGGGGCGGGATGGGGCAGCAGGAGCCCAGGCAGAGGGGAAGGAGCAGCGAAGCTGATCCACACCCGTGTGGAGAGGGGCAGGGGACTCCCCTGTCACCTGCGTGGCCGATTCACGGGCAAAGCCCGAGCTGTGGGTGTGACAGCCAGGAGGAACGCGGGAAGACAAACAGTGAGGAGGAAGGGCGATTCCCCAGGTGTCAGGGTGGGCACCGCTGAGCTGTAGGGCAAAGGGTGAAGGCTGGAGAGCTGGGGCCAGGCCTCGGGACAGGGTGGGAATGCTGTGCCCAGATTACATCACCTGGGGCCTTCTGAGCTGGGCTGGGCACAGGCTGGCAGGCTCTCCTGGGGCAGGGAGGGCTGCCAGGGCCCCTGGGCCGTGGCTGAGAGGAGACCTGGCAGGGGCTGTGTCCTTCCTGAGTTTATCGGCCGTGTCCCTCCAAGCTGTGGCCCCAGCACTCAGCTCCCCGTCCCAGCACACCCAGCAGCTTCCTTGCTCCTGCTGCAACTTCCAGGGGAGTTTTGGCACTGCAGGTGTGTAACACAGCCCAGTGCGGCCATTTTGGAGCTGGTGTTAGACAAAGTGAAGTAAATCTCCATTCCTGGCACCTCCCCACGCCCTGGGCCGCTGCCACGGGGTCTGGGGGCTCAGCCCCGGGCCTGCAGGTGCCCGTGCCTGTCCTGTCCCCTGTGCCACAGAGGATGCAGGGCTGATTCATCTCCTGCCTGGCTCCTGCTTACCTACGTTCACTCTGTTCGTTCCCTGCCTGAGCAGCTAAATTAAGCCGAGCAACAATGGACCATCGATTATCCCATTATGTTTCCATCGGGCCTGACTTCCCTGCGGCTCTGGGAGGGTGGCACACGTGGTCTTGGCAGGGGCTCGGGGCAAAGAGCCCCTTGCCAGGTTCTGCTCCTGTCCCCAGTGTCCCACACACCGTGGGGGTGCCAGGTTCAGGGCCCCGGCAGGACGATGTGGCAGCACCCATGTGCCAGCACTGATGCACTTGTGTAGGAAAATGTCCTTTGGCAGAGGAACCTCCCCATCCCAAGAGCTCTCTGGAACCTCCCCAGCTCTGCTGAGCTCAGGTCTTGCTCCAGCACACACCTGGGGGCTGTGTCCTCTCTGTCCCTCGCTTTCCGCGGGGCTCTATCCCCACCCTGATTCTGATTGTCCCTTTCTTCCTGTGTCACCTATCCCAGCCCTGCTTGTTCCCAGTCTTTTCATGACCCAAAAGCTGACAAACAATTATTCAGAGAGGACACGCGTGGCCCCTCAGCGCCACTCTCCTGGCAGGGCTTCAGGGGGGCTCTGCCCCAGAGCTCCCGATGCCTGCGAGCATCCCGGAGCACAGAGCGTCCTCCCAGCCACAGTTTGCAGGAGAAGGGCCAAGTCAGGCCGCGTTTGTGGCAGCAGGAGAGGGGTGACATCCCGGGGTGACCCGGGCAGTGCCAGGAGGGGTGGCAGCCCAGGCAGGGCCCCGCTCCGCTCCCCGCACGGGGCTGGGCCAGCCGCCCACTCCCGGCTCTCAGAGGGCTCTGAAGCAGCTCAGGAGCCGAGGGTGACGCTGCTGTGTCTGCACGGGGATGCGCCGGCAGATCCTACCTGCGTCAGCAGCTGAATTCCCTGCTCTCATTCCCGCTCCGGCAGCGCCTTAACCCTTTCCTGCCACCCTGAGCGCGGGCTCCTTGCAGCCGCAGCCGGGGTGGCTGTGTCCCTGCGGCCGTGGCAGCCACACCTGAGGAGGGGACGCAGCATTGCCCAGGGGTGCGCCCTGCTCGGTGCCCGGCTCTCCCGCACCTTTTCCCGGCCTCGCTGCCTCCCGGCCGGGGCGGTGCTGCCGCGGCTGCTCCAGAGCCTGGGATGCGCCGTGTCCGCCGTTCCCGACCCCGAGGAGGGGCGGCAGCGCTTTCCCGGAGCTCCCGCTGCTGTCGCATCGAGGTGGGGCGGTTTTGTCACCCTGGCAGAGGGCCTAAAGGCCAGCGGGTGTTTGGGCTGTTTGCAGGGTTTCCAGTCACGGCTGGAAGTTTTGCAGTGCCACCCTCACCTACAATGTGTGGAAACTGGGTTCCTGAAACCAGGACCCGGCTGCTGGAGCCGATTTGGGCCGGGCAGCCCTGCTGGCAGGTGCCTTGAGCAGCGTGAACAGCACCAAAGAGCTCTCTGCCTTCATCCACAGGCTCTGCCCCGTGTTGAGGGCTCGGGGTCAGGCCGGGTTTGGGGTCACTGTGCCGGGTGCTTGCCGTGTCCCTGGCTCTGTGACAGCCCCGTGTCTCCCCTGCAGAAACCTCTGGAGAGCAGAGAGGATTTGGCAGATCCTCAGCCCCTCCCCGGCCTCCTCTGCCCTCGCCGAGGTTAGTCAAGCCCCGGCCGCAGACAGAAGAAGCTGAACTTGTTTGTGGTTTCTGAAAGACAAACCCAAGCCAAACAAAATCAAAAATCCCACGAAGAGCCCTTATGCTGCTCCTTCTCCGGCAGCCGCTTTGTCACACGGAGCAGGAGCTTTGGCAGGGCCTGAATTTGCTGAATTCAGAGGGACCTGGTGCGTGGGGGCACTGGAGGGCTGGGGGCTGCCAAAGAATCCCTCACGGCTGGCAAGAAGCACCACTCCAACTCTGGCTGGCACCAGCTCCCCTTGCTGGGACGCCTGAGCTGTGTCTGTGCTCACTCCCGTGATTTTGGGAAGTTCTGGGTGTGGGGGAAGCCGCGTGCAGCTGCAGCAGGGCTTTCCCCAGCCGCGCTCGCTGCCTCTGCGTGGGCAGCCCCAGCCCGGCCGCTCCTCGCTGCAGTCCCCGGCAGCCCCGCGGCAAATCCGAGCTGGCACCGCTGGCACAGCTCCCGCCTGGACTGCCCCAACCTCTGCTTTTCTTCCAGGAGCTGTGAAACCTCCCGGCGAGCCGTGTTTGTGTTTGAATGAGCCAAAGAAAGGCGCGCAGAGCCTGGAGCGCCGCGCCCGGGAAGGGCCCGGGGCAGGATGTGCCCGGGAGCTCCATCCGGCCCGACTGGTCTCTCTTTATGGCCCAAGCGGAGCGGCCCGGGATTAATCAGCCCAGGAGGACAGGCTACATTGGGTTTGGAATTCTTTAGCGCTTGTAATAACTCAGGTGAGTGTCTTTGTTCTTGTGAGCAGTAATTTTTCATTTGACAGGCAGCGTCCCTGGACAAAAGAGTCAAACAGCCACAGCCAAACACACCCAGCACTGGGACGTGGCACCAAACCCCTCCACCTGCCCCTGCCCCACTCCCAGGTGACAATTTCCCCAGTGCAGCAAACTCCAGGGGCAGTTTGGACAGACTGGTGTGGTCAGTGCTCAATGCCAAGGACAAACGATGCTGACCTATTGACCCCTCCTGCTCGCCCAGGCGTGGGACAGCTCCGGACACCATGTGACACCTCTCCCCTCTGTCCCTGTGCCCAGCAGCTGCCCAGGTGTCCTGGGAGCTGCCCAGTCTCCATCTTGAGGTGTCTGTGGTGCTCTGTTCCCTTCTCCTCAGGGTTCTGGGAGTGGGATCAGGTTCCCAACGGGATTTCGGAGTGCAGTGTTACCGCGGGATGGAGAACTCGGTTTTTATTTCTCTCTGCTCCCCTTCCCCGGGCAGGGGGAGGCAGGAGGATGCGTCAGCTCAGGGCTGAGGCTAAAGAGGCTTACACGGACTATTTACCTTCGTGAGGGGCTATTTCTGGCTGCTCAGCTGCTGCTAATGCAGCGACTGGAGATGCCACGTGAAGGTCGCTGTTCCAAGGATCCACCTTCCTCCTCTGCAGGCACTGAAGCTTGGCTGCTTTTTTGTTCCTTGGGGTTGTTTCTCCGATGGCAAAGAGTGTCACAAAGGAAAATCTTGGGGATGGGTCACAAGGACCTTTGAAATGCCCTGCCCTGTCCCGTGTGTGACTCGTTGCCATCCTTGCACTGCAGAGAAACCCCAAGGTCGCTTCCAGTGCCACCCTGGGCACTGCCAGAGACCTCCAGGTTGGCTTTGCTGGCCCTGTCTCCCCCCAACAAGCTCAGATGGTTGTGGGTCTCCAGTCTGAGTTAAATAATGGCACCACAAGTCGATGGACAGGCGGAGACTGGAATTGGGTCACGGGGATGTGAGCGCTGCTGCTCCTTGGGGACCAGCTCCATTCCTTTGTGTCCCTGACTGGCAAAGTGTGGTCAGTGTGTGCCAGGGGCATGGGGAGCTCAGCGGGGAGTGCAGGGACAGGCACCTGAAGTTTCTTCCTGGCAGAGGGATGCTCAGGGCACACCAGGAATGGCAGAGTGGCCAAGGGTGACAACTGGCCACGCAGAGCTGAGCCCTGCTTCGAGCAGAACCCAAATCATTCCACATGCTGGAAAGCTGCACTGCAGAGTCTTTAACTAAACGAATCCTGAGTGATTTCCACATTGCTGAATGACATTTTAATAGTGGAAAAATAACGCTCCAAATTATCTACTTCATCTCTTCCTATTGTCTTTTACTGGCTGGGAACGAGTGCTGCAGCAAAACCAGCTCCGGCTCTTCTGGGAGGGGTTTGCTGGTGCCTCCCAGCGCACGGGAGGCAGTGGGGAGGCGAGGAGGGGCTGCTCCCCTGTGCCCAGTACCCCGTGAGCCCAGGAGGGGCTGCCCTATGCCCAGTCCTCCAGGCCTGGCAGGGCTCCCGGGTAGCCAAAGCCCCTGGCACCAGGAGCAGCCACACCGCTGCCAAGGCCTCACGGCCATGCCCGTCCCACACGGGGCTGGCAGGTGGCAGAAGGCAATGGCTGGTTCCTGCTGTCCCCCTGGGGAGCTGGCGCTTGTCCCCGTGCCACCAAGTTGCTCCGCAGGAAGATGCTTCTGGCATTTTCTGTGCTTCTTCTGACCTGAATTCAGCCAGCGCCACTTTGAGCTTCCATGTGGATGGAGCCATCGAGTGCTGGCACAGGTCCCCAGGAGCAGAGCCTGGGGACAGGGATGCAGCCCCAGCACCCGGCTCTGAGTGGCTGCAAAAGGGGTGGCTCAAGCTGGGGGACGGTGTCTGCTGTCCCCAGCCTGCACAGCAACGCACGCACAAAAAAGCCTCACACAAACTTTTATTATCACTGAAACATCACAGATCTCCACAAACTCCCTGCCCCAGAGGAAAGCAGCCCCAGCCCTTACACGAGGTGTCCCTTCCCAAAGCCCAGCTCACACCTGCAGCCTCGGGCCGATTCGGAGCTGTGCCACTCTGAGTGGGTTTCCCCACTTGCTCTCATCCAGGGGAAGGTTTTCATCCTCTGGATTAAAGGCACACAAATCAGGAGCTGAAGTGTCCTTCTGCCACTCAACAGCCAGCCCTTGGCATGCTGCCTTCGGTGGGTCAAGGCTTCTCCCATCCAGGAACACCATGTACTGGTTCACACGGAGCATCCGAGCTCCAGCCTCGCTCCCCAGCAGGAAGGGGGCTCCAGGACAGGCTGTGGGTAAGGCTTTGCAGAAGGATTTTGAGATTTTGAGAGAAATGTGCTTGTCAGGTGCAGGAACCCACCCAGCTGTGCCCGAGGACACGGTGGTTCCACACGTGCTCCTGAGAGGCAGGGCTGGGAGTGAGCCTGCCCAGGGCAGCTGGGTGGGAAGCAGAGTGGAGAGAGGGAGTGAGAGGGAGCAGGACAGCCAGGGAGGGCTGCAGAGGGATGCAGGGAGGCACAGCCCGCTGCCACCTTGGCTCTTTTCCACCCCCACAAGGAAACTGCTCCCCTGGCTCTGTTTGGCACAAGCGCTGGCTCAGGGCACGCCTTCGGAGGCCACGGAATTTGGTAAGAACCTTTGGCAACAGCTCCCAGCTCCACTTCTGGCTGGCAAAAATTTATAGCAGACATGGGGGGAGAAACACTGTCCTTTCAAAAACACCCTGAGGGAAACCTTTATCAGACAGAGCTCAGCAAAAAACGACTGCAACAAGGCAAGTTTCATTTTCGCTTTGGGATGTGGAACAGGGAGCACCCTTGGCACTGACTGAAGATCCTAAAACCCACACGGAGTGTATGTGCCACAGGCTGTGGCAGTGACAGGCAAGGACAGTAAATATCCAGCAATTGAGGAGAGCCAAGGGAAACACAATGGGAAACATACTGGAAACAACAGACTAAAGTATTAAAGTCTGCAGTTGTCAGCATAAAGAAACAGCTTTGCTGTAATGTCAGAGAATCCCAGAATGGGTTGGGTTGGAAGGGACCTTAAAGCTCAATCCATTCCACGGGCAGGGACACTTTCCGCTGTCCCAGGTTGCTCAAAGCCCTGTCCAACCTGGCCTTGGACATTTCCAGGGATCCAGGGGCAGCCACAGCTGCTCTGGGCACCCTGTGCCAGGGCCTCCCCACCCTCCCAGGGAACAATTCCTCCCCAATATCTCCTGAAGAAGGAAACTTTGGGCAGTGTCTGTGAAATATCCTGACTCACAGCAGCAGTGCTCTGAGAGCTGGGGCAGTCCATTTTCTATAAAAATGGGAAAAAAATCATGCCAGCCAGTGTATCCTATAAAACCAGAAAAGGTCAGAGACAAGACTTCGAGGTCACCAGTCCTTCCTTGCTGACAAAGCAGACACCTTCCCTGTAATCCCAACGGTCTGCAGTTTTATTTTTGGCAGTTTATAATTAAAATGGCTTTTATGGCTTTAAAAAGAAGCCACGAAGCTGCAGGTTTTGGTTGAAGCAGAGGGCAGGTGTGCTCTGGGTGAGGGGACAGCGGCCTTGGCTCTGCTCCTGTCACCTGCCCCCAACACTTCTGGGCAGCCTTGGCTCCCCAGTGCTCTCGTTTCTCACCAGCAAGTAAGAAAGTTCTGGTTGCTAACCAGTCCAGTCCCAGAGGCAGAATAAAAAGTCCTTGTTAAAACCTAAAAAAAACTTGTTTCTAACAAAATCAAATCCAAACACAGTTCCTGGGTCGATGCCTTTCTCTCAGGTTCCATCACCCATGCAACGGAACTTCCACAACAGAGCGATTTAATCCCTCTTCCATTCCACACCTTTCCAGTCTTCTCAGGAGTCTTGACAAGCTATTCCTCCATTTCTTTCTTCAACATTTATTCCTATGCACATCCTTCCTGCCCTTCCCTTCCCTTCCGCCGTCGCACCCTGTTCCTCCCGGCTATTTTCGGAAGGCAAAGACATCCCGTGTTTTCAGGCCCTTCTTGCCTTCGCTTCCTGGTTTAGGAGAAGACACTTCCACCAGCCCCCCGTAGGGGCAGCTCTCGGACTCGGCGTGGTGGCCAGAGCACTCCACAGCGGGGATGAAGCCACTGTCCCACATGCCTGTCCCACACAGCTTGCAGAGGTCGTGCAGGCTGCAGGGGATGCGGGGGAGCAGGTGGAACTGATAGAGCAGGCTCCTGGCCTAGAGGGAGAGACAGGGAAAGCAGGAAAACAGTCACCCCTGACCATGGGGAATGCAGCTGGCACCCACCCAATCCTCCTGCTTGGCTGCCCGAGGGTTACCCGCGGCACTGGGGACAGTGGCAGGTCACAGGGGCTGCCACACACCCCAGCTCATCCCACGGCCCAGTCACTGCCTGCTGAAAGGGAACGGGCAGCATGGCACCAACAGCTCTGTCTCCATTTCCTGATCCAAACAAGGGTTATCCCAGCCACTCTGTCACCTCCCAAGCACTCAACAACGAGCTCCTCCCGCTGCAAACCTTGTTTTCAGGCAAACAGCAGCATCCCACCCGGGCAGCCACAGGGATACAGGAATCTGAAGCAGCGGTCCCCAGTTCTCTAAATACTCTAACTCATCTCTGGACCGTGTCCCACGTGGGCACCCGCGCATTTACCTTCCTGAGTACGAGCTCCCCGTTCATGTGCATGGCCAGGTTGCCGAAATGCAGCAGCATCTGGTCAGTGGCCAGCTGCTGCTCGATGACGTCGTCCCCATAAATCACCACGATGGCCACGCAGATGAAGAGGTGGAAATAGTCTGTCTGCAATGGGAACACAGGGGCTGCTGTACAGCAGGTGGAGGCAGAGCTCTGGCTTCACCTCCCACCCTCCACAGGTGGGTCCTTGGTGAGAGATTTTGCTCCCTTCAGTTCTGCCCAGTGGTGAGAATGTGAGTTATTGGTGACTTCTGAAGCACAGCCCAGCCAAAGCCTCTTTCCTTCACAGCACAGCAGATTTTTTCACCACAGAGCAGATTTTTGGGAAGACATCTCCCAGCTGTGTAAGAGAAGCCTGAACTTCAGAAGTGGGCGTTCAGCATTTTCTGAAACACGTCCTCGTGAAGCCCAGACACCCCCAAGGAGGAGAGGCAAGCAGAGCTCCATCCTCCTGCTACACAAACCTCCACCATAGGCATAGACCCGACTTATTTTGGCTACTTTGCTGCCGAGAGCCTTTCTGGAAACCCTCGGTGCCGAGGGGTGAGGAGCTGCCTCACCTGGTAGTGAGCCCAGCAGGCTTCCCACATGCGCAGCGCCTCGGCCTCGGGGAACTCCCTCTTGAAGCAGAGCAGGATCCAGCGGTGGCAGAAGAGCATCTGCAGCCCATCCTCTCCCAGGGCACTCAGGTGCTGGTGGAAGCGCGGGTGCATCAGCCGCAGCAGCTCCCGCAGGTACAGCTGCAAGAGACACCCTGGGCTCAGGCCCTGCCCCGGGGAGCCAGAGCTGGAGAGCTCTTCTCTCTCAGCTGCCATTCCACAGGAAGGATGGATGGAACTGCCTCTGGAGTGCCTCAGTCACCCAGGATCAATTCTACCCATCAGGTGTTTGCACAGGATCCTGAATATCCCGAGTTGGAACTGACCCACAAGGATCATCAAAGTCCAGCTCCCGGCCCTGCACGTGACAAGCCCGAGGATCACCCCAAGGATGTTGTGGCTTTGGAGTGTGATTTGGCAGGCTGGAACCCCGCCCAGCCCAGGGAACTGGGGAGAGGAGAAGCCATGACAGGAAGCCCAGCACTCAGCCTCACCAGCTGCTTCTCCATGTCCTCATCCCGGGGGGAGCTGATGAAGATCGTGTTGTGCATCAACCCAACAAAGCACCAGAAAGTGTCCGACTCATCCAGCACCTCTGCCAGGAGAGGGGCAACCAGGTCGGACATGCCCTGGGAGTATCCAATGGCTGGGTTAAACACTGCATAGTTCAGCAAGATCCTCCTGCAGCAGGGACAGAAACACAGAGGGGACAGGTGAGGGCAGGTGACAGCATCATCTCAGGGCCTCATGGGAGGAGCTATAACACAGACAGGGAAACCCTGCTGCAAACCCCAGTCTTCGGGAAAAGATTTGGCATTTGCAGACAGCAAAATATAAACAGAAAATGAGAATTTAAAAAGATTAAGAGGACGGAAATTAAGGGCCCATGGGAAAGAGGCGATGATGCCCAACACATCCATAAAGCTCCAAGCCATGTTGTTGGGTGAAACCCAGCTCTTGAGATCACACCTTTACACTCTCATGGAGCAGACTCTGGTGTGCTTGTCCTTTACCCCATCAGGAGAACCAAGCACTGGTCCACAGCCCTACAACAGCACCTTTGCTGCTCCTGTGTGTGCAGGGAAGCTCAGGGATGGGAGCAGGGTTATAGGGTGGAGAAGAGAACTACAGCAGCACTGGGAGCACTGAGAAAGGCTGTGCTGTTGCATCCCGTGGCTCCAGATGCATGGTGGGTGCTGTGCAGCATTCCCAGGCAGCCTGGGCTGGGGAATGACCGATTTGTCTCCACACTGAGCAGGACATGGTTTTTAGGACATTGAGATCAGACACTTCACCTCATGGTCTCCACATTTGGGTTGTCCTCCCCTCGGAAGAACTGGTTGCTGCGGTCGGTCCTCACCACATCCTTGTCCACCGTGAACTGCACCTGGCGCCAGAAATCCTTCTGCTCATCTGGAGTCATGGCCAGCCTGCAAACCACACAGCAACAGCAGAGGGTTGCCAAGAGAGGAATGGGATTGCCACGATGAACAAAAAGCCTCATTTCAGTCTTAGTTTGCAGAGAAAATCTATTCCTGTACTGAGTTTCCTCAGCACCTGAGAAATAGAGCAGCAGGTCTGTCCAGAACAGCAGATTGTCTGTCCCAAGGGATTGCTGGAAGGAGCCTCCTGGGTTATAAACAGGATGACACGATGTGTCTGCTGCAATAAACACTTTCAAAGCATCAGACTGCTCTCCACTGCTCCTTGGAACTCAGCACACCACAACTCACCACCCTGGTTTGATTGTCTCCTGATTATTGACAGTACTGTGTCCCTCCAGCTTCAGTTTACCCACCTCCATTTACCAATACATAATTCTTGCACTAACAGCCTTCTGGAATTACACAGCCTTTCTCATCCCTTATTTTTAAGTACATTTTATTCATAAAGAAATATACGATCCCAGTTTTGCCTTCAGTGTTCTAACCCCAGCCCTGCCTGTGAGGTTTCCCTGCAGTACTGACGAGGCTGTTCCAGGAGCCCAGGTAAGGAAATGTCTGAGCTCGGTGGCATTGGCTCCAGAGCCTCAGGAGTTCAGCAGTGCCCTCCTCCACCATCCCTCCCACTGCTCTACCCCAGCCTCTCCTGATGCAAAGGATGCAGAGACGAGCAGGGAGGGATGATGGTGGTCTGTTACCTTTTCTCCTGGATCTCAAAGTATTCCTTCCTCTTCTGCAGCCTCAGTGCCTCCCTCTCTTCAGAGGTGGACTCGTAGCTGTAGTAGTGCAGCAGAAAGGGCCATACCTCCCCACGGATAGAAATATCAATCCCACCAAAGAAAATGGCCTGGAAGAAGGAGCAAAAGTTATGGCTGGTACAGTTTTAGCATTCCCAAAAACAGCAACAAGCAACTGCCCGCTGCTGTGCTTTGGTGCCTCTGCAGTTCTTTCCTGACAAGTGAAGCCTTGATTCAAGCTCCTGCAATTTGCACATGTTTAGAGGGAAAGTGCTGGCCCTCTATTCCCAGACCAGACACAAATCAGGCTCATTTCAATGTCAATAACCACCCTCGGAGAGGCTCTATGATTAACGTGTCGTTCTCATGTCACGGCTTAATCCCAAATCCTGGAGACTCTGCACTGCACTGCAAACTTCTCTCTCAGAGCCCGGGCCCAGTGCTCCCCTCAGCCCTATTATTTCATATAGTTTACAATCTCAGTTTAAACAATTTTGGTTCATATGATCTCAGTTCATACAATCTCAGCTATTTCAACCATCTCAGTTCTTTCAGCAATCTCCAGGTTTCTGTGCCTTGGTCACACATTCTGCAAACGCAGCAGGCAGTGGGCACTTTGGTTTGTTGATTCCAAACAGCAGCAGAAGTGGGACAGCTCCTCGGTCAGAGAAATGCTCCACCACCACAGAATCACAGAATTGTCAGGGTTGGAAGGGACCTCTGGAGAAATCCAGTCCAACCCCCCTCGCCAAGGCAGGGTCACCTAGAGCAGGTGACACAGGAACGTGTCCAGCTGGGAATCCACACCCGCAGCAAATCTCCAACCGAGGCTTCACTCCCCACTCTCCACCCTCCCACAAGCCCAGCTCTTGCCCTGGCGGGAACACAAACCCCTGCAGCTCCCCCTGGGGACTCGCACACCGCACAGGAGAGAGCAGGGGACAGCCCCTCACCTTCCTCAGCTTGTACTCCTCCTCCACCTGGCCGGCCTCGTTGAGGTGCTGCAGCCAGGCTGACACGTCGAGGCGCCGGTACGAGTTCTCCTCGGGGTGGGTCTCCGAGGAGGGCAGCTTGGGCCGGCGGATGGAGAACTGCATGCAGGTTTTCTCATCTGCAAGCTGCTGAACGGGGCAAAACAAAACACAGCTGCAGCAGGAGCCAGGGAGAGCAGCACAGTGTGAAACCCAGAGCAGAGAAACCTCTGCATGAGGTTTCCCTAAGCACTGAGGAGCTGCACTTGGGCAGGTTTTTTTGTTTTTTTCTTTTAATTCCAACCATTACAATAACAAGAGTGATCAGAATAATTAAAATCCACCATGAAACAGCTTCATCTTAAAAAAAAAAAAAATTTAGTTTCCCTTCCTCCTCCAATCTTATCCCTGACCTGAAACTGAATTAATGCTGCTTACAGCAAAAACTTGCCCCTGCCAGGAATGCCTGCAATAAATTACATATGATTGGCCATATACAAAGGGATTGCTGTTAGGAGAGCGGGGAACTGCGCTGCCAGGCTCTCTGAGGGCACTCAGGATCCCAGTGCAAGGCTGCAGCTGACATTTAATTTAAAAATCAAAGGTTGCTCAATGCAAAAAGTGAGCCCATGCGACCGTAATAAGAAAAGCAGCGGGGGGCTCTGTGGGAAGGATGGAAATTTAAAAATCACTGTTTCTAATAAGCACATACAATATCTTAAACAGATAATTAAAGAGCTCTTATCACATTTGTATGTAGATTGAACAAAATACGGCAAGGTGCCTTGTCAAAACATTCTCCAAACGGAATGTTGTGCGTCACAAGATGGATGAACGGCTCTGACACAATTTCCAACCTATCTCTGTGGACTTCCAGACACCTTCTGTGCCTGCAGGACAGTGCTGAACTGTCAGGTCTAGCAGAATCACTACCTAAGTAAGTCTTCTGGATGATCTTCCCCCATATTGCACAGGTAGAACAGGAATGGATGGAGACAGGCAAGTCCAAGAGAGACCTCGAGTCCAGCTTGGATTTCCATCCTAAACACCCAGCACCTGGCAGCTTCCTGCCTGACCTGAACTCAAAGCCTCATTTCTCCAACATGTGTCCCCAAGAGCCTGGCTCAGGTACCTGGTCCTTGAGATGGGTCTCTGTGCAGTACTTCCATTGCTGAAACACCTCGGACAGTTTATCCAGGCCACCGTGGTGAAAATGGAAGATCTTGTACTGGCTCTCCCTGCTCGCCACCACCAGCTGCCCACAGGTGCACGCCTCATCGCTGTGGGAACAGTGGAGAACAGCCCGTGGGGCCACCCAGCACAACGAGGGACCAGCAGGGACAGGGACCCTCGGGGAGAGACAGTGCAGAGCAAGGCAAAATGTGCAACACCAAGCTGTCCCTTAAAACAGGACACAGAGGAGCTTTACATCTCTGGGACTCACTGATCCTTATGGGTCACTTCCAGTTGAGACATTTTATGATTGTATGACATGGCCATAGTGACAATTTTCTCCACTTGTGCCTGGTAACAGCACTATTTTTACGCTTCCTTCACACGAAGGAATTAAAATTTGTCTTCCCTGGAGAAAAAACCACAGGAAGTCTGCCCCAGAAACATTAAGGCAGTACACAAAGTCAGCTCCTAGGGATGCGCAGACTTGCTCACACACAGCTTTGCCTGAAGAAACAGAGTGAAAGCAAAAAGAGGGAGTAAAAATGTTTTTGTAATAATTTGAGATAAATTTTGTAGTAATTTGAAAGATAACTGAAGAGGCTGAGAGCAGCAAGACTCTAGAGGAACCTGGTGAGGGGCAGGCAAAGGAAAATGTACCATAGATAAAGATGTTTTTCATATCCCCAGGTTATTTGAAGCATTTATGGTATGACAGCTAAGAGCAACCTTTACTAAAAATAAAATCCTTTCGGCTCTGTAACTGTAATTCAGAGGCTCTCCTTGGGAAGGCTGACACTCACTTTCCTGGAGACAATTGCTCTGGAAAGGCTTCCAGGTAGGATTGCAGAATTCACCTCCACACAGAGTCCTCTGACACAGAGCATGCACAGCTCACACAGAGCTCACACACAATGCACACAACTCACACACGAGGATCCAGTACCTGAAGAAAAGGCGAAGGGATCTCATTTGTCCCAGGTCTACTCTGAAGACACCACACACCTGCTCGAGGGCAAATACCTTCTGCTGTTCGTCCCATCTGGTGCTCTGTGTTTGCCCATTGTTCTCCTGGAACTGGGCACTGGTGTCCAGGCTGGAGGCAGAGCTGGTGGAGCAGGTCATGCGATTGTCACACGTGTCCCTGTGGGCAGAGCGTGGGGACAAAAACCCCGTCAGCCACGCGAGGCTGTGAGTACATGCAACAACCACAGATGCTCCATGTCAAAAACCTTTAGTCAGAGTTCTGAAACTGGCATTCATTCACCAACTAAATTATTTTTATTTAAATTAATTCCCTACCATTCCAAAAAGGATCTTGGTTTTGGCCTTTTTCTAAAGTTCTTGCTTGCAGAACTGGGGAGAACCAAACTCATTCCACAAAACACCAACTTTTAAGATGGCAAAATGAAAGAGCTCAAGCAATGCCCTCAGCGTCCAGCTCAGCCAGGACCAGGATGGGGACAGGAGGAATGAGCACACTCCAACAGCAGCATGGACCTGGAATCTCATGTGGGAAATTCCCTTTGACCAGTAAGAACCAAAGATGTTTCCCCTGAACTTGAGTTTCTCGTTATGCCTCTGCAAGTGGACCTGCCAAGCCTGGATTCACATCTCTAAACTCCAGACAAATGGTTTCCATCTACAGTCTTGAAACTTGGGAGAGTTAAGGATTGGGAAATCCCACCTGTGCTCTTCAACCCACAGTAAAGTGGAGAAAGTGAGCCCAACCCTTCCCCAACCCACCCCAGATCTCCAGCTTTAAATGCAAACTGAGTTCAGACTCAAAAAGCCCCCATGTCCCCACCAGCCCCCATCCCAAAAGGAAAATATCAGTGCTTTGGGAATTAAGGGAATGTGAAACTGTGACCCCTCAGCTCGTAAAAAGGCCAATGCACGTGAACAATCTCGGCTCGGGCTCTGAATGGGCTCTGCTGTGAAATCGGGGTTTGCCAGACAAGGCCCGGAGCAGGTACAAAGCAGCCCCCTGCAAGGCCACTTTATGTGGTGTTTTCTAATCCTCTTATCCAACAATGTGGGCACTGAACGCTGGAAATCACACACTCAGCATGCACTTCACATCCCTGCGCCTCCCGCGCCCGGCTCCAGGGCCTCTCCCACAGGGACCAGCCCGTGGGCAGCACGTCCTGAGGGACAAAGCAGTGCACCCCGAGGGACAGGACAGCATGTCCTGAGGGACAGGGCAGTGCACCCTGAGGGACAGAGCAGTGCACCCCGAGGGACAGGGCAGCATGTCCTGAGGGACAGGGAAGCATGTCCTGAGGGACAGGGAAGCATGTCCTGAGGGACAGGGCAGTGCACCCTGAGGGACAGGGCAGTGCACCCTGAGGGACAGGGCAGTGAATCCTGAGGGACAGGGCAGCAATCCTGAGGGACAGGGCAGTGAATCCTGAGGGACAGGGCAGCAATCCTGAGGGACAGGGCAGTGCACCGTGAGGGACAGGGCTCCAGACAGCCCAGCCAGGGGGGTACATTTTTAACCCATTTTTAACCCATTTTTAACCAAGTCTTGTTCCCGTGTGCGATCAGATCCCCCAGCCCCTTCCTGCTCCTGCAGCACTGTCTGCATGAGACCAAGGCTGGTTGGCTCCAGCTAAAGGAGCAGCTTTGTGGCTCTCTGGGAAGTTCTGCTGCTCCAGTTTTTGGAAAGAAAGCAGCAAAGCAGAACTCACATTCAGGCCATCTGGAGGATGAGGACTCAGAAGGGATGTGGCAATAGGGATCACACTCCACATCCAAACTCACTCCACGTTAGACACCAGGATGCCTTCGAGCACAGGCACAGCTCTACACTGTCCCCAGCCTTGGGAATTTTTCCATGAAGATTGTACTGAGCTTTGTGAAAAACCAAGCATTACTTTCTGATAAAGTGGCAAAACGTAACACTTCCTAAAACACTGAGTATCTACCATTACCACAAATGTAACGAGCGTCCTGGTACAAGACACTCGGGCCGGACCGCCTGCTAGGAGCAGCTGGTATTTATGGAGCAACACTTCATAACAGCCACAGCTGGTTACACAGGATTTTCCTGGAAGAGATGACTCAAACTAACTCAAAGACTAAGCAGAGGCAACCCATTTTCTAAAACCCTTGCAAAGATGAGCTGATCAGCACGGCAAAGGCTGGAGGATGGGTTGGTGTGAGGATCACACAGGTCCTGGTCACGGAGGTCCACATGCCAGTTCTTCAAGAACATCATCTGAAACGACCAGCAGAAATATCCAGAGAGCTGCCAAGAAATGAGTTACCAGTAGAGCTTTGATGCTGGGCATTCCGTAGCTCCTCAGTGCAGCATGGCATTTCCAGCTGCAGTTCCCCGTGCTCCAAAACCCAAATGTGCCCCAGATGCAGCAGCAGCCACTGAGACCTGCGGGCAGCAGAGCCCGAGCACGGCCCTGGCACTGGGGGAACCTCCGGAAATGCTTCTCCAAGAGAAATATTTGCAGTTCCCATCCAGGCACGGGTGACAAGCTGGCACACGCATCCCACAGGCACAGGAGCGCCTTGTGGCTGTGGGTTCACCCCTTCCAGGCTGCCAGAAGCACCGAGGGGAAGCAGAGAGCCTCAGCCTGGGCAGCCCGGGGAAATTCCGATGCTGTCGCTGATGCAGAGGGTGACATCTGAAAGAGACACCTGTGCCCTCCCTGCCCTCCACAGGGGGCAATGGACACATTCACACTCAGGACAGATCAAAGACAGAACCACCTCGTGCTGGTGCTCACTGAGTCACCGGGGAAATTCGGAAAAAAACCCACACTGTTTCTAAAATTACCTTTTCCTCTACATATTGATTGAAAAAAAATGAAAATACTCTAATCTCTGTATTACTTTTAAATAAAATTAGAATATTGAGATAATTCTGTAGGTCAGTAACAACAAGCAGTATGATCTCTGCTAATTCTGTGGGGCTTGGGGAGTCCTCTAACCAGGCACTCAAGACAGACAAATGCAGGGGAAGAGTTTATTGTTTGTCACACTATTCTATGTGTTGGATGAGGAATTTATCCCTGAGCACCCCGTAGAAGCAGGAGCTGAAGCACTGCAATGCAAATAGCCGGAGGAACATTCCAGAGAGACTTTGGGTTGTGGGATCCAGGAAAAACAGAGCACCAGCTAGTACACAGCACTGGTCAGCAAAACAACAAGTGCACTGGGCCACGGGAATAAAAGAGACAGGGGAAAAAAATCAAGGAGGATTAGAAAACCTGGGTTGGGAAACTCCAGGCCACGTTCATGTGTTCAGTTCAAGAAGGTCATGGAGGGGCTGGAGTGTGTCAGGGAGGGGAACGGAGCTGGGAAGGGGCTGGAGCTCCAGGAGAGGCTGAGGGAGCTGGGAAAGGGGCTCAGCCTGGAGAAAAGGAGACTCAGGGGAACCTTCTCATTCCCTGACAGAAGAGTGGAGGCAGCTGGAGGTCGGGCTCTGCTCCCAGGGAACAAGGGACAGGACAGAAGGGAACAGCCTCAAGTCGTGCCAGGGGAGGGTCAGGTTGGATACTGGGGAAAAATTCTTCATGGAAAGGGCGGTCAGACATTGGTACAGGCTACCCAGGGCAGGGGTGGAGTCCCCACCCCTGGAGGGATTGAACAGCCCTGTGGATGTGGCACTTGGGAACACGGGTCAGTGGTGGCCCTGGCAGTACTGGGGGAACAATGGGACTCAATGATCTCTGAGGCCTTTCCCAACCCAAAGGATTCTGTGATTCCATTCAGCCTTTTGCCCTCAGCCAAGTCCCACCACTCTTGTCTTGAAACACATCCCATTCCTGCCGGGGAGCAAGGAAAATACACCAGGGGCTGATGTATTTTCTCCACTCAACAATCAACTACAGCAGCCAACCATATCCACATTCCTGGAGCCTTTGCAGCCCCCGAGGAGCCACCATCCCCCTCCCACCCTGTGGGACCTCTCGCACGCCCAGCTGAGGAGCTCAGACACTGCAGGTGAGACTCAACCTGCAGCAACGGGACCCAACTCACTGTTCCAAAGCCCTGGAACACACCTACGGCACAGAGAGAGCTAAACCCAATTATTATTTCTATTCCAGAGACCTGCCCTGATTACCTGGGAAGCCAATTTCAGCAACAAAGACCTAATAACTCATTTTACGATGCGATGTGACAAATATAATTACGACAGAGAAAGGGGCTGAAGGCTGCAGCCATGATGTGGCAGTTACCCAAGCTGTCGGCGTGCACCACCTGATTCCCAGAGAGCCTCCTGCCAGAGCCAAACCCTGCTGCTGGAGCTGGCTCTCCATCACCCCCGCGCTAACGCACGCTGTCACTAATAACAGCTCCCACAGCCCCAGCATTCCTGCACGCCGGCTTGGGACCATCATTTACAGACAATGAGTATCATCATAATGTATGAGCATCCATGTAATGGGAATTACATGCCCCTTTTCCTCCCCAGGGGTTAGCGTTTCTCTGTTTCTCCACTATTCCCCACAGGAACTGACCTTCTGGGTTCCTCTTCTTCCCAGCAAGGTGAAACAGCTCCTGGCAGCATCAGCTGCTGAGACAGACAGCTTCAAACAAATAATCCGCCGATAAAAGTTCAAAGCTATCCTGAAATGCCTAAAAATTTAGCGCAGTGGCTGTACAGAGTGAGGCAATATTGAGCATCTGGAACCCAAATCCATTGTTCTGATACAAAAAGTGTCCTTGAAAATATACATATATTATAGGCTGTGAAATGTGCTGAATTCAGTGACACGAAAGACATGCAAAGGAAACCAGATTGGTAATTTAGGATTAAAAAAGAGATGCTGAAATGTCTCTGCTCGCTCTGCAGAGCAGGGCTGGAAGCACACTCACAGGACAGCACCAGCTTCCCACGGAGTGTGGCCACACAGAGCCAGCCACAGACAGGGAAACGCTGCTGTCTGACCAACACAGACAAGTAACCAGGTTAGGAATTGCGTTAAATCCACACTTTGGCTGAAAACATTTGGAACTTGAAGTTTCTGTGCCTCAGAGAACCCGAACAGATAGATTTCCACTGACCACGGTGACCAGGGAACAAGGGGTTGGATAGCCTGGATTTAGAAAGCCTAGCCAGGATTTCTAAAATTAAATGTCAACACATCCTCATGTCAAAGCATTTCTACACATCTGCAAACACGTGGGAAACAAATGTAACAACTCCTATTTGCTGGGGAAACCTGGGAAAAACTACTCAGGCTGTTACAGTACAAAGTACACTGATGTCAACATGGACTTTCCAAGAGCTTGTTCCACAGGCTTTCCATTGATCTGTTTGCTTTCAAAACATAAATTTCCCCACGTTGAACTGCACTAAATGCTATTTAGTAGCTAATTAACTTTCTGCGCTGAAAACCTCCCGTAATTGCACTTCTTTCACCTTTTCGAGCCCGTGTCCCCCGGGGAACCCAAGCTGTCCTTCGGCATTTGTTCTGCTCATTTCTATCTCACAGGCACAAGTTCCTCCCTGACACCGGGCTGCCAATCACGGCAGCAGAGGTCACTGGAGACCAAATTAGGAGCACTCTGCCTCTGACAAACTTGCTTCGCTTAGCTCGTTGTAAAGGGAAAATAAACAGTTACGAAAAATAATTGTATCCTTTCAAACAGGGCACAGGGAAGCAGATCCAAGCCTTGTCCAAGTCAGCGCATTGTTGTTAGTCACTCCTCGCATTCCTGTCATTAACAACATCCAAGGAACAGGCTGTTTATGTCTGAAAAGTGCTGCAGTCCCTCCCTCACCTCGCACTGAGCTGAGGGTCTGTGGCCATGAGAAGTGTTCAGGGACTCCACGGGCACCCTCTGACCTTGGGCTGAAACAGCAAGTTCACCCTCAGGGCCGGGGCCGGGAATTAACAGCAGCTCTGCCAACGCCAGCCTGACAAATAAACCACTGTAACACGGCGAGGGACTCGCGGAAACCCGATTATGCAGCTTTGCCTTCTGACGGGCGTAATTGGTTTGTCCTTGAGAAATAAAGATCAAACCGATTTGTTCTGCTTTCCGGGGCTATTGCAATCCGTGTTCCCAGCACCCTGCCCGCCTTCCCGGAGCTTCCCAGCTACCTGGCACAGGTAGAACACAGATCTCCATCCCAGATGTTGGTGACGGTGGCGGCCAGGGGTGTGAAAGCCTCACCACCCTGCCCCTTGCCTGAGAGGGGTGAAAGCCTCACCACACTGGGGGCTTTGTTGCTCCTAATTCATCCCTCCAAGGCCTCGAGGCTGGAGGGGAAGCTGAGCGATTCCAGCCAGCAAGGGGGCATTAGAAAAACAGCCCCACGGCCTCTGAAGGGTCTCTCCAGTGCTGCAGGTTAAAGCAAAAGGAAAACAAAACAAACCCAGAGTTCTCCAGTTAATTATTTTGAATGCAAATGGAAAAGGGAAAGAAAAAAATAAGCAGAAGTTTGTAGTGAACTAATGGGTGTTTTAATCTCTTTTCCCCAAAGTCTGGAATGTGATACACGTCTACCTCCAACTAGGAGACAAACAATCTGCTTTCACAGCTGACACTTCCACACAGGTGTAGCACTTCTCAGGTAAACCCGAGTGAGGTTTTTCTGTTTTTCTCTGTGACTTCTTGTTGCAGAGAGAGAGAGGGGGCAGAATGAGCAGTTTGATGCTTAGGAATAAAACACACAGCTCCAAGCAGCCAAACACAACAAATCACTTAAAGTCGAGCGGACGCTGCTCAAGGATGCAAATGCTACCTTCAGTTTAAGGGAGCAAAATGTTCCAGAAGCTCAGTGACAGATTTTTACAATCCATACAGAGAAGGGGCACCTCATGTCTGGGCTTACAGTCATTAATAAATCAATCGAAATGCAACACTTTGAAAAAAAATTCCTTAGATGGAAAAAGTGATTTCTCAGCAAAGCCCGAAAAAGAATGTTTGCTTTTCAGTCCATTCCAGCCTGGAGAAGGAGACCTTTCTTCCCCATGTTTATTTTATTTTTTAAATCAATGGATTATTTTGCACTTATTTTCCTTTCAGTTCAATCCATGCAAAAATAAAATTCTCCCCTAATTATGCTAATTATAATCAATCCTTCAAACCACTGCTCCCTTGAAAGACCTGCCGATTACCTTTGTTCTTATATTCCTGGCTCTAAGCAGTGAACTGGGAATTTCAGGGGGGACATTTTAGTGGCAAAGTTAACCAACTCCCCGGACTCTGCTGCTGCCCCAGCGTGAGCTGAGCCAGCACCACCCAGGGAGGATTTCACTGTTTCCACAAGACAATGCGGATTTCCCAAGGGAAGAGCTTGCTTCAAGTAGCAGAAAAGGGAGAGGAAAGAGGAGCGCTGCCTAAAAGCATGTTCCAGAGTTATTGTAAATGCCTAATGCTGGGATAATTGCGAGGCCCGAGCCAAGGAGACAGAGGCCATGCAGATTTATTTGCATATACTGTGGTGCTTTGGAGGGGACATGCTCTTTATTTTGATTCACTTAACGCAATTCTTCCCTCACAAAGCTGTGGATACCTGCCAGTGCCATTTATCTCTGCTCTCCATTCAGATTTCTGGGCGTTGTGATTGTATAAATAAATAACAGAAGCAATGCAAGAATATCCAGGGAAAAGGTGAAAGCAGCCCTGGGGAGAAGGACTGGGGGTGCTGGTGGGTGAGAGCTGGTCATACCCCAGCCATGTGTGCCCTGGGCTGACCCCCAGTTGAGCAGCAGGGCAGGGGGATTGTGCCCCTCTGCCCCTCAGGTGAGACCCCACCTGCAGAGCTGTCCCAGCACAGGAGGGACCTGGAGCTGCTGCAGCCAGGCCAGAGGAGCACCAGGATGATCCAGGGATGGAGCAGCTCTGCTGGCAGGAAAGGCTGGCACAGCTGGCATTGTTCACCTGGACAGGAGAAGCTTTGGGGTGAGCTCACTGCGGCCTTGCAGGGCCTGAAAGAGCCGACAAGAAACGTGGAGAGAGAGACTTGCCAAAGGATGGAGTGCCAGGACACAGGGAATTGGTTTCAAACTGAGAGTAGATTTAGATCAGATATCAGGAAGAAATCCTTCCTGTGAGGGTGGGCAGGCCCTGGCACAGGTTGTCCAGAGCAGCTGTGGCTGCTCCTGGATCCCTGGAAACACTCAAAGCCAGCTTGGATGGGGCTTGGAGCAGCCTGGGACAGCGGAAGGTGTCCCTGCCATGGCAGGGTGGCACTGGATAGGGTTTAATGTCCCTTTGCACCCAAAACCATCGCACGGCCCCGGGATCTCCCGCCTTGGCCGCTCTGAGGGGAGGGGGGGGGCAGGACAGCTGGGCACAGCGCGCCCCCTGGCGGCCACGCCGCGCCACCGACCGGCCCTGGACACGGACACGGGCACGGACAGGGACAGGGACACGGACACGGACAGGGACACGGACACGGACAGGGGCACGGGGCACTTCCCACGGGCACGGGCACATGCCATTGTCACGGACAGGGGCACAGTCACGAGCATTGCCCACGGTCACAGTCACGGTCACAGGCCATGGTCACAGTCATGGCTATGGGCATGGCCACGGGGCACTGCCAACGGTCACGGTCACAGGCCATGGTCACGGGCACGGTCACTGCCCAGGGTCACAGTCACAGGCCATAGTCACGGTCACGGTCATGGTCACGGTCACAGGCCATGGTCATGGACATGGGCACTGCCCATGGTCACAGTCAAGGTCACAGGCCATGATCACAGTCACGGTCACGGCCACAGGCACAGTCATGGTCACAGGCCATGGTCATGGGCACGGTCACAGGCACTAGCCATGGTAGTGACCCACGGTCATGGGCCACAGAAAAGCCATGGCAGCCACAATCCACAGCTCCACAGAAAGCCACGCCAGCCCTACCCACAGAAGCAGCAGTTCAGGCTGTCGCCATTGTCCTGAGCAGACCTGAACAACTCCCAGCACGCCAGAGGGCCGGGGGGCAGAGGGGACCCTCCCTGTCCCCTCCTCGTTCCTGCTGCCTGGCCTGGGATCTCCCTCCTGGGGACAGCCCGCTCTCACTCCCTCCCCAACATCCCAAATAAAGAGCTTCACGGACCCCCTTAGCTGCAATTCCTGATCCCAAGTTAGCTGTCACTATTTTCTTCCAACAAAATCTGGCAGCAACCCAACAGAGGGAAGAAACAAACCTGCTATAATTAATGTTCTTGCTGTTCAAATATTTATATAAAGCAAGATAGAGCCGTATGCCTCTGCAATCTCTTGGATCTGTCCAACCTTCTCAGCTTTGCAGCCGGGAACAGCTTTAATTGATTACACAGCACTGCTGATGGCTCAGGCCAGCTCCTCTTCCCAGTGCCTGGCTCCACACAGACCCCTGCCTTAGGGAAGCTTACACTGACCCCACAATGCAAACAGAAGGGATAAAAAACTATCCTTCTGATGGAAGAAGGATTTGTGGATGTTTTTTCCCAGGCATGGGTTTGGGTACAAATGGGGCTAGGAGCTTCACTGTCTTACACCATAAGTGGCACCAGTTCAGGCAAGTCCTGGGGAATTGAAGCTTGGACTAGGTACACCCCTCATTCCTCCCCAGGGCTGAAATCATTCAAAACTGAGATGCTGCAAGAAGTTACAGGAGATTTTAAACTCTGTGATCAATTCCCCTGGTTCCAATATAATCACTTCTGTTACAACAGCAATGAATTTCCAATCTCTTGATGACTCCAGAGCTCCTGCCAGTTCACACTAATTTTAGCTCATTTCCCTTATAATTTTGTCTCCTGTTTTTGCTGCAGAGGTCGGAATGGCTCTCAGCCCTTCAGGTGAGCTGCCAAAACAAGATGATGCAATGCTTGCACTGCTCCCACCCGCTCCCAGAGCAGCTCGTTTACCAGCTGCCTCCTGGGAAGCGGCTTAACAACAGGATGTGCAACACATCCGTAAAAATTGCATCAGCTGCGACGCCAAAGGAGTTTTTCCCTGTGCTCTGAGCTTTGCCTGGGCTGTCTGTGATCGATCTGCCATATGAATTCATGTCTGCTGAAGAACATGAGAACTCACCATCACCCAGCTCCATTATGACAGTGTTTCGTTATTTTTATTACTGGCTGCTAAAACGATCGATGTCTCATCAAAGATGTTTCCTTCCTGCATTGATTCCACCTTGACCACGTCACTTCTGCTCGTCCTTTCCAGCCTGAGCTGTGGGAGCACTGCTGACCTCTATCCCAGCACCTGTGGGGCTGCTCGTGGAGCTCCAGCCTCTGGCCAGATGTTGCCCCAAGCTCCCCTCGTGCACTTCCAGCACTGAGGCTCCTCAGTCCAAATTTTGCCTGTATTGGCCAACATCCCAAGGTGAAGTGAGTGAAGGAACCAGCGACTGTATCTCCTCTTCAGCACTGTTGTGGTGCTTGCCAGGTATCAGCAGTCACAGCTGAGGAGCGAAAAGCCTCCAGCAGCCTGAGCACCCATGAAAACTCCTGTTATCCAGGCACCACTGGCACAGCACAAACCCTCACCCCAAACCAAACCCCACTCACAGAGCACTAAGTGCTTCCACAACCGACTGTATAGATCTGATGTCACGGTCTGTTCAATAAACTCCAGCAGCATCAGTGGATGGACGTTACAGAGGTGTCAGATGCTGTTTGGTTGCCTGCATGTAACAAAAGCCTTTTAGCTGCAATTTACTGATGGGGAAAATGGAAGCAGAGGAATTTCCCAGGGCAGCAGCGAGCCAGAGCTGGGCACAGAGAGCAGCTGCCCTGAACTCGTGTCCTTCAGGCCACAAGGCAAATGTTTCCTGACAGCCAACAAAGAATGAGGACAGGGGAGGGAAGGGACAGAATGGAATGGTTTTATTTCCAGAATCCCTCCTTTTCCACAGAAACACAGACCCTGACAAAGCTGCCATCAATGCAGTCATTCCCCACACCAGCTGCCTTCTGCAGAAACCACAAGATGGGAACACTAAAGGGTCCCCAAAGTTAAGAAGAACACAAACCCCAGGGCAGTAAGGCCACCTTTCCTGGAGGGATGAGGGCAGCAATGTAGAGAGAAGCAAGAGTGTGCATGCTGGTGCTGGCACACTCCCATTGCTCCCCGCCCAAGGAATTGTGCAAATGGGAGGAGGATGCATCGATCGCTGCATGGGACCCCTGGCAGCCTGTCAAACTGAGAAGCAAAGAGGAAAAAAAACCCCAATGGATACGTTTTTATTTCCTTATGTTCTACCAGGCAAGTTGGTGACTTACAACTGACGACTCGTTGTGCAACTCCAGGGCTCCCAGCCCACCTCCCTCCCTCCTTGTCCTGCACACACTGCAGAGTTTGTGGCTCCCTCACAGCCAGGTGGCCAGGCCACCTCCTCAGGGACACCCCAAGAGGCAGATGGGACTCGAGACTCCTGGTCACACACAAATTCTGTCAAGCAGCTCACCGAGGCCATGCTCTCATCTCATCCAACCTGTACATCCCCACTCTTCACAGTGACCCGTTTCTCCACTTGTGAGGATATCTAATCACACAGGAAGCTGGCTGAAATGTAACACACTCCTTCAGCTTCTGAAAGAATCACAGGGAAGAACAGAGCTGTCTTTGCAGCAACTCTCCAGTGCCAGAACCCAGAACCAGAAACAGTCGTTCCTCCTGGCAGAGAGGAGGTGGTGACTGGGAGGTGGGGAGGGAAGAGAGCTCAAACAATCTGCCAGCAGCACAAACTTTGTTCCCACTCCAATTCTGGCTCAGAGGGGAAGCAGCCAGCAGAATAACCCAAACCAAAACAAACCCTTAAGAAACAAGGAAGCTGTTTCCCATGTTTGTGGTGACTTCTGAAAGAGAATCTCCTGTCCCCCAAAATGCTGAGATGAAAGCAGGAAATACGAGATGCCTTTTGACCAGACTTTTGCAAAGGATTCTATGCAAAATCTCCCACTCAACAGCTCGTAAGATCCTGCAGATTTCATGGAAGGCAGCTCAACGGGGAAGAACAAATTGGCACAAAAAACGCACACACCGGACAAAACCCTTTCAAGTCAGAAGTCCCAAACAACAAAAGCTCTGTTTTATTAATCTGCTGCCAATTATGAGTGTCACATGCACTGAGTGAGGCTTCAGACTGGCACCACAGGAGTTAAAAAAGAAGAAAAAAAAAGCAAAACCGAGCAGGCCCCTGAGCTGTGTGTGCAGAGCCGGCTCTGCCTGGATGGAGCTGTGTGAGCTCCAGCAGCAGTGAGGAAAAGCCGGCAGAGGGCAGGGAAATGCCGCAGGAATTCACAGACAAGGCAGAGAAGATGCAATAAACCATATTTCCTTCCTTTCCTGGCACTATTTGCAGCTCAGAGCATAAGTGCTGCAGCACAGTGAAACCACAACACTCCTGACTCACTGGACGCTGCCTGGGACCCTCCTGCAGCAGCTCCTTGCGGGAGCAATCCAAGCCCACAGCATTCCTGGGACAGCACGTGGGCTGTGGCCCATGCCAGCACTGGGGTTTCCCCAGGATGAGCTCAGCCTCCTGGTTCTCAGCAGCCTGGATGTGATTCCAAACGTGTCCCTCGCTCTTCCCACTTCCAACCACTACAGAGGGGTAATAACACTGAGCCCTGAGCTCCACAATCCCTCTGTGAGGACAGAAGACGCCAGGCTGTGCACATTTCACTCGTGGTCATTGGTGTTTCTCTCACACACTGATCTGGCAAAGGCTGGACTTTATTACTTGGGATGGGATGGGATGGGATGGGATGGGATGGGATGGGTCGGGACGGGACAGTCACCACTCACCCCACTGCACAGGTGCTGCAGAGCTCAAGCCCAGCAAACCCTGGGCACATCCTGAATGCAAAGCTGATACCAAGTCTGACATCACCTCACAGAAGTGTTTCAAAATATCCAGAGAGAATTGAATCCATTAGAATACTTCCTCACAGACCTCGTTCTTACTGGCATTCTACTGGGCTTGAGAATAGCCCGTAAAATAGAGGCAAATTCTCCTCAGCTGTCAGTGCAGTCTGTGCATTGCTGACACACACAAAGGAGAACTCGTTTCTCCTCACTTCAGGTGTAGTTTCAAAGTTGAGTTGTAGCCTAAAAATCAGCCCCATGGTGCTTCAGGAACGCAGCACATCCATCCTCCCTGAGATGGAAACGAGCAACACACCAACAGGGCAGGGTCCAGAAAGTCAGAACCACTGGGTATGGAAACAGGGAGCTGTACAGGTGTCCTCCTCATTATTCCCTTGCCAAGGTGCCCTCCTTCCCCATGTGCAGATTACTGCAGGTGACACTGAGAAGCACTGACTGAAATACCCAGGTTAAACATGTAAGAATTAATATTTATCTGTCTGAAGTGGGACCACGGTCTGAACAGCAGCAAAACAAGCTCCCACACGCAGGTTTCATGTTAACAGAGGGCCTGGAGAGGGGCCCAGGGCTCAGGAAGTCAGCTGGGCCCTTTGATGTGGCTTTGCACGAGAAGCAACAAGCTCAGATCCTCAGCAGAGCCAATTAGGCCAACAAAGGACCTGTTGAATTTAGCAATGCTGCTTCCAGGGCTCAAGACAGTTCACCTGAAAGAACATACACACCCTGGATGTTTGGGGCCAGGGTTCACTGAGCAGAAGCAGAACTGGCTGACAGTTTCCTGTAAATTCCATAGGAGTCTGAAGCAAGACAGGACATTGAGCTCACGCCACTGTGAAGTTTCTCAACTTCCTTCAGCACCCAGAACCCAGAAACCAGAGAAAGGATGCACTCACCTGCTCTCACTGTCCAGGAACACGGAACTGCTGCTTTTCCCCAGGGCTTCACTGATGGGAGAGAGGCAGAAGGGGGAAGAGAAGGCATCAGAATCAGAGTCAAAAGTGCTGTCCCTGCTCACATCATCAGCAGACAGCTCCAAGGAGCCCTCGTCCTCCCTGCAGTCCAGGCCCTCCTCCGTGCCCTCCGACCTGTTGTGCTCCTCCTGGGAGCTGACCGTGGACAGGGTCCCTGAGTCGCTGCGGGCGCCGCTCTGCGACAGCTTCTCCCCTTCCGAGGAGGGGGCGCCGTCCCTCCCGAGCTGGGACACCGTGAGGATCTCGTCCCCCCTGAGGCTCAGTGCCGCTCTCTGCTCCGGGGGGGACGCGGGCCGGCCCACGGCGATGCCCTGCGCGTGGCGGCCGCGCTTGCGGGGAGCTTTGCGCACGGGGGAGCTCTCGGGGGTGATGTAGCGCAGCGCCTCCTCATCCTGCCGCTGGATGCGCGAGTTGGGCACCCAGGCCAGGATCAGCGTGGTTCCCAGGAGCTCGTCCTTCTCCATGTACAAGCACAGATAGCCTGAGGGAGAGCACAGGAGCACCGGTTGTGACACGGGGTCGTTCTAAAGGAACATTTCCCTGAAATTTGCCTTTCCCCGTCTCTCCATCCCTGGAAGTGTTCAAGGTCAAGCTGGATGGGGCTCTGAGCAAGCTGGTTTGGTGAAAGGTGCTCCTGCCCATGGCAGGGAGGATCTTTAGGGTCCTTCTTTTCCCTTTTCAGGAGATGATCTTTAAGTTCTCTCCTAACCCAAACCATTCTGTGATTCCTGCCTCTTCACTACCACTATCATGGGCAAAACAAACCCTTTTATTTACCAGGACAGAATTGTGTCAAAGGAATTGTGGAGTGCTCAGCATTATTCAGTATTTGCAAATCATTTCAAGTCCGCATGTGGCTTTTGAACAGTCTGAATTCTCTCTGGCCTAACTGAACAGAGAAATGACATGCAAATACTTGGACTTCTTGGACAGATTTACTAATCAAGAGTAAATTATAAAATATGTTCCCACATGAAAAAGTTCTGCTGTTTCTTACTTAAACAATTTCAAGTGCCAGCTGAACACTGATTTCTCAAGAATATTTACCTTAGTGTAGGTAAAGGGCTACAGTTTTATGGGAAGCCAATGGAAAAAGTCACCCACACCAAAAGGAAAGCAGGGGTCAGTGTTCAGAGAATAATTCATTTTGTGAAGCTAAGCCAAGACCCACAGGTCTTTGATGAGAACATGAAAGAGCATAGGAACAGATGAGAGTAAAAGGACAGAGCAGGACTTATCCTCATTTACTCCTGTGCATGCACAATCGGGATTTTTCGGATTTTCCCTTTACCAGTGGTTGCCGAGGCCACTCCAGCAATGACAGTTACAGGAGGATACCTGAATTTCCTGAATAATTCATGGAGCAACAGAAGTTACTGTCCTCACATGACAACTTATGACTGCACAAAAGGACTTACTAAACTATGGAGCAGAAGAGAAAGGAGCAATATCACTAATTAACCCTCCTTCTAAAAGAAGAGCTGATGCATCAGCTTGTGGACAGCTTTCCTTTACCCTCCCACAAAACCGCCTTGCCCTGTCCCCCCACTGCCACCTCTTCATTTCTTAGAGCCCAAGGTGTAGAACCTGAAAGAAGCAACACCCAGGAGAGAGAAAAAGAGAGAACAGGCAGTGTCTGCAACCCCCCATCACCTGGATGGTGCTCCCCGATGCCCTGCAGCAGCTCAGGGGGGTGGACACAGACATTGTTCTTGGAGTAGATGATCTCCCCATCGAGCACGGAGGAGGAGCCGCCGCCGCCGGGAGTCAGGGTCAGGAGGTCGGATGCTTTCGAAGAGGCTCGACGGAGGAGTCGCCCCAGAGACATCGCCAGGGAAATGTTTCCATCATCTGTCAGCTCTAGTCAGGAGCCAAATTCAGAAGATCTGCCAAAAAGGAGGAAAAAATAGTGTGAGAACCAAAATAACGACAGCACAGCATGTGCCACCCACTGTCTGAGGAAAATCTCCCTTCACTCCACACCTCAAGCAAGAGCCCACAAATGCTGGGGATCTGTAACATCACCTTCATGCTTCAAGGGGGCTCAATCACAGAACCGCAGGACATTTTTCTCTGCAATGAAGAAACATGAAGGCAGCAAAACCCCACATGTTAATATTTACTGTGGGGAGGAGGCAGAACAGCAATGCTGGTCACTGAAATCTCCCACTGAGGGAACAGCTCAGCGTGTGGACCTGACCCAGGGATGTCACAGAGCCAGAGCTGATCCCAGAGGTTTCTTCAGCACAGAAATGCCTGAGACCACAGCACTGAACATGGGGCTGCTGCTCCAGCCACAGCATCTCCAAAAACAACATCAATCAAACCCACTTCATCTCCTGCGTGCCATTTCTGCATGTTTGAGGTTTTCAGGGTTGGGATTTTTTTCAGTGAGGTTATTTTTTGAGTTAGGTTTGGGTTCTTTTGAGCAGTGATGGTTAAACAGAGCCTCGCCAGAGATAAGGCTCGAAAGCCTCGTGCTCAGCGGGAAGGGCAGAGCCTGGACACAGAGCGTGGCACACCAACTCAAGGCAAACATTTCACCCACCCAGAGTTTCACAGAGCTGTGGAGCACAATCCTCAGCTCACCCCCAAATAAATTCTATGCTCAAATGAGATGTGCTGCTTGCTGGGGCTGATGATGAGGAGTTCTGACCCAGAGGGGTGACCCAAGCTATAAAGCACTCAGTAGATGGACCAGGACGTGTTGGAAGAGCACGAGAGTCTCACACAAAGCAACCCTGGTGCAGAGCAGGCTCCCTGCAGCTGGGAAGCACCAGAACCACGGCAGTCTGTTCTGCCAAAAGCACAGGAGAAAAGGAAACTCCTGCTTTTGTTCCTTTGTGTCTACATGACCCAGCTTGTAGTGAACAGGCCAGTGTGACCCAGCACACCCCACACGGCCATGCTCCCAGCCCAGGGAGAGCTCAGAGCTCAGCCCGGGGTGTTCCTGGGGACCAGTCCCACACTGGGCTGCAGAACACGGCCACGAGAGCCAGAGAGGAAAATAAAGCAGACAGGTCCTGGCCTGGGCCATCTTCTGAGGAAATACTTAAGGGTCTAAGCAAGCTCTGTCTGACGCTGAACAGCTCTGATTTCCTTAATCTGGTTTTGATGGCAAATCCAGCCAGCCCAGGAGGGCAGAAATGGCAAAGGGGCATTTCCCAAAGGGCAGAGGGAGGGCTGCAACGGAGGAAAATAGCTGTCCTGCCTCTGACAGATTGCTGCATGCAGAAGACTGCAAATGAGAGTGCCAAGCTGTTGACAGAGCCTTCATTAAAGGACAAACTATTGGTTTAACTGGCAATAGCCACATTTGTCAGCTCGAATCACAGCAGAGGCAGTTTCTGTGTTTCAGCCTTTGCTGGGATTTGACGGAAAAACCTCAACCCTGCTCTGTACCAGCAAGTGTTCAGGATAAGAGAATCAAGTCCTGCACACTCCTATGGTTTTCTAGCACCACACACGTGTATCCTCATGTCTCAGCCTCAAAAACCAAACACCAGTCGAGCCCTAAGCTCATTCTTGTCCTCGTTGCCAAAACCCACACTTTCAGGCTCTGGGTTACACCTGGCAGAAAGCAATTTGCCTCAACCACATTTACAGCACAAATCACCTTTCCTCTCATTGCACCCTGCAAGAACAGACAGTAAATTGTGGCGCAACTTCTCCTTCCCCACGCTGAGTTACAACATGCTGTTTCCAAACAGGGCCATGGGAGTCAGGGGCAGTGAAGTGGAGCCACCTGGCTGGAGACCTGGGCCTCCAGCACACCTGGGGCACAGCACAGCAGCACAGACCTTCACCCATGTCAGCAACTTCCTCAGAACCCCAAAAATCAGCACAGGAGGAAGGAGGCACCAGCTGGCCAGGGAGTGCTTCCTCAGGAAACACAGGGACAGGAGCTGGAGAAGCACATGAGAAACAAGAGGTCGTGTGATGTCCTGCTGCAGCTCCCTGGGTGCTCCCAGGAGGGCAGGGGAGGGTCAGGACGTCTCTGCCAACACAGGCACCGCTTAATGAGCTCTCACCAGGCACAGAAAGAACAAAGCGACAGGTAAAGATCAAAAGCTGCTCCCTGGAAAGCCAGAGGAATTTAAAGGGAAATCTTGCTTTGATCCTGCAGAACACCTGTTGTTCAACACTGCCTGCGTGTGCAGGTGGATGGCGCTGCAGGTACACACAGGGCTGGGAAGAGGAAACCAAAAAAAAAAAGACAAAAGGTTTGGAATACGGTGTCCTGCCAGCTCAGAAATTCAGTCTGTTGGACTTGTCTTGCAGAAGAGCTGCACATCAGAAATCAGAGACCACTGCAGTGCTGCAGACAGTAGCCAGACACACTGGGATATAAAAATATCACCAGGAAACTCAATCCTTTCACTGTTCTCGCAGGCCAGGGAATTCTTTGTAGCTTTGGTTGCAGGATTAATGAAAAACAGATGCAAGTCACAGGACAGTTTCAGGGAGGGCGACAAGAGTTATCTGGGCCAGGGAAAGAGATTGCCAAGGGAAGATAAAAGTGAGGGAAATGTATTAAAAGTGTTCACACATGGGAACTGTCACTGCCAAAGAAAGGAAGAGCTGTTGATGAAGGACGGGAAGGCAGATGAACTGTGGCAAGGAATATCTAATTTTGTCATTCTAGTAGCCGGGACAATGGTGCACCAGAACAGGGAACCTCAAGGGGCCATTTACATCGCTGGGGTTTCAAAGGCCACAGAAATAAATATACCCAGTCAGTCCCAGTGGGGAGCAGATGGTGGACTGGACCTCCAAAGGTCATCTACTCTCCTGGTACAACCCCAAAAGTCCCTGAAACTCAGCTTGGGAAAGTGCTCCTCCTCCCTAAAAGACAGGAGTTCATACAACACAAAGCAGCAAATAACAGAGACCAAATCTGCAGGGTTTGCTCTGTTCTCAGCCCTTTTCCACGTGGGACAACATCTGCACACACAGTCCGTGGGGCCTGGGTGGTGGGGAGAGGCAGAAACTGCTGCTGCCTCCTGTGTGCACTTGGGAAAGCAGCAGGAACCGTCCCACAGCTCAGGCAGCAGTAAATCAGCACCATTCAAAAAACTCCATTTTTCATATTAATTTCATATTTATCCGCTGATCCGAAGGGATTCTTCGCAGTGTGGCAGAGCCAGCTCAGCTCTCCAGAAGCTGAAGCACTGCGTTAGCTGATAAGCTCTTGCTGAGTGCCAATATTTATTAAGCACACACACATTTTCTTCTCCCACACATCAACTGTTGCCACTAAAAATCTTCGCTCCAGCTCCTGTGTCTGTTCACACAGCCCTGGCTGCTCTCCCAGCCGGTGCCAGCACTTCTCAGCTTCATGAGTGACAAAGTGCCGGGGAGCCAGCTCCCGAAACCTCCCACAGAGCCTCTTCCCCGGAGCCTGCCCAGTTCCAGCCAGCAGCATCCAGACCGGCTGCTCGCTCCCGCGGCGCTGCCCTTCCCTCCTCGGGAACCCATCCCCAGGATCCTGTTTGCCTTGGCACATCGCACCTCCCTTGGCACCTGCTGCTGGACCAAATGCTGCCGCCTCCGGTGGCTCGAGATTCCCGAATCCCATGTGCCCGGGAGGGCAGCGCCGGCTCTGGCACACCCAGCACATCTCCGGGGCACCCACAGCACCCACAGCACCCAGGCTGCTCTCCCCGGGGAGCCCACCCACAGCAGCCCGGCTCCTCTGCAGCTCTGAGCCCTCCGTGCGCTCTGCGTCCCAGGGCACATTCGCTGTGCGAGGCTTTGCAGAGCTTTACAAGCCACCTAAGCCGAGCTGCAGGGCTCTGCAAGTGAAATGTGAGACCTGCAGCGTGTCTGGGCACGGCGGAGAAACATGAGCTGTCAAACAACAGCACCACGTTTAAGCTTGAAGTGTCTCTGGGAAGAAAAAGGCAACAGGCTCGTTTTCTTTCTTGCCCGTAATAATTTGAATTTAACTGTACATCTATAAGGAGTGCACAGTCGCTGAGGCAGTGGGGCTCGGACACTGCACAAATTCCTGCCTTTTTCCCCTCTTGGGAACAGCAAATGCCGGGTTTGGAAGTTTCAAGCACAGTCCTGGAGTCAGGACTCAGCTGCTCCCAGTCCTCTGAGTGGATCTGCTGTGCCACTCTCAGCTGGTCACTCACTTGATCTCTACTCCCCTACAAGCACATGAGAGCCCTTGTACGACCTTGCCTTTGTATCCCAATACCTCGACATTGGGAACGAAAAGTGAAAAGCTTTCCAAACTCCTCCCTGTGCTGGAGCCAGCTAAGAGGATCCAGCCAAATCAAGGAAAAGCATTTACCATGGGGAGCCACTCTGAAGTCATCCCATTTCATGGGGAGAATTATGTAGGTCACCAAAAGTCTTTGATTGCTGCCCTGCACGGAGCGAGAGCAAAGGCAAGGGAACAGCCAAAATCTCCCCAGCTCCAAATCCAGTGGCCACAGCGGGATGGATTTCGCTCAGATGCATCTCAGCAGAGCAGGTAAAAAAGGGGCAGCAGACTGGATCCTGCAAGGCTGAGACTCAGGAGATGAAAAGGGAAAGGGAATGCTATGTGAGGGCTGGCTGCTCCCAGCCACACCTGCTCAGGCATCAGAAAGCAAACAAAAAGCAACCAAAAGGCAAACAAAACTCACCCATCCCCAGCACCAAACTCACCGACAGCACACGCTGTCACTGAGACACTGTGCGTGCCACATGTCCCTCTGTCCCTGATTTACCAGTTTTCATGTCACTTATCTGCACTGCTCAGGACACAGCAAACACTTTTATGATTTTTTATTTCCAACATCCTGTTGCTGTGTCCTGATAACACTCTCGGGACTCGATCCTCAAAAACCAGCAGCTCAAACCCCAGGAGTCTGGATCACAGCTCAGTGGATGAGCTGGCTGCAAACTGTGTTCTCAGTATGACACACATCACACCACGCATCATCTCTGCCACTCAGACACCCTGGACTTTCACTTTTCTTCTATTCTGAGTAGCAACTGAGAACAAAACACCTCTGCAAGACAAACTGCCAGCCTGAGATCCGAAAAGGCAGATCTCCCAGAGGGAGCAGCTGAGTTATTTTACAGAGTGTCAGCAGCACAGAGAGCAACGCAGCACCCCACAGCCCCTGCCAGCTGCATCCCCAGGCCGCTCCTCAAACCACTGCCAAGGATCCTCCATCCACCTCTGCACAGCTACCAGGGCTCAGGTAGATGTTGGGGTCCCCTGGGAGAAGACCAGGTCCCCAGAAGGAAGGAAAACATTGAAATACCCCAAGCTGCACGGAGCCGCACCAAAATAACAGAAGAGAAAGTTTAAGAACTATTTACACTTCCACCAGCGCCCCCGGCGGCATCCCTACCCCTGACCAACATCCCAACCTCCGAGAAACATCGCGACCCCCGGGCAACATCCCCACCCTCTGACAGCATCCCGATCCCCGAGCAACATCCCGACCCCCGGCATCCTGACCCCTGGGCAGCTTCTCGATCCCCGGACAGCATCCCGACCCCTGGCCAACATCCCAACCCCCAGCAGCCCCCCGACCCCCGGAGCACCCGCCCGTCCCGCCGCCCTCCGCGGGGCTCCGGCGTGGGAAGGGCGTACAAAGAGCGGGATCGAACCCGGAGCTGCCCAGGTGCCGGCAGGATCCCGGTGCCGGGCCCTGGGCTCCCGGGGCAGCGCTACAGGATCACGCGGTCCCCCATCCCCAGCCCGGCCCCGCTTTACCGGCACAG
>VXBU01003968.1:43813-54584 GCA_013400315.1 Bombycilla garrulus
CCATCCCATCCCACCCCATCCCATCCTATCTCATTATCCCATCTCATGATCCCATTCCATCTCATTATTCCATCCCATTATCCAATCCCGTCTCCTCCAGCACAGCCCGGTACCGTCCGGCCCGTCCCGGTACCTCCCAGCTCCCCTGTGCGTGCCCCCCGCCCAGTACCCGCTGCTCACCCTCTCTCTAAAAAGAAAGAGAAAAAGAAGAATCATTTGGCTACACATTGTACTACCTGGAAGAATTTCTTTAATAAATATCTTTTTTTTAGTAGATGTGAACTAGAAGGAGCTGTAAGTGATGTGAAGAACTTTTGTCAGGATCTTTACGATCTCAGTGCTTGCTGGACGACTGTTTTTGCAAATGAGATTAAACTTCTAAATTAAACTTCTGCGTCCTGTAGCAAAAAAAAAAACAAAAACCCTAGCATTAAAATTAAATATAAATGGCAATGTGCTGCTCTGCTTTTCACCTGTGCTGTGTGCCAGGCCATGGGGGAATGGCAATGACAATGGAGAGCTTGTTCCTCTGGAGGAGCAGAGTCACTGTCCCTGCAGAAAGAGAAGGGTGGCTGCAGAGCTGTTCGTGGGGTCTGCTGAAGTGGGACACTGTCATTGTATTTTGGGATTGTCTGTGTGTTGGATTTATAGGCTGACCCTTGTGTTGGTCCTCTGTTTGCATTGTTCATTGTCTCGTGACAAATACGAGCAGATGTTGAGGGGTAAATAAAAAAGATGATGGGTTTTATGTTTCAGGAAAAATCGCCTGAGACTTTCCCTTTCCCAGATAATGCAGGATGTGACAAATCTTTGTCCTTCTGAACAGGGTGACATGGAGCAGCCAGGTCGAGGTGGAGGAGCCCCTTCCCATCCCTCAGGGGCACCTGCAGCAGAGCCAGGTATCCCCAGTTTCTTTGCCGTATTTCTCAAGCACAGCCTCTGCTTTCCTCCCTTTCTGCTCGCTGTTCATCCAACCAGAGGCACAATGCTATGAAATCTGATCCTATTGCTTTATCTTTTTTCCTTTTTGTGGTGAGGTCCAGGGAGCAAAGGACAACCCAGTTCTCACCATGCCGGGCCAGCCTTTGAGCTCCTCAGTGAAGATGGCAACCAAAGGGAAAAAGCAGCTGAGGAAGATGAGAGAAGAAAAAAAAAGGGGAAAAAAACAGAAGGACCAGAAGTGGTCGTCTTGGATCCAGAACATGTGAGAAGTCCTCAAATCTTGCTGTTCTTTGCAGTGTTTGTGTTTCTCTGAAGCGTGTGAGGTGAGCTGTAAGCAGGGGCTGTTCAGCTGCACGTGTGAAAATCAGTTTTGCCAAAGTGTTGACTGCTGCGTGTGTCTGTCCTGAGCCCAGGGCTGCAGGTGCAGAAGTGAGCAGTGCAGTGGGTAAATCTGATCCCTTCAGTGCCCCTGAAAGAGAAATTCTTGCAGCAAGAGTGAGCCAGTGGGTTCTCAGATGTATCTCTTCTGGCACGGAAATCAGCTGTTCTGATTTTCAAACATTCTCACTTTTTGGCATCAGCAAATACCCACTCTGTAACATCTCCCACTTGCCACAGTGAGCATAACTAAAATAAGCACACCAGTGTCTGTGGCAGAAATAAGATGTTTTATTGGCTGGGGGACGTAGCAGTGAGGCTTCTTCATAATCTATTTACACAAATATGTTAAAGCTTATTACTGCTGTCCTTCTTTACAGCCTCTGATGACAAGATTCCAGGCTGGTTTGAAGAGTTACCTCACCAAGCAGATAGAACAAGTGACCCTGGACCTCCATGAGCTGGTACAGAGCCTCTTTTTGCCTCCCCACAGCCTCTCCTTTGCCTCCCCACAGCCTCTCCCCTCCGAGCTGCTGCGAGACAGCTCCTTCCCTCTTGTGCCCGCAGAGAACAGCCATGAAAGCCAGCAAAGAGCAGAGACAAGAGCTCGGGGTGATCCTTTATGGGGCCCAGCAGCAGCTGGGGCAGCTGGAGGTGGAGCTGCAGAAGAGCCGCGAGCGCTGCTCCCAGGCGGCCGCGGCGCGGCGGCAGCTGGAGGAGGAGCTGCAGGGCCTCAGGGGTGCTCACAAGGAAATGTGTCACCACACAGAGGATGAACGCAAGAAAGGTGACCCAGGCAGTCCTGGCAACGTTTCCCAAATTTTAGGGCTGCGTGGAGAAATTAATTGGAGTTCAAGTCAAGCGCTGGGTTGAGAAGTACGGCAAAATAATTAATCAGGAGAGCTTATTGGAAAGTTTCACAATGCTCCTGGGGTTGTGTGAGCTGGGAATCCAGGAGCTGCTTGCCAGGATCTTTAGCTTTGCTTGTGGAGCTGCACTCCAAAGCTGCTGTAAATATATGTGCTTGGGAGGGCTGGTTTAGCTGATGTGTGGGAGGTTTTGCTTTGGGAGCTTCTGTGTTTCTTTCTCTTTTATCTCTGTTTAAGGTGCACCCTACAAACAAACTTCTCTGTAACTATTTTGCCTCTTGTCCCTCCCACCCAGTTTCTGCAATGCAGACCCAGATTGAAAACCTGGCCTTGGAGCTCTTCTACGTGCAGAACATGGACCAGGACATGCATCACAGGCTTTCAGTGATGAAACAGTCAGCAAAGAAGGCTGAGGCAGAGAGGATCCAGGCTGAGGTGGAAAAGAAAAAACAGGTACCAAGAAAGACTGTCTTGGAAATAAATAAATGCAGGTGCCTGCAGTCAGTCTTGGAGGATGTGCCACCTTGTCAGGAGGAAGGCTAGAGAGATTGAATCATGGGAGAAGAGTGGGGATATTTTTCTCAACTAACTGGAGAAAAAGATCCAGAGGCTTTTCTGTAAAGGAGAAGAAGCCTACCCCCAGACAGCAACACCGCCCAGAGGGTTTGCAAGGACTGTAAATCACTCTTCACTCAAGGAGAGGGGGTGTGGGGGAAGGAGGATATTTAATGAAGAAATATCATGTGTATGGGTCTTGAGGATAATTGAGAATCACAGTGAATTTCACAATGGAAAGTGAATTTGGGAAGGAGCGGAGCCGGTCGGTGCTGGAGCTCCCTCTGCTGCCTTCCAGGACACAATCCACGGGCTGCAGAATTCCATGCAAACTGTTGAAATACAGTGGCTTTAGGAGGGTTTTAACAAAGGATTTTCGAATGTACATTATTAAGATTCCCAGTAGCTGGGCAGGGTAGCCTCAGCGCTGACAGGAGGGAACGTGGCTTCAGAGCTGACCTAACAATTTACTGCTGCAAATGGAATAATCAACAGTCAGCAAAGGTTTCATTCTCCTGCAAGTCATCCCTGCTGCAGTCTTGAGCCATTTGTGCATGAATGGGAAAGTTTCAGTAGGACTCAAATCTAATCCAGTTGCCAGTTTTAAATCCTTTTTTAGCTGATATTAATCTCGTAGGATAGAGTTGGTTTAGACTGAGATTCCGTGACTCACCCTGGACTGTTTGGCTCTCTAGGACCTTTTCCTGGACCAGCTCACAAGGAGAGTTAACCAGCTCCAGGAACAAATTGCTCTGTTTGAAGCTCAGCTTGTGGCCCAGGCAGAGGACACAAAAGTGACCCGGCAGGCAGTCAGTGAGGTAGGAGGGGACTTGTCCCTTGTGGTTAATATTTCCCTCTGGCAGGACTGACCCCTTTGGCCTGTGCTCACGTGGTGTGCACAATGTGGACAAAGTTTCACAGTTTGTTCCTGTTTGGAAGAATGAGGACGTTTTTTTTCTTTTCCTTTGTCCTTAAGAAGTGACTGTAAATCACTTCCTCCTGCCCTTCTCAGCAGTTTTTTTCTTGCAGACCTGTGGGCTGCTGAGAAATGAACCAGCCACGGAGCTGAAGCTGATTCTGCTCAGCACATTATGAACAAGAAAATGTATTGTAACACGAATTTGTCTTTTCAACACAGCGTAGATTCATCCTGTCTGCCATTCCCTAGGCTGGTCTGGAGGTCCAGGCTATTAACATGGAGAAAAAGAGGCTGATGGAGCACTGGAACAGCAGCTTGGCTGGAATGAAGCAGAGGGACGAGGCCTATGTTGTCACTCAGGAGCTGCTGAGGTATGGTCTGAAAGCAGACCCTGAGGACTCCTCAGATTTGGGCAGGAGAGATTCTAGAAGGGGATTCCAGTGTGTCTCCTGTGTGGGCAGGGTGTGTCAGGCAGAACAAAACTGTAAAAAGTACAAAAGTTCCTGCTCCGAAGTACATAATAAATGTAAAGGATAAGAAGCACATCTCTTTGTTGCTGTTTTCTTTATCCTAATCACATCTCTTCCTCGGAATGTGGGGGGTTTTTGAAGCTGTTTAGAGTTTTTGTGATCATATTTTATTCCTTTAAAAGAGTTCCCTCACCTTTGCAACATCTCTTACTCCAAAGAGCTGGATGTCAGGAAGGGTTTATCTCTCATTATCAGGGTTTTGTGAGGCCTTTGGAAATATTCAGGAAAACCTCCCTGTTATTGCCAGAGGAGGTGTTTATTTGCTTATGAGCCTTAAAGCTTGACTGATTCTCTGACAACAAATAATCTGCTTTTATATGGTGACATCCTGGTCAGAATGGGGCCAGTACTGAAAGAAGGAATCAATTTTCCTACACACATTTACTTTAAAATCTTCATGCCTCTATCCATCTCCTGCTGACTCTGCTCTGTCACAGCAGCTGAGCCCTCACAAACATCTTCCTTCTTGGGCAGTTGCTGCTGCGATAACGTGTTTGAAAAGAGGAGTTTGTGGGTGGCTGCTCAGCACCAATCCCTGTGATGACTTTCCATCCTCTTTGCCCCTCCAGCAACTACAGACGTGACCTCAAGTCCCTAGAAGGGGACATCCATGGCTGTGGGAAGTCCATCAGGAAAGAGGAGGAGAAGAATGAGAATCTTGTCAGCCTCCTGAACCGGTCCCAGAATGATGCCAGTGTGACCAGGAAATTGATTGCCCAGTGCCTGCTGGAGCAGGAGGCTCTGCAGGTTCAGACTGGCACCTACACTCGTGCTCTCCAAGAGACAGAGCAAGCCCTCAGCAGGACCAAGATGGTGAGGAAAGTCCATGGGAGATGAATAATTTTGAATGCTTGAATTGAATACCCTTCCTCTAACAGCTGTAGTGATCCTGTCTCTGTCTTCCAAAATTTCAGGACCAGGCTGCCCACCTGAATGAGCTGCTGTCCATCAGGAAGGGTATAGAGAAGGGAACTTATGCCAAAGAGCAGCTGGAGAGTGAAATCATGGCAAAGCTTCAGGATCAGATGATATCCAGCAAAGCTGCAAAGCACTTCTCCCAGCTGGCTGAGAAACTGCGGAACAGAAAAAGCAACCTGGTATGGCATCCCCTCCTGGGGAGGGCAGGGAAGGAGCCACAGCAGCACTGGGTCCCCAGCAGGGTTTGTCAGTGACTTTGTTCTGGTTTCAGGTCTGCATTGAAGCTCTGCTGAGTTTGTCTCTCCACTCTGGTTCTCCCTGTGATCTTATTGCAGGATTCTGTATGTGAGAGAGCTTGGCCAAAAAGGCCGGACACAAAACACACTGTCCTTTACTTAAAAATGGGGCAACATGATGAATCCTGGGAGAATTTACTATAAAGTATTAGCATTTTTAATATACCAAAGAAAAACAATGGACATGTGGTATTTCTGTAATCTAATTTTAACTAATTTCTATTTCTATAATGGAATGGGATGCAGGCAGCTCTCAGTTCTGATGAATGTCCAAGGCACATCCAACCCGATGCACCGCTGTTTAATCCATTATAAGTTTCTCTCTCTGAGTGTATAACTGGATCTCTTAGGAAGATTAGAAAGCTCAGCCAAGCACTTCTCACACCGGGTGCTGTGCTGGTTGTGAGGTGAGGGGTGTGTGTGCCAGGTGTGCTGGAGAACACAGCGATCTCCTGGCACTGGTGGCAGCTAACTGGAGACAGCTGGGCAAGGGGTCATTGCAGAAGGCGTGAGTGAGGTCTCCTAAAGGTTTTTGGAATGTTTAGGCTCCTAAATGCTTTTCAACAGCTGTATGGGAGAGGTAGATACTGTATTACCTCTCAGTTGATGGAGAAGCAAAGATACACAGAGGGTAAGTAGCTCGTGGCTTGTAGTACAGACCTGGGAGTAGGATCTCAATCCCCTGATTCCTTTGCTGGGACAAGTGGCATTACAACTCAACAAGAGACCGTTGGGGACAGTGATGTATTTTCTCTCTTGATATTCCCAGGAGCTGCACTTTTACAAGGTTGAGAACGATGTGGCCCAGATTATTCTGAACGCAACTAACACCAGCTGCAGGCTGACAGTTCACCAAAAAACACTCTGTGAGGTGGACAAGGAAATAAAAAACATGAACCAGCAGATTGCCTGCCAGGAAAGTGAGATTGCAAAGTGCAGGCTCCTGGCTGACAGGAAGGGAGGGATCATCTGCCTGTACAACAAGAAGCTGGAGATGCTTCTTGCTCAGCAGGGGGTAGGTACTTTTGTGTTGAATCCCAATTTTGATTTTATTCTTTGTGGTGGCCACAGGTGCCCTGATCAATGTAACTATGTTAAGTGTTGGGTAGTTCAAACTTTCAGTCATCAGCACTGTGATTTCCAAGCTGCATTGGTTAATGGAGGTGTTTGTGTTTATCAGTTCTTATTGCAGTGAGGAGAATTGTGAAATGAGGGTGTGCCTGGCACAGATCCCTGCAGGGACTTGCCTGCACCTGATGAAAATGTCAAAATCAACGAGTAAATAAGATCTTGTTGGAAAAATCTGCACACGCTGAGGAGGGGAGAATGGGGCAGGCAGGGGATTTCAGTTGTTTGAGGGTTGGTCCTGTTGGGTCCCAGATCTGTCCCTGGCAGTGTGAGACCTTATGGATACCCTTGGGGAAATGAGTCCTTTGGCACATCTCTGCAAACTTCGAAATGTCCAGATGCTGTAAACAACTCAGGCAACTTCTGCCTGATTTATCCCAAACTTTGCTCTTGTGCAGGGGCAAGAACTGGGACCACTGGAAATTGAGATCAACCAGCTGAGCAAGCAGATAGAGGAATGCAATTCCGAGGCCATGACGTTGCAGAAGTACTGGCTCAATGAGCAGAAGGAGCTGGTCAAGCTGACACGGGAGAGGGAGGAGCAGATAACCTCCCTGGACACCTTCCAGAAGCAGATCATCATCATGCAGCAGAGGAAACTGCGCGTGGAAAGTTCGTCATTCCCCGACTCTTCCTGAAAATGTTCATCTGTGAAAGGAGGGAAAAGGGGGTGGAGGGTTACAGATGGGAAAAGCTGGAGCTGCCCCAGAGAGTGCTCCTGGCTGTGTGTGAGCAGGAATACCAAGAGCCCAGGCACTCCTGCTGACTGCATGTTGTTATTCCCATAAGGATTGATCCTACTGTCCTGCCAGTTGGACCCCAAGTGACAATGTCACCTGTTACACTTGTTAAATACAGTTTGCAAGTAGTGGGTAGGTAAATATCCCCAGCAATGACTGCACTTTCCTCGGCCAAACCCAACTTTTTTCCACAGGAGTCTCCTTCAAAACCTTTTTTTTGTTTTTGAGCCTGTGGAAAATCACTTTGGCTGGACTCGTGGGACACAGGTGGCTCTTGTGGGACACTGGTGGCTCTGCCTGAGGTGTTGTCAGCTCTAATAGCCATTTGTGTGTGCTCAACCCAGTGCTCTGGGGAATTCTAAGGCTTTTATCTGTTCACCCATAGATGAAATTCAGCAGGAAATGAAAGAACAGAAGGACGTGGAACGGCACATGAAGAACATGTCAAATGACTTGATAAAGTTGAACACGTTGATCAACAAGAACAACAGCAGCGTTGAGCAGCTGCAAAATGGCAGAATCGTCACAGAGAACGAGTTTTTACAGTCTCTCAAGGTACTGGCAACTCATTCCCAGGTCTCAGCTTCCTGTGCAGATCAGAAGTAAACAGTGATCCTGGAAAACCTCAGCCTGACAACGCTGTATTGTTTTGTTCTTCCCAAATCTAGGAGGCAGAAAAAGAATCCGTGGAGATGCAGGAGAGGCACAGTCAACTGATTGAGGAGAAGGAGAGGCTCCTGAACAGCCTGGTAGAAGCAGAGTAGGTACCAGAGTGCCACAGTGCTGTGTGACCATGTCCATGTTCCCGTTCTCCTCCAGTTACCAAACCTGGCAGCAGCAAATGTGCTTGTGGCCTTCCTGGAGGAGGTGAATGTCTGAAACAGAAACTGAAAGGTGTTTCAGCAGTCTCTGGAACCAGCAGGAGCTGGGAGGATGTTGGCTTTAACAGTTCCAGCATGTGTGATCTGGACATTGCTCAGATCCGTACGGGAAGGCTCTGCCAGTAACTGGCAGTGAGTGTGCTGCACTGGGCAGCTAATTGGGGATGTAGCTTTCTCTTTCCTTCCCCTTTCTTCTCTGAAGGCATCAGATCCTGCTGTGGGAGAAGAAGATGCAGCTGGCGAAAGAGATGCGGGAAGCAACAGACGCTCTGTTAGAGCAAGGCGAAATCCATGACATGAAAGCAGAGATTCGGAGGATGCAAGTAAGGCACTGGGCAAGAGGGCTGAGAGGGAAAGGCACCCAGAGTACTCAGCCTTGAGTGGCTGAAACATGAGGCAGGAGATGAGAAACGGGCTGGAGAAGTGGCATCTTCAGGGCCCAGGTGGTTCTCTAAACTCCCCCACAGCTCAGCTGAGCTGAGCACATCCAGCCCACACATCCTGCATTCCCCGTGCCAGCCTCAGCAGAATCTGGATACTCCCAAGAAATCTATTTAAATTGCAGTGTGTCTGCCGCCTGATTGTGTGACCCTGATTTATACACAGTGTTGGTTACTAAATATTGCATCACTTTAATCACTGGTTGAGTGAAGTGTTCCCTCTCCTGGCAGAACAGCTCATCCCCTTCATTCTCAGCATGCTTCTGCTTTTCTCCTTCTGCTCTTGCTGATGAGGTTCAGACTAACATTTTGAATATTGGTGTGGACAAATTGACAATCCAGGCCTCTGCCTTCCAGATCCACACACAGCAAACCAGGTTTGGACCAAATCTGGCTTGCAGGCCCTTGTGTCACACGTGTCTGCTTTATGCTGGTGGCATGTGCAGCTTCCCTTGGTGCTGTTGGTAAACACTGGGCATTTTGGGGCTGGTTTGTGTCTTGGCAAACTGCAGGTCCGCCACGGGCAGCTGCTGAAGCAGCAGGAGATGTTGATTCGGGCAATGGAGGCGTGTGTTTCTCACAGAGAGACGATAACGAACTGGGCAGAGGCTCAGAGCAAAGTAGACAAGAAACAAAGCACCAAGAGCGACCCCCAAAGCAAGAACCAGGAGCTGAAGAAGAAGCTCAGGGAAACCCAGGAGGTGAGCAAGGGAAGTGGGGCTGCAGGAGCTCACACAGCTGGGGTTGGCCTTGTGGTGAGCAGCAGTGAGCACAGGAGTGTCTGTGCACAGCGGCAGGCTTTGAAAATCATTCATTGATTTTGTAAAAAAATCCCCCAAAACTGAGTTCTGGAAGGATGGTCAGGAATGCAGCTGAACTTGAGACCTGAAATTCGCCATTTCCTTCTCTTCCATTTACTAGAACATTTATGAATGCAACCAAACCATTCAGGAGCTGGAGACCATCCAAGAGTCCCTCAGTGCCACCTTTTCAGAAAAGAAGCAGGAATTGTGCCAGCTCCAGGCTGAGACCGACAACCTCAGTGTGGACATGGAACATCTTCAGCACGAGAAGCGATGGGTGAGCACATCCACTCCCTGACAGCACGTGAGCCAGAACAGAGCCTGCTGCTTCCTCTGCTGCCACCTCTGTCCCGGCGCTGTCCTGAGCTGGGTGTGCTCAGGGTGGTGTTATAGCAGCCCATTAACTGAGCACATTCTGGGGGCTCCCTGAGAGCCAACCGGACCTATTGGAACCCTGTCCTGGCAATGGCTGCCGTACATATGTGGAAATTTCTCTGATTTATGGAATTCTGTGATGTCTGTACCCCTCCAACACCCGGGCTGGGGGTGCTGTTTGGTTGTTATGGTGGGGAATTCACAGCACTGTCCTTCCCTTGTCCAAGTGATGGTCACAGCGCCTGACACGAGTCCCACCCATGCTTTTCCTGCTCTCACAACCCTTTCTCTTTTTGCTTTTCTCAGAACCTATTGGAGCTTGTGGCCCACCAGGCGCACCAGAAGCAGCTGCAGGCACTGAGGGAGGGGAGGTACAAGGCCCTGTGCCGCACTGAAGAGGCCTGCATGAACCAACAGGAGAAACTGCAGGGTCGGCTGCAGACCATCAACACCATCGTGCAGCAGACGCAGGAGGAGCAGCCCCAGCACCAAAGGGCTCTGCACTGGCTCAGTCACTGCTTGGGATCCAAGTTCGGGTCAGAGAAAGTCTTGACAGAAACATAGAAAACAGATGTAGTATCTTTTATATTCTTCCACAGGCTCCAGGCTTTTGAAATAAATAAATAAGTAAATAAATTAATACAGGAGAAAAAAAAAAAAAGCAGGTGCAGGGTATAATATTTACTTTGTCGGGTACAATGTTTATTTATGTCGTACCGCTGTAATTCTTTCGGTATGCTTCTGTTTACGTTTCACTTTCGCTGCTCCGCCTCCCTGCCCCGCCCCGGGGGCCGGTGGAGCCCCGGTTTCCCGGGGGCGGGGGCGGCACAGGCCGGCTGTCTTCCCCGGCTCTTGGCCGAGCTCCGGCAGCGGCGGGGCCGGCACCGGTGTGTCCCCGGTGCCGGGAGGCACAGCCGGGCCATGGGGCCGGGCGCGGGGGTCGCGGCCGCGCTGCTGGCGCTGCTGGTCCCGGTCCCGGTCGCGGTCGCGGCGCGGG
>VXBU01003968.1:73155-117619 GCA_013400315.1 Bombycilla garrulus
CCCCCCCGGTGTCCGTCCGTGTCCCGGCGCCCCCCGGGATCCGCGCTGGCCCCGCCCCTCACATCACATAACTGGCTCATTTGCATACGGCCGCTACCTCGCCACGCCATTGGTCCATCCGCGCTGCTGTTTTGCATATCCCCCGAGGGGGCGGAGCCGCCAGGCCGCGAGGAGCGCGAGCGGCGTCATTTGCATACAGGCCCCGCCCACAGGGCAGCGCCGCCCCGGGCCGGGCCCGGCAGCGCCCCTCAGCCATGGGCCGGCACCGGCACCGGGACCCGCTTCGGTACCGGGACCCGCCTCTCTCCGGCCCCAGGCAGGGCTCGAGGAAGGGCAGCCGGGCCCTCGGAGGAGCCCGGGCCCTTAGCGCGGGAAAGCCGCTATTTCTGTCTGTGTGTAAGTGCTGTGGTTCCTCCCGCGCTCCCCGCCCGGCTCTCGGGTGTCGCAGGTCGCTTCCTGACAAGCGCAGCCGGGCACAGGAGGACGTGACACGGCTCTGCTGCCTCACGCTGTGCCTGTGTCCCTGCCCTGTCCCCTGCCTGTGTCCCTGGCCGGCTCCTGCAGCAGCTGTGGGGCCACGCTGGGCCGGGCCGGGGCTGCCCTGCCCTGAGGCTGCACAGTGACAGAGCCTGCCTGTGTCACCTCTGGTGCTCTGCTCTGCCCGCGTCATTCCACGCTGCTCTCATCCCAAACTCCCTTCCCAATCTCTCATCTGAACCTCTTCTGGCTTTCCATTGACCAGAGAGAGTTTTCTTCACTTTGCAATGCCTGTCAGGAGACAGAGAAGTGATTCAGTTGGTGACACATCCTACACACGGTCTCCACACTCAGATCTCCAGTGTTGAACTAGTTTCTTTTTTGCCAATGTAGTAGTGCTGTTTTTTATGTTAAAAGACTGGTTGAATCCTTCTTGACGCAGAATTTCCAATTTGTTAGATTGTTAGAATTGTTGTTAGATTTAGAACTCACCCCTGAATTGTGTTTGACAACACACTAATTCTGCCTCTCTGAACAGAGACAGAATCAAGTACACAACACAGTTATGCTGGGGGAAGTGTTTCCTAATCCTTTATTTGTTTAAAACCAAGTGACATGGGCCACCAGAATGGCTTTTGTTTTGTTGACAGAGAGAAGTGGGATCCTAGAAAAACAGAATCAAACTACTGCAGTCCCAACAGGGTCAGTTCTTAGCAAATCCCTCTGCACTCCTACATGGCAGGGTACCAAACCTGAGATCTCCAGCTCTGAAATGCTGTAGGAAGAACATCCAAAGTAGCTGAGGTTCAAAACTTTTGCTCTCAGGATTGGGGTAGAGGCAATGTGGAGGATCCCATGAAACCCCTGCAGAAAGCAGAGATCTGCTCTGCTGTCTGACTGGGCCCGAATCTGTTCTTCCACAAGTTTGAAGTACAAGATAAAGCTGTGAAGATAAAAAGGGCGGTTCCTCTGCCTTCCTGGAAAGGCCTCTGCTGAACAAGAGCGGTCACAGTGCCACCCCAGAAGGCTGTGGCAGCTGGGACGTGCCACTGTGCTGTCACTGCTCACCCTGGGCTCCAGGCAGTGGCACAAGCAGCTGGCTGCCAGCACTGCTGCTGTGTTTGTGTCTGCAGGAGGGACAGGGATGGAGCTGCACCTCACTGCTGTGGTTCCTTATCTATTCTGCAGCTGGCAGGGCCCTGGGGAGGGCAGGAGGCTACACAGGGAGAGTGGTGGCATTGCTGGTGGGAGCTGAACGGGGAACAACAAACAGGCCCTGTGTGTTCTTGCCCTGACTCTGGCTGGGACAGGGTTTGCTGTTCCCAGGAGCTGGTTCAGAGCTGTGTTTGGGTTCAGGATGAGACTCCTGTTGATAACAGCCTGATGGCTCAGCTGCTGCTGAGCAGTGCTTACACCAAGCCAAGGACTCTCAGCCTCGCAGGCTGGCCGGGCAGGGAGGAGCTGGGAGGGGGCAGAGGCAGGAGAGCTGCCCCAGTGCCCAGGGGGATGTTCCAGGGCACAGGGCGTGGTGCTGCAGGGAACCCTGAGGGGATTTGGCTGAGGAGTGATGGCCACTGCTGAGGGGAGTGTGGGCATTGCTCAGTGGGTGGTGAGCAAGCACCCCGTGCATCACTTGCTTTGGATATTCCTTGACAGTTGTTATCATTTTCCTTTTCTGTCCTATTAAACTGTGCTTATATCAAGTCACAAGTTTTGCCTTTTTTTCTGATTCTCTTCCCCATCCAGGGGCTTGCAGCCAGTGGGTCCACTGCAGGGGTGGAACGAGATGAGCTTTAATGTCCCTTCTGACCCAAACCATCCTGTGACCCCACTGGGGGTTGAGTTTCTGGTTTAATGATTAATTTCACTCCATTGCAGAGAGAAGAGAGGTGTGGGTCCCTCCAGTCCCTGATGCAGAGAAGAGGTGAAGGGAGAAGGTGCTGCTGGGCCTTCTTCCATCACTGAAACAAAGGAGACAGAGGGCGAGGTGCTGATGGATGGAGCAGGAGATCTACCCTACACCTCAGACAGCACACCTGGCACTGCAGGTGGATCTCCCTCCCCTGCTGGGACATGGGAGGAGGAAGAGGAATTCTCACTGCTGGAGGATGTCACAGCTCCAGAGGACAGCGCAGAGCCCTTGGCTCAGCGTGGCGCCGGCGACTCTGTCGAGATGGCTTCTCCGCTGAGGAAGGTGAGGATCCTGCTGGGGAGCAGCTGGGACTTGCTGCTCTCCTGTGTGAAGTGAGGAGGCCGGGCTGCATCCCCCACATCCCTCTTGCCATGCTGGGGAGCTGCTGCCCGGCTCTCTCCAGCAGGAGCTGGCTGTGTTTGCTGACGCTGTGTGGTGCCAGGGGAAACCACAAATTACACAAGTCAGCTTAGACAATGCAGCGCTGCTCTGTGCTCCTGCTGAGCCAGTCGTGAATATTAAACCTACACAGTTTTCAAGAGTTATTTGCGTTTCACTGGCTGGTGTTGTCCCTCCTCTTTCTGATTGTTCTCTGTTAGCCCCTGTAGCAGGAAGATGTGGTACTTGCTGCAGTGAAGGAGGTGACAAAGAGTTTCCCTTTGACAATGAATAAACAGACATTGTGGTCTTTGTTTTTCTTTTTTTTTTAATAGAAAAGGAAGCAGAGTAAAACAAAGAAACATCCATCCATCTCCGAGGAGCAGGATTCTCTGCCTCCTCAAAGCACAGCACCAGCTCAAACCACAGAGTTGCCTGCTGTTCCTCAAGAAATCCAACCCCTCGGTGGTGAGGGAGCAAACCCAGGTGCTGATGGACTTCCTGGTGCTAGTGGAGACACACCTGAAGGCAAGAGGGATTTGGCACACCTGGGGAAGGAGGCTGGCAGCCCTGAAGCAGAGGGGCTGAGTCCTGCAGAGCAGAGCAGCACAGCCAGTGGGGCTGGAGCAGCCCTGGAGCACGGAGGAACAGCCAGGGGTGATGGGGAACGGGGCAGTGGTGCTCCTGTCCAGCTGCCAGCAGGCACAGCACAGTCCCAGGCCCGGGGCAGCAGCGAGGAGCTCCTGTCAGCAGGGCAGGCAGCGAGTCCCTCTGGGCTGCCCCCTGCCAAGGGAGCCCCCCAAAGCAAACCTGAGACCAAGAGCAGCCCTGGGGCCTGGAGCCTGCAGGCTGGGAAGGAACCCCAGCAGAAAGGGAACAGCTCCACTGGCAAGGTGAGTGCGAGTGAGCTCTGGTGAGTGTTCCAGTGGGTGCAGCTTCCCTTTGCCACTGGGACTTGCTCATGCTGTCAGTGAGGCTGAGGAGTGCCAGCCCAGGGATACAGGGTTGGACTGGGGAGGGCTGTGGGGTGGCTCTTATATGAGTTCTGCTCTCCTGGGTGTCAGTTCTAGCCTAGTTCTCACTCAGGGGTTGCTCAGTTACCCCCAGGACTGGGAGATGTCTCTTCTCCAGCCAGCTGTGCTCTCTTTGAATCCCCTTTGAACAAAGGGATTTTGTGCTTTGCAGGTGCCTGTGCTCTGTTCATACACAGGCCTGGTAAGCTGGAAGTTGCTGTGGGTTCTCTTTCACTTTCTTTGTACCCCATCCTCTGGGACCTGGAGCTCCCTGATGTGACTGCTTGGCAGAATGTTTGGGTTGGGCTCCTCTTCCATCATGGGCTGTTTTCTGTAACCAGCAGCTTGGCTTCCCTCAGTGAGGGGTCAGCATTTCCAGGAGGATGAAGCTGGTGGTGCACCAGAGGAGATGTTGTGCACCGTGTTCCAGGGTCTCCTGTTTCACTGGGCATTGTTTGTCTCCCTTGCAGAATGCAAACACAAAAGAGAAAAATCAGACCCCAAGAGAGAAAGTGCCTAATGTGAGTGAGAACAAAAGTCTGAGTCAAGGAGCTGAGGCTGCCAGAAAGGAGGGTGCTGTGGCTGCAGCAGACAGCCCCAAAAACGAAAAGGAACAAAGGAACCAGAAAGCTGTGGAAAAGAGTAAAGAAAGGTGAGAACAGCCCTGCTGCTCCCCAGCATTCTTCACTAACAGGAGTTGCTGTGAGGTGGACTCAGGACTCCAGACTGAGGTGCTGGGATCTGGTCAGTACATCCCTTGGACGTGTGGAAATGGAATTGTCTTGAAATTGAGATGAAGTGGTTGTGCATGACAGAACCAGTGTTGATGGCAGCACAGGTGATGCCCTGGGTGATGGGTTGAACCTGCTTGAGCATCTGATGGGTAAAAAAGAGATTCTTCTCCTATTTCTTGCTCTTATGAGCAGTGTGTGCTTCACAAACACAACGCTTCCGGTGAATGGTGTGAGGAGCTGTTTTGATGTTAACGTGTATGAGCTGGAAGGGGTTGGAAGTGCAGCCATTCCAGGTGGCTCTGCTGGATCAGAGCATCTCCTGCTGCCTTTAGGAGCCCATTTTTCCTTTTTGCACTGGCTTTGCGCTAGGCCTGCTCAAACATCAGAGTGAACTGCTGCCAGAGCTTATGGATCTTGCAGCCACTCAGCTGGTGGCTCAAGTCTGATTTCTACAGTGATTTGTGTAATTCAAAAAACCCAACAGAATCTTTTATACCTCCCTTCCAATTCTTTCCTGCAGTCCTGTGAGCGGCAGTGAGAGTGTTACAGTGTATTTCCATGCAATATTGTCAAAAGACTTCAAGCTCGACCCTGAGATGCACAGAGTGTTCATCAGGGGTCAGGGTGTTCCTTCCTACGCCGACTGGAAGGACAACATCTGTGAGCTGAACTGCACCAGGTGAGTGCTCCCTGCTCTGAGAATGGGGTCCCTGTGGGGCCTCGACTGCTGTGCAAGGTGGGGTTCTGTGCCCTCACCTGGGGGCTGCAGCCAAGGATTTCACAGTGGAGAAAGCTGTTCTAAAATGTTCTTGTGAAAGACCAGTCACCATTCTTAAAAATGGAGCAGTGCATGGAAAAGGAGATCTATAGATCAGCTAACGTGTGCTTTGCCTGCCTTTGCTGTGTTTGTGTTTCCAAGGCATCTGGAAGAACATGGATACCTCATTGAAGGTGCTGTAACTCTCAGCAAGAAAATCCTGGATGAATACATTCCTTACAAGTACTGGGTGACCTGTGGGAAGGGGCAGTATGAGTTCATTTACAAGAACCCAGAATCCAAAACTCACGTGAATCGCTGCTTAGTGATAAAAAAGGCCTTGCTCAACAATGGAGGTGAGCTCTTCTGGCTGGACCTGCACCTCGGGGGCGTCCCTGCTGTCCTGTGGCCCAGCATGCCTGCCACACAGCCTGCCTGAAGCTGGGAGCTCAGTGGGCTGCTGGGGGTGTTGCTGTGGCAGCTGGAAGAGAGGAGACACCTGATTGTAATGTTTGTTTTCCTGTGTTCTCCCTGTGTTGCTGTTCCAGAGTGGCACCAGTACGATGACATCGTGTGTGCAAAGCCTTCCATGTTGAAAAAGGCTACCCAGATATTTGCTTCTGATAAAAACAAGGAAGTGGTGGAAGGGAAGAAAATAGCTGCCAATATTATGTTAGAAAGTATCTTCAGCATTCTTGGAACCTGGAGTCCTGACAACGTGAGGAACTTCCTCTACCAGCTGAAGCAGTTCCATTGCGTTGCAGTGGCCCAGCGGCTGTTTGAGGGCAAGCCAATAGCATGGACAGATTTGAAGTTTAGCACAGAGCAGGTAATCCCTTCTCTTGCACAGACACAGAAAACATTCCTTTACTGAACCCAAACATGAATTTTGCTGTTGACCTTGCTGGGTTAGTTTTGCTTTTCCAGTCAAAGTTCAGGCACAGAAGCAGTGGGGGATCCTTCTGGGGTGGCTCCCCAAGAATGCTTTGGGGGCTTCAGCTAACCTGAGAACCTGGGTGTGGTTCTGAGACCCCACGGGGGTCAGCAGCAGAGCTGTGACGTGGGGACTTTGTACCTGAGTGGGTTCTGTGTCTGGATATTAATTTTTGAAGCCTTGCTATTAAGTTTTGCTGCCAGGTGTTCTGTCCCTAACAACTGCTCTGCACTCATCTCTTGCTCCAAACGTGTCTGCTTTTTGGGAGAGGCTGCTGCTCCTGTTCTAAGCAGTGATGCCAGCAGGGCTTCTGGAATCCAAAATTTCTTACCTGCCATAATTAGGAAATGTGGCAGAAATGCCTTTTTTGGTTGGCGGGGCCTGCTCCTTACTGTCCTGTGGCCTCGCTGGTACTGGGAGAAGAAAATGGCCTCAGAAGAGAGACTGATGTTGTGATTGGTTTGTTTCTTCCCTTCTTTGTCCCAGGTGAATGATTTGCTGCTAAATTACATAAGGAAAATAGCTCTTCCTTTCCTTGCACCAGAATCCGCTGCGGAGGACAGAGTCATCCAAAGCAAACTGGCTCTGGGGCTCACCATCCTTGTGGTAGTGGAGGAGCTTTCACTCCCAGCACTAAAAGATGACCTGGCTGGCCTGTGTAGCCTCTTGTGCTTGGATCAGGTGTCACAACAAGATGCGCAGAACGAGATTCATCGCATCAAACGGGCTTTTGCAGGACTTACCCAGTAAGTGCTTCTGACTGACGGGGCTGGTGTTGCTCAGGTGGAGAACCCGTTGATAAAACAGCAGGAATCCAGCTCTCTGCTGCCAAAGAACCAGAGAAACATGTACATTTGAAGGTAGCTTTGGAGGTCTCAGTTCCAGCCTCCTGCTTGAAGCAGGGCTAATGCCCAGGCAGGGCTGCAGTTCCACATTTTTGGTTGGTTTTCCCTGGAGTCGCTGTTTACCAGGTTGTAATCTGACTGCTTAGCTGGCACTGGATTTGGAGTTCTTCACTTCCACAGCTGCAGCCATTGCATTTCTTTCTGTGTGGGTGTCACAGGGCTGGGGGGGCTCATGGGGAGGCTGTAGATGAAGGGTTGGGTCTTCCTAGTGCTCCAGCAGCAGGGTCTGTGCAGAGATTCAGTAACACTGCAGCTCTGGGCCGTAAACCTGGACAGGTACACCCTGCAATGAGGAGTAGATGGAGCTAAAACAATGACCAGAGGTTAATTGATCGTACATAGGGAGATTGAGATGTAGCCTCCCACACCCCTAGGGCCTTCTCAAGGCCTGGATAAAGCTGTTCTTTCACTCAGTGTGTTTGGTTTTTTTTTTTGTTTTTTTTTTTTTTTGGTTTTTTTTCCGAGTGCTTTTAGATTGAAGCTCCACCTGACAAACTTGTGCCAGAGGTGCATTGAACATGACGTGGGCCAGTGGGTGTGGATCCTTCCTCTTCTGCATTCCTTTGCTGCTCACCTGCAGTGGGAGCGCGAGCTGGTGGAGGAGGATGTCTGGGCAGGGCTGGAAGGGCTTCCCTTTGCTGAAACCAGGGAGAGGCAAAATGCGTGAGTTTTCCAGAGCTCCCAGTTGCACCTGGTGCTGGAGCTGGGGGTGATCACCTTACTTCACCTCTTTTATTATTTATTTTTTTCCCCCTCCCTCATTTTTAAAGAATATGAAGTGTAGCGTGTTGAGGGAGGGTGTTTGGGGTATTGGGGCACAGCCACACCGGTGGCTCAGAGGTCACTGAGTGTAGCCCAGCTGGGTGACCCCTCAAACAACAACCCCCAATTCTGCCAGCCAGGGAGCAGCTGGGAGCTAAAGCTGCTCGTGTTGTGCAGAGTCTGGGCAAGACCTGGAGTTCATTTTCCCCGAGTGCTTGTGCTCAGTGCTCTGCCACCCCTGGGGACTCCCACTGATCTTCAGCTGCAGTGACAAAAGCACAGGAATGAGGAGGACACTCCTCTGTGGGCTGCACAAGCTCACAGCCTTTTGTTCCTTGGAATGCTGAAGATTTTGTTTTGTCTCCCCTCCAGAGTGACCCTGCTGGAACGAATGAGAGAAAAGGAGTACTTGATGGAGTTGGATGTGACTTTGGCCAAGTCCTGGCTCTGCGTGCTGCCCCTGGGGAGCCTGGCTGAGTTCATAAGAGACTTCTGCAGTGACTTGTTGGTTATTCTCCGAGGTGTTTTGTACAGATTGGAGAGTGTTGACGTCTTGTGGAGAAACCGTGAGGTTTGTCTTCTGGAAGTTTTACCAACTCAGGGATGGAGGCTCAGACTGGGCTCCTCGATGTCCTTTAGCAGAACTGACCATCACTGAGGGGCTGAGGCTGGCAGCAGGTCACAGCACAAAGAGCCTCAAACCTGGCTAAAAGCTAAAATAGATGCTCTGAATTAGTTGCTCAGATGTAGGAGGGCAGCTGGGTGTTGGAGCAGAAAGTAGTGCAGGATTGATGGATGAGGTGGGCAAATTGAATCTGGTGGGCCAGAAGCCTCAGGAAATTCAAACAGAAATATGAAGGAAAAGGAATGTTGTGCTTTGTCTGGAGGAAATAATGCAAGACTGGTTAATCAGTGCTGCTAAAAAACATAAATATTGCAGTATTTAGGCAGTAAAGAATTTTAGCCAGAGCTGTAAGAGTATATAAACTTAGCTGTGGAATCAATAAAGAGACTTGGGCACTGCATCTTCTGGAGTCCCATGTTTCAACCAAGGGGGAGCTGGGGCTGCATGTGCCAAAAAGGTGGTGTTGGTATTGATGAGAGGAGGGTGTTCTTAGCTGGATTTACTCCTGGTTAGTGATGCCAAGTGTTTTAATCCTGGCCTCCTCAGACATGCACCTGAAAATGTGGTTTTGCACAGGAGGGTTGGGCAAGGAGCTGCTGGTCTGGGAGATTTTCCTGCTGTTGTGAAAACTCTTCTATTGGTGTGAGGACAGCCGGAGTAGGACCTTGCAGCTAATAATACATTTGAAACCCCCGAATTGTAAGAAGTACAGATTGGATTTGTGCACATAAAAGCTGCCCAGGTATTGGCTCTGACATCCAGTAAATAAGTTCTGCTATTTAAAAAATACTGGAGAAGATGCAAAAGAATAAGGAGTTCCCTTTTCCTCAGCTCATCAGAAATCAGTCTAAAGTTTCTTCCACAGTTTCATTTTCTTTGTTTTTCCATTCTCAGGTGATAGAGGAGCTTCTAAACACAGTGCTAAGTGCCTTGGAAAAGCCCCCAGCCAGGTAAGTGCAGTGCCCCTTTGTGAGAGCATTGTCTGGGGTCATGCCTGTGTGCCTTGGAATCTCTGAACAAAAGTATCCTGCAGTTCTCTCCCATTTTTTAAATCCATCTGATGGGGGGGGGGGGAAGCTGTCACACCGTGTTGAATTTGGGGGGGGTTTTTACTTTGTTTTTAATTTTTTTATTTTTCCTCAGAGCAGAAAATTAATTCTCCCTCTGTCTTGTTGCCCTGCAGAGCTCTGGGAGCTCGTTCTTGGCAGAGCTGCTTGTCCTGCTGCCTCAGGCTGCACGAGAGGCTCTGCAAGGCCACCAGGGACGTGGGCTTGCACCTGATCCCTGCCACTGCTGCCATCCTGGTTGCCAGGGTTGCCCAGCTTCGGCCCCCAGCAGTGAGTACCAAGGAACTCTTGGCTTGGTACACACAAAGTACCCAGAAATTTCACAGGTGTGGTATAACAGACTGGGTTTAGATCACAGCCAGTCTCACTTTGAAGAACTTCACGCTCTTAAAGTCTCGTGGTACTTTCAGAGAGTTGTGGAATCACCTGATGAGTTTGGTTCTTCTTGAAAATAAGGCCAGGTGCTCAGGTTTGCTGTGATAAGCTTTAAGTCTGATTTTTGTTTCCCCTTAAACGTTTGTTGTCTTTCCTTCCTGGAATAAGCTTAAGCACAACCTGCTGGTCAGCACTGCACTTCCCCAGCCTCTCTCTGCTCTTTACTCAAGCAATGCTGGGTCTGCTGCTGAGCATTTGTGTGCTCTGGATGCATTTGGGCCTTCTCTTGAGAAATACTGATTTAAATCAGTTTTCTGTTGCTGTCCTGCTTGAACTCTGTTTATTTTTTGTCTTCCCCTCTGTGTGGGGCAGGTTCCAGGGGATGCTGTGCAGGAAGTTCCAGTGGCAGAGTTGCTCAGTGGAGCTCTGAGGGACACTCGAACCTGGTTCAGAAACGTTTTGAAACAGAAGTTACTGAAGGAGACCCAGGACTCAGTGAGCTTCTCTTTCTGCGCTGAACCTCGGGTTTGTCATCTTCTAATAATGTCAATAAAAGGGCCTTTACTGTAGCTTAGCCAGGGTCTTGAGTCTGCTGGCTCTTTGCTGGGCTCTGTAGCTGGGTAAGGAATGGGGTGGGCGGCGTTTGGAATGCTACTGGGCTGGAAAAAAAAGTGCTGGAGTTGGTGCTGCTCAGCTCACCTCAGTTCTGCTCTTCCTTGGCTGTTCCTAAAGGCATTGCTGGGCTGAGGAGCTGCCCCTTGGTGTTGCCTTGCTCCCAGTGTGTCCCCCTGGTTGTGCTCAGCCCTGCCAGTCTGAGCTGCTGCTCCCAGCCCTCCCTGGGACAGATCCCAGCAGCAGGGTGAAAGTGGCTCATCCAAATGTCTCCTTCAAGAGTTGAGACATTTACACACTGATTGGGCTTAAAAGCTGCCATTTGTAGTTCTGGGAGTGTTCCTTTTTCTCAGAGTGCAAACTTCTGGAAGGGCTGCAGACTGTCTGAGGAGTGTAGGGCGTCTACATAGTTCTTTTAATTTCCTTCTCTATTAAATCTCAGCACTCAGTGGTCTGGGTTTCTTGTCCCCTGCAGGCCTGGAATATGTTTGTGAATATCAGCTTTCCAGATGAGCAGTTCAACCGGATATGGAGGAACACTTTGCTTGCAGATCTGAAGAAAAGAATCCAGCAGGTAGGGGAGGCTCCAGGCAGTCTTGGCTGGTGGTCAGAGCAGATTTGTGAGTGATTTGTGCTGTGCTTGGAGCAGGAGCACGTGGAAACACCGTGGCATTGGCCATAACAATTGCCATTGCTGGCAGAAGACAGGTTCTGGAGAATCAGCAATTGGCCATGGCAGCGTCCCACGCTGTAATCTTGGAGTCAGGAGCCTGGCTGCAGTTTCAGAGGAAATCCACATCCTGAGCAATTGTCACCTCTGTAGATTTGAGAACCAGTGAGGCAAAGTAAATGCCCAAGGGCTCAGAGAAGCCAAATTGGTGCTTTTCTTTTCATTTCTCATGCAGAAGTAAATGGTACTGTTCAGGCTCCCAAATGCACACCCACCTGTGTGTCTCCTCAACTCCTTTCTACAGCAGTTACACGTTTCTTAAAGCCATTGATTTCCACAGTGAAATCAGAAAAACAAATATTTTCTGCTATGAGCTTGGATTGGAGGGGTGGATATTGAGTAACCACACACTTTAGATAGAAATCATTAAAATATTTCCAAGCATTTATTTGTTTGATCTCTCTTCCAGGCCCTCAGAAATGGCCTGATGCTCAGGTTCCTTTTATTGTCTTGATAGCAGCAGTGCTTCATGCTGTCAGGAGAAACACTTTGGAGTCTGACTTGATGAGAAATCTCCTTTCTGCCCTTTAGGAGCATCCAGTGAACCAAATCTTGGTGTACTGTTGTCAGCACTACCAAATCAAGCAGATGGATTTCTCCATCAGCTGGTGCTTCCAGAGCTGTGCCACAGAGGCTGTAACTCCGGCTTGCCAGGTATTGGGTTTGCCCTGCTAGGGGAAGGGAGGAGGGGAAAAAAAAGTGGAATTTCACAGCAATTCTGTTGTGTAGGGATGTGCCTTGTGGTGGAAGGGGAAGGTGGATATTGCTTGAGTTGCTGTGGATTGTTTGTTAAACTAGCAGCAAAAAAAGTCACAGAGAAATCAGGAGATGAGGTCTGTGAGGAGGGTTTGTAATGTGTTTCCACCATGAGCTCTGGTGGCAATTGTGTCACAGGGCTGGTGTGGAATCTACTGGAGGCGACTCCTCGGTGTCAGTGCCGGTTTTGAGACACAGACACAGGGAGACCCCAAAATCTGATGTAGCCCTGCCCTCTCTGTGTGCCCTGGCAGACACATAGCAATCTCCTGGAGAAGATCTCTGCCTACAACCTGGCCCAGTTCAGCCAGCTCGTGTCTGCGGTCATGGTGAAGTCGTGGCCGGTCAGGACTGGGCAGGCTGAGGAGGATTTTGATAAGATTCTGCACCACTTGCTCACGTGGCCTGACATCAAACATATCTTCAGCTTTAATGGTAGGTCTGGAGTTGAGTTTTAGGAGGCCCTGAGAAGCTTTTCCCTGCCTCACTGCTCCCACTGCAAAGGGAGAAATTGTCCTGCCCTTTTTTTAGTGCCTCTCAAAGCTTGAAGTGTTCAGCTTGGGTTTGGAGAGGGGAAGGCCAAGGAAGAGGAAGCCACTGTTCCTCTTGTGCTAATCCACGGCAGCTTCCTCAGGATTTGTGGACTGTAACTTCTTTCTCTGAGAAATTCTCACAAGTTATTGGCCCGCAAAAATGCCAAAGAGTTGGCCAAGTGAACAGATCCAAATGGCTTTTGTTTATCCCACGGGGTTTGGGTCTGGGCTCTCCATGGAAAGCTTCCAAATTGCTGTCCTGAGATCCTGGTTTTGCTCAGAAAAACATGAGGGGTTGGAGGGTGGTGTGGGTCCACAGGCTCTCGGGCAGGGGCTCAGTAGGAAATGGAAGGACTCTGTGCCGTGGCATGGAGAAGTTCCTGATTCTGCCTGTTTTTTGAGAAACGTGACACACTTTGTTTCTGGACCAGGAGCAAACAGAAACCTTCTGGACAAACTTACAGATGAAGCAAAGGATGTCATGGCCACAGCAGACTCTGTGCTTACCTGTGTCACCAATGACATGCACACAGGCTGCATCCTTGTCAAACACCTGGAGGAGGTTTTCCAGCACAAGGAGCAGTTCCTCTGCATCTGGGATACAAGTAAGAGATTATTTCAAAGGGTCAGCTTAGAGCATCATTGTAGTGACTCTGGCCTGCTCAGGAGCGGCTGCAGGGCTTGGGAATGCTCAGGAGGTGCTCCAGCAGTTTGCAGAGCTGTCCCTTGGCCTGGGCAGGGAGCTCCCAGCTCCAGTTTGTGTTGTCACTGCGGGGTTTTTGACTCTGCAGTTCCCAGCCTGAGTGGGGTGCAGGGTGTGGGAAGTGTCTGCTTTGTGAATACAGGTGAGTTTTCTTTCAGAGCGCCAGCAGCAGCCAAGTGAGGAAAGGGAACTGGCACAGAGAAGCCTGAAAAAACTGCTGGAGTTGAGGCACGAGGAAGTCACACTGCTCAGAAGAGAGAAAAAAGCAATAGGAACCTTCCTGAGCATGTGCAGGAAGGTGGAGAAGTCTGTGAGAGGTAGAGTTCTGGGGGAGCAGTCTGGAAGTGGCAACTCCGGGAAACAAAAACAAAACCAAAAAATCTCCTGCCTTTGGGAACAGGCTTGATTCTAAACCCCAAAGTGAGGGTGAGGAGGGGTGGGGGAAGTAAACCCAGAGCACTGAGGTGGGGATCAAGTGGGTGCTTGTGCATGAAATGACATTTACAGGGGTCCTCCTGCCTGGTGGCACTTTGTGGCTTGGGGGATGGGATGGAGTGAGCTGGAGCCGGGCTGCACCACCTGATCTCCCTCTGCCCTGTGCCTGGTTCACAGTGGATGTAGGTGAAGTGGAATTTCAACACTCGGAAGATCTTAGCTCAAAAAAACTGAACCAAGTTGTGTCCGTGGGAAAGAAGCCCCTGCAAACCTTCTACTGCCTGAGCCAAGAGCTGATAGACTTTGCCCACAAAATGCACTCTTTTAAGGACAGCCTGATCTTCCAGCAGTTCTGGGAGGAAGCAGCACAGAAGGCAGGAGAGGAGTACGTGTGTGACTGTCCAGAGGAGGAGGAGGAGGACGACGAGGAGGAGATGGTTCCTGAGCTGGACCTTGATGATGCTTTGAACAGCATGATCCGCCCTTGCTTTGACAGCTATGCACTGCTGTATGATGATCTCAGATCAGGAAGTCTCACACTTTCTGCTGTTGATAGAATTTTCCAGGAATTCACCAATCATCCTAAAGATCTCGGAGTGGAGCTGAACATCATCTGTCAGCTTCGGCCTTCAGAAGACAGAGGCTGGGTTGACCAGCGAGTCCAGCAGATCCAGCAGTACCATGAAATGCATTTAACCTTTAATGCTGCCAAGATCATTGCTCTTGTCAAAGAGAGTTTAGGCCTTTCTGGTGATTTCAGTATCCTGGAAAACTTGTTGCATATAGTAAGTATCTCTGACTTTGGCTCTGTACTGTCAAGGGTGTTGGCTAAATTTGAACCTTCCCACAACTCTATCCCAGTCTGCCAAGAGCCATTCCTTGTCCCAGAATGCTTATTTGGGGTAAAAATCAGATGTTCCAAGTGCTTCTGTGTAGTCATTTTTGAAGAGAGATGGTGATACTGCTCTGTTGGGGTGTGGCTTTCCTTTCCCTGCTGCAGAACCAGTTGCATTTCCCGATTCCAGACTCAAAGTGTGTTTGCGCCACTTGCTTTCCAGATAGAAAGGCTGGACTCCTACAAGACCCAGAAGCTGGATTCCATCAGCCCTGAGCTCGTGCAAGCCAAGAAGCTGCTGCAGGGGATCACTGTGCCCCGCCGTGCCTGTCTGTGGGAGCTGGCCCAGCAGAAGGAGTTTGTCTGCTGGGTCAGAGAAGCACTGACAGGTGTGTGCTGCTCATCCAGGAACTAGACAGAGAGTCCTAGAAGGGATGGCAGCTTGTGTGGGGGCAGAAGGAACACTGAATCCCTGACCCATCTGCTTTGTGCCTTCACAGCTTGTGGTGTTGATAATTACATCTCTGATTTCTTTGCTGGGGAACGTGCTCTGAGGAGCCTTTAAACGTGCCCATGCACTGTGGGCTGGTGCAGCACCCACTGCCCACCCTGCTGGGAGCTGGGCTGGGCCTGGAGGGCTTCAGTGGCTGCTGCTGCTCAGGTCAGAGCCTTGTTTCAGAGGATGGGGTTGTGTGTCTGCCAGCTGAGCTGTCTGACCTGCAGAGACCCTCACTGCACGCACCCCCAGGCACTGCTCCCATCCTGGCTGGGATGGACCTGGGGCCTGTGGGGCTCCATGGATGGATGCATGGCCTGGCAAGGCTCGGGGGGAGAGGGAAGTTGCCCAGGAGCTGCTGCTCAAAGCATGGATTCCTACAGAAGGTGATGATGAGGGGTGGTGTCCAAGCCACCTCATTCATTGTTCACTCCTGTGCTGCCTCGTTTCAGACATAAACGAGCTGAAGGTGTTTGTTGACCTGGCGTCCATCTCGGCGGGGGAGAACGACATGGACGTGGACCGTGTGGCCTGTTTCCATGGCACTGTGCATGGCTACTCCTCCCTGCTCTACGAGCTGCGCCCGGACTCGGGCTTCAAAGACTTCATGCGCTGCTTGCAGAAGCTGTGGCGAGCCCTGGACAGCGATGAGAGCCTCCCTGAGAAACTGGTGAGTTCTGCTGGAGCAGGGCCTCTGCTTTCCAGGAGTGGCTGGAAGTTGGACTGCCCATGGCAAGTGGTGCCCATGTGGGGACATCACTGCAGCTCTTGTTATTGGAGGAAAAGTACCTGATGTTTCTGCGGCACAAAAATCCACTGCAGCAGCTGTAACTGGTGGAGCACAGGTTTCTCCAGGGCACTGTGAGGCTTTCCAGTGTGATGTGGTGTAGCTTTGCTCGTGCAAGTTTGATGGTGTGAAGTGGGGAGCAGATGCCTGGGAGCTCTTATCCTTTTGCAGCTGGTCCTGCTTCTGTAGCACGAGGTGTTGGAGCACTGTGGGCTCTGTTCAGCCTCCCCTGGAGTGAGGAAGAGCTGCGCAGAAAGAGCAGGCGGACACTAGTACTCATTCCTTTCTTCCATGCCCACCACGAAACCCTTGTGCCAGCCCCAGCTGTTTGCCCTGGTCAGGTGCAAGCCAGAGATCCTGGATTTCAGAGCAGTCAGGGCAGCGCTGTCTCCTCTCCCCACAGCGCGCCTCGGCTCAGCAGCTGGAGTGGCTGAAGACAGTGAAGGAGAGCCACGGCTCCGTGGAGCTGTCCTCGCTGTCCCTGGCAGCTGCCATCAACAGCAGAGGGGTCTATGTGCTGAGGGCACCAGCTGATGGCCAGAAGGTGAGGTCAATCAGCTCCCCGTGCCTCAGGGCTGCTGCCCTGGCCTCGGGCAGAGCCCCAGCCACCCTGACAGCTTCTGCTCTGGCAGGTCTGCCTGGACAGCGTCGTGCGCTTCACCCTCCCGGGGAGCTCGGGGGACGCCGAGGCCTCCTGGAAGTACTCGCTGGCAGAGCTCCGCGAGCTGCAGAACAAACTGATGCTCATGTCGGCCAAGGGAGAGCAGGGCCTGGAGGTGGAGAGGTTCTCTGAGGTCAGGTTCCAAACCCAGGGGGTTACTGCTGTTGGGGCCGGGGCTGGATTTTCTCTTGGGTGTAAGCTTTGAAGGCTGTGGGTGACAGTGGGCTTGGTGGGGGTGGTGGTCACAGGCACATGGGTGTCCCTGCTTTTGGTTCCTTGTTGAGGAACCTTCTGGAGACAGAACAGTGAACTGGTGGCCTTATCCTCTGGCTGCACTGGGGATTGTCCAGGCTGGCAGCATCACTGTACTTTCAGAGCCAGCTGGGAGTTCCTTAGTGGTTTCCTGGGGGTGCTGCTGTTAAAAAGTCACAGTCTGTGGTTGCTGTACAAGGCTTGACACATCTTTGCTGAATGTCTTTCCAGTGGTTTCATGGCTGAAACTTGTAAATCAGCTTGTTTCTCTCTCCTCTGTCCTCGCACAGGTCTTTTCCAATGTGCAGAGACTTGCCCAGGCCTTTATAGACCTTTACTCAGCTGGGAACATGCTTTTCCGCTCCTGGCTTGCCCACGTGTATTGCTCACCCCAAAGAGAATCCTGTGTTCTTCTAGACTTCTCCCTGGGCCCCATCCCTGTGCTGGAAGGGCAAGGGGATATGGCAGCTGTGCTCCCAGCCCTCTGCAAGACCATGGAGAGTTTCCTGGAGAGCTGGAAAAGCTTCATGTACGCAAAGCGACTGGAGCACTACTACCTGAACTACTACAGCGCGGAGCAGCTGGTGTACCTGTGCTCGGAGCTGGGCCGGGGCAGCCCCAGCCAGGCTGCCCTCATGATGCTCTCCTTCCTCAGCCACGACTGCACCGAGCAGGACGTCCTGGCAGCCCTCAGCAGCTGGGGCCCTCCCAACTCAGGGAAGGCTGTTTCTGACTTCCACGTGCTGCTGGATGGGGAGAAGGACTTGAGTGCCCGGCTGGAGCGCATCTGGGAGTGCTACATGAGCAACATGGGCTCCTTCCTCCCCAGCTGCCTGGACATCGACACCCTGGGCGTGTGGCTGAAGAACCTGGCCAGCAGGGGCAGGGGATGTGTCACCAGAGCGTTCCCTCAGGACCTGCTCTGTGTGGGCCAGCCCAACCTCATCACGTGCCCTCGCTCCGAGGTGCTCAGCTCTGCCCTGGCCATTTACATGCACAGCCCCGAGCAGCCCCTTCCCACCTTCGACGAGGTGCTGCTGTGCACGCCCCAGACCACTGCAGAGCAGGTGGGGCTGTTCCTGCGCAGGTGCCTCATTCCCTGCCCCGGGGGGGACAGGATTTACACCATGCTCTACGCGGATGAGCTGAGCTACGACGTCAGCTGCAGGGCAGAGGAGCTGTTCCAACGCCTGCTGTGCTACAACAGCTCCTACAGGCTCATCATCCTGTGCAACTGCGAGCGGGAGAACAGCTACCTCCCCTCTGCCTTCAGCCACTTCAAGGTGCACATGATTCCCCAGAGGTCACGGGCAGAGATGCAGCAGTACCTGCAGCACCACTTCCGAGTCGCTCAGCCTTGCGACTCGGCTGCGGCCGTGTTCAAGGAGCACATGTGTGTTGGGATTGTGTCCTCCAAAAGAGCTGGAATGGGTAAGGTGGCACGTGCACAGTGGGCTCTGCTGAGAGTTCACAACCACGGTGGGGTTCTCCTTGCCAGGTTTTGTGTCCGAGCTTTAAGTATCTCGCTCAAAAAGAGGAATTCAGACTGGTCAGTGCAGTGAGGTGAAGGGTGGAAGTCAGCTTGTCCTCCTGGTTGGGCTTTAGAAACAAGCACAAAATAGAATAGATTCAAGTCCTAATGAAGAGTAAAGCTTCTCTCAGGCAGTGGAAGGAAAACAAACCATATGGATAACAAGAGCAATGTGTTGGATTCCAGGCTCCAGCTGCTCAAACCAGATTTAGATTTTTTTCTGGAATGCCTTTCAGGAAGCTTCAGAGATTTTAGCATGGGGTACTTAAACATTTTATATCCTTCTGTCTGTTGTGGTCTTAATGTGGTATATCTGATATTGATGGCTTTAATTCTTGTGGTGTTTTTTATAACAGGGAAATCTCTGTATGTGAAGAGGCTGCACGAGAGACTGCAGGAAGAGCAGCCTGACTGTACAGAACTTCTGAAAACCATCAGACTGATTGAACCAGAAGTGGATGAAGATAAAGTGCTAAAATCTCTCCTGCCTTTTCTGAAGAAAGAACACCAGACAAAGCCCATGATATTCCATTTCGATATCACCTCCTCAGTGAGTACAACTCTCCCACAGCTGCCTTGTCCTACAAGTCTAATTATTTCAAATTATTGTGTGAGTAACACAAATACCATCAGGGTGATTGAACTCTGGAACAGTTGCCCAGAGAAGCTGTAGAGTCCATTAAAAACTCTACTGAATGTGGCCCTGGGCAGCCTGTTCTAGCTGGGCCTGCTTTGAGCAGAGCCTTCCCACCCTCAGCTGTTGTGTGATTCTGTGAGGTTGTGATGGTAAATAAAGAGGATGTACCTTGGTATCTCTTCTTGTGATAGGTGCAGCGTGGCATTCCAGAGTTTCTCTTCAAGCTGTTGGTTTTGCAGTACCTGACAGATAATAATGGCAATATGTGGCTACGGCAGAAGTGTCACCTGTACATCATTGAAATCCTGGAGGTGTCCCCAGTGCCAAAGCAAGCAGCCAGACCTGTATGTACCAGCAATGCTCCTTTTCTGTGAATTTCTCAGTTGTTTTGCCAATGTTTGTACATAGCTGTGGTGAGACTGTGACTGTAAACACACACAGGAGCTCCCTGTTCCATTGGGGGGTGCTGTATCCCGTAACAAACGGGTGTCCCTGGTGTTGTACAAAGTGACATTAACACCAGACAGCAAATTAAGCCTGTCTGCTTTCCTTGGGTTGGTGATTTCTGAAAGCCTGTTAGTCCAAGCCTCACTGCCCCCACTGTAACATTTATAGGAAACATAAAAATGCAAAATCGAATCTCCCTCATGTTAATTGCCTGTTTGAAAGTAGAGGAATATTTATATGTAGCTGTAAGACAGAATGTGGAAGTGACTGGAATAAATAACAACAGTTTCTTGGGTTTGATTTTCTTTGGAGTGGCCCTGAGAAGGGGCTGGAGGTGATGCCAGGCTGATGGTCCTGGAAGAAAATGTAGGAGGGAATAGGATTCATTGGTGCACTTTAAGTGGAAGAAGGGATGCACAGGGGAAAAGGCTGGCTCTTGTTCTTTGGCTCTGTGGTTTTAGGCAAGGAGTTAAGAACAGTCTAAGCTGATGAGGATGGAGGCCACAGCTCTGTGATAACATTTTTTTCTCTTTCTCTTCTCCAGATGTTCAAAAGCCAGAAGTATCACTTCTTGGATGTGTTCCCTAAAATAACATGCAGGTCTCCCAAAGAAGTGCTGGAAATGGAGACACTTGGGAACCGTTCTGGGGATGTTTCGGACGTGGGAATGGACAAGGAGGAATTCTGCAGTGAGGCTTTCCAGAGACCCTTCCAGTACCTGAAGAGGTTTGACCAGGGCTGTGTCCTGGACAGGTTTTGGTACGAGGGGCTGTCGGTGGAAGGCAGCCCTGCAGAATGTCTGCAGCTCTTCCTTCTGCACTGCGGGGTCATGGATCCCTCCTGGGCAGAGCTCCGCAACTTCGCCTGGTTCCTCAACATTCAGCTGAGAGACTGTGAAGCTTCTGTCTTCTGCAACCCTGACTTTGTCCGGGATGTTTTGAGTGGTTTCAAGAACTTTGTGGTTGGTTTCATGATTTTAATGGCGCGGGATTTTGCGACGCCCTCCCTGAACATTTCCGACCAGAGTTCAGGAAGACAATCCTCCCACCTGGAGAACGTCACGGAGGAAGATCTGTTTCCTTTCCGCATCAGGAAGAAGTGGGAGTCGGAGCCTCATCCCTACCTGTTTTTCAATGATGATCATGCATCCATGACATTCATTGGTTTCCACTTCCAGGTGACTGAGAATCGCATTGATGCCATCAATCCCCTGAACGGCAGCGTCATCAAGCAGGACGTCATGAGTACCCAGCTGTACAAGGGCTTGTTACTGCAGAGGGTTCCCTTTGACGTGCCCTTCAATGAACTGCCCCGTGAGCAGAAGCTTGAGAGGCTGTGCATGGTGCTGGGGCTCCCCTGGGTGTTTGACCCCGACGAGACGTATGAGCTCACCACAGACAACGTGCTGAAAATGTTGGCCATCGAGATGCGATTCCGCTGCAACATCCCGGTCGTCATCATGGGAGAAACGGGCTGTGGGAAAACCAGGCTGGTGAAGTTCCTGTGCCAGTTACGCAGATGCTTGGCAGAGGTGGAGAACATGAAGCTTGTCAAGGTCCACGGAGGCACCACTGCAGAGATGATCTATGCCAGGGTCAGAGAAGCAGAGGCCCTGGCTAAATCCAACAAGGAGCAGCACGGGTTGGACACCGTGCTCTTTTTCGACGAAGCCAACACGACGGAGGCCGTGAGCAGCATCAAGGAGGTTCTGTGCGACCGCACGGTGCAGGGGCAGCCTTTGGCCTCCGGCTCTGGCCTGCAGATCATCGCAGCCTGCAATCCCTACCGCAAGCACACGGACAGGATGATCCAGCGCCTGGAGCTGGCGGGGCTGGGCTACCGGGTCAAGGCTGATGACACCCGGGAGAAGCTGGGCTCCATCCCGCTGAGGCAGCTCGTGTACCGCGTGCACGCGCTCCCGCCCAGCATGATCCCGCTGGTGTGGGACTTCGGGCAGCTCAACAACTGCACGGAGAAGATGTACATCCAGCAGATCGTGCAGCGCGTGGCCGAGCAGCTGCCCATGGCCGAGGACGAGGTGCAGACGGTCACAGAGGTGCTCTTTGCCTCCCAGCAGTACATGAGGCAGAGGGACGATGAGTGCAGCTTTGTCAGCCTGCGGGATGTGGAGCGCTGCATGGAGGTGTTCAAGTGGTTTTACAGGCACAGCCCCCTGCTGCTGAGGGAGCTGGAGAAGTACCTGGTCGAGAGGAAAGCTCCCAAGGGCAGCGGTGACAGAAACGGCGTCATCTGGTCCTTGGTGCTGGCCGTCGGGGTCTGCTACCACGCGTCCCTGGAAAGGAAGGAGCCCTACAGGACTGCCATCAGCCAGGTCCTCCCAAAGCCTTATGATAGCCAGAAAAAGATTTTGGAAGAAATCTCGCTGATGCAGGACTTGTTCCTGAGTGGGGTGCCACTCCGGGATACCATAGCAAGGAACTTGGCCTTGAAGGAAAACGTCTTCATGATGGTTATCTGTATTGAGCTGAAAATCCCTCTTTTTCTCGTCGGGAAGCCTGGCAGCTCCAAATCCCTGGCAAAAACCATTGTGGCCGATGCTATGCAGGGCCAAGCAGCTCATTCTGATCTGTTCAAGGACCTGAAGCAGATCCATCTCGTGTCTTTTCAGTGCAGCCCCCTCTCCACTCCAGAGGGAATCATAGGCACTTTCAAGCACTGTGCTCGATTCCAGGAAGGGAAGAACTTGGAGGAGTATGTATCAGTGGTGGTTTTGGATGAGATTGGACTGGCAGAGGATTCTCCCAAAATGCCCTTGAAGACTTTGCATCCACTTTTGGAGGATGGCTGCATAGATGATGTTCCTCTTCCTCACAAAAAGGTTGGCTTCATCGGGATTTCCAATTGGGCTTTGGACCCTGCCAAGATGAATCGAGGCATCTTTGTGTCTCGTGGGGACCCCAGCAGAGAGGAGCTCATTGAGAGCGCAAAGGGCATCTGCTGCTCGGCACGAGGGGCTTTGCAGAAGGTTGAGCAGTATTTCCATCACTTTGCAGATGCATATGAAAACATTTGCAAGGCCCAAGACAGGGAGTTCTTTGGCCTGCGTGACTACTACAGCCTCATAAAGATGTTTTTTGCCTTAGCCAAGAGCTCCGAAAACGAGCCCAGGCCTCAGGACATTGCCGCAGTGGTTCTTCGTAATTTCGGTGGCAAAGATGATGTCAATGCCTTGGAAATATTCACCTCCAAGCTGCTAGAAAAAGGGGAGATACGTGCTCATGATATCAGTAGGATAGAGCTGATCCGACAGAACATTTACAGCACTGCTGAGGATGGGGACTGCAGGTACCTGCTTGTGTTGACTGAGAACTACGCAGCGCTGCAGATCCTCCAGCAGGCTTTTTTCACCGCCCGACAGCAGCCAGAAATCATCTTTGGCTCCAGCTTTCCTAAGGACCAGGAATACACCCAGATATGCAGGAACATCAACCGAGTGAAGGTCTGCATGGAAACCGGCCAGATGGTTGTGCTCCTCAACTTGCAGAACCTGTACGAGAGCCTCTACGACGCCCTCAACCAGTACTACGTGTACCTGGCCGGGCAGAAGTACGTGGATTTGGGGCTGGGCACCCACCGGGTCAAGTGCCGGGTGCACCCCAAGTTCCGCCTGATCGTCATCGAGGAGAAGGATGTGGTGTACAAGCACTTCCCCATCCCGCTGATCAACCGCCTGGAGAAGCACTACCTGGACATCAGCACCATGCTGGACGAGGGCCAGAGGGAGGCCGTGCGGCAGCTGAAGCGGTGGGTGCAGGAGTTCACGGCGGTCAACACGGAGGAGCATTTCATCAGCCAGCAGCAGTACAGCCCCGCGGACGTGTTTGTGGGCTACCACGCCAACACCTGTGCCTCGCTGGTGCTGCAGGGCACGCAGCGCCTGCGCCCGGCCTGCGCCCCCGAGGAGCTGCTGCCCCGCATCACCGAGCAGGCCCAGCTGGCCCTGCTCAACTGTGCCACCCCCGACGCCGTCATCCGCCTCTGCAGCTCGGCGGGGGCGTTCATGGCGCACTCCCTGGCCCACACCTACTTCAGGCGGCAGCAGCACACGTCCTTCGCGGATTTCCTGGGCGCCCAGGTGTGCGCGGAGGCCGGGCCCCTGACGGCCTTCACCGAGGTGAGTCTGGGTGCCCTCAGCCCCGCGCCTCAGAGCTGCAGGGTGGCACAGCCCGCGTGTCCCTCGGTGCCAGCGTGCAGAGGTGGCGGCGAATGAACGTTGGTTTTGGGGTGCAGCGCAGTTCTGCAGCGGGCTGGCAGCCCTGGGAGCACGGGTGGGTGGGTCTGTGCTGCATTGCTGCCACTCCTTGTCCAGGTCACCACCTTCTCACGGCTGCTCACCAGTGCTGATGCTGCCTGCCTGGAGAGGGAGGTGCAGGGCAAGGCCCGAACCCAGCTCCTGTTCCTGCAGCAGTTTGACACAGAGTACTCCTTCCTGAAGGGCATCCGGTGAGTCTGGCTGGTGTTTCCTGCTGGGAACGGGCTGTCAGCTGGGTGGAAGGTGCGTGGGCAGAGCGTTTGGAGTAGCATGTGGGAGAAGAGAGGCTGTGCTGGCAGTGGGCTGGCTCAGGACAAACCTTACCAGCGCCATCACATGAGATGGGGTTTGATGCTTTTCTCTCTCCTCCTGCAGCAGCCAAAGCTAATGTGGAGTGACTGGTTCTGCGGTCTTTAATGTTTGATCTTTACACTTAGTGATGCCTGTTAAATCTCTTTTCACTCTTCAGGGATTTCCTGAGTGCTACTTCAGGAAATAAAATCCTCATTATTCAGACGGACTTTGAAGATGGCTCTCAGGATGCCCAGCTCATCGCCTCAGCCAAGTGAGTGGGTGTTGAGTGGTTCAATTCTGCCTGGCCACTCCTCTCTGTGTTTGGTTATTGGTGCTGTTTGGGGATCTCACACTCAGGAGCATGCAATCCTTTATTCTGTAGCCGAGTGAATCTAAATGCACTAATTGTATATCAAATAATAAACCATAACCCAAGTCAGAATAAACTAAGCTGGTGAAATGAGCAGATAATCCCCTTTGAAGTGTGAGTTCTGGCCACTGGCTGCAGAAGTCCTGAAGAGCTGAGGGTCAAGGGATAATTCAGCGCACAGCTGGAGGTGGCAGCTCAGCACCATGGCTGGGAGGAAGGAGTGGGACTCACCTGTGCCTTTTCTGGGAGAGAAAACGTGTCCTTTTCTGTGGCCATGAACCTGTGTCTGCCTTTGCTCTGCCAGCAGCATTTCCTCTTTGCTGCAGGTACACCGTTGTTAATGAGATCAACAAGGTGGACCTTGGGGAAGTCTCTGTCTTTGTTTACTTTATCATGAAGCTTTCCCGGCTGGAAGGGGGAACATCCTACGTGGGATTCCATGGAGGTGGGTGTGCCCATCTGTCCCTCCTCACTCTTCGCTGCCCTCCTTTCCCATTGCTCACTGTTCCTTTATGTTGAAAACCTGGACTTGGTGTGTCCTGTGGGTTGTCAGAGCTGCTTCCCTGTCCCCCAAGGGATCAGCACCTGGCAGTCCTGGCTGGGAGCACACAGCCATGAGGGTCACTCTGTGGGTGTGCAATCCTCCAGAGGTGCTGGAGCAGAAAGGTTCAGCAAGGTTCCTCTGGGTCGGGGGCTTCGGAGAGCCTCAGAAACCTTGGAGCTGTCAGGCAGGGACATGTGCAGCAGCAGGTTCTGAGGGCACTGTGCTTTCCCCTCCTGCAGCAAGAGGTGAGGGTTAGTGAACTCTGCATGTAACCCCAGGTGCTGGCAGGTGGTTCTGGGGAAGCTCTTCTAGAAGAAGCAGCTGCAGGCTGGGAATGATGCCCTGTTTCTCTCTGCCTGTAGGGCTGTGGCAGTCGGTGCACATAGACGACCTCCGCAGATCCAAGGACATGATCTCGGACTTGACAGCCCTGCAGAACCTCACCATCAGCCAGGTGTTCTCTGAGGATCCAGGGGCAATCCGAGGTGAGCTGTGGGCTGGGGAAAGGGGGAGCTGTGGTCCCAGACTTGGTACTACGGGAACTGATGCCTGGCACAACATTTCTGATGACTTTCCCTACTCAGCACCTGGTTTGGGGGGGTCACCACACAGCTCCCAACTTGTATTTAATACATTACTACAACTTTAGGTTATCAAGCAAGTTAATTTGGTGGTTTTCCCTTTTCTTTTTGACAAAAATGTGGCATTTGCACTGCTCAGCAGCCTGAGTGCTCTGTCCCAGCAAAGGAGGCAGCAGATGTTGCATGGCCAAGACCACCTACAAGGATCTTCCTTTCCCCTCAGCTTTTTCTTACTCTTTTTCCTTTCACCACACTGCCTGACAGGAGTCAGGGAGAGCTTAAGGCATTAGCTCAGCGTCACATTTCTTCCAGCTCTTGCTGCATGAAGCCTGACAGCCCCAGCAGCTGTGGCTGTGCTTGGGAGGTGCATCTCAGCTACCCATGCAGGTGCTAATGGATCTCTGGCAGATGTTCTTCTGCTCTCGGATGCAGTAGCTAAAATAAACTCTCATCTGACTGATGCAGGAGTGCACTTCTACTTTCTAATAAAAATTCTACACCTTAGCTGCAGCTCTGCCTGCCGATGGAGAAGCAGAGGAGGAAGAGATGGAGGTTGAAACAGCAGGAGCAGAGCACTATGAGGTCAGTTCAGAATATGTTTGTTTGCCTCTCAGCTGTCACTGTGGCTCTCTGCTCTGTCATCCATGGGTGCCACCCACCTGTTGTGTACCCCTTCACCTGAAACATATCAGCAATATTTGCATTGTGGATGTTACTGATCAGACACAAGTTCCTCCTCCCCACTGCCCAGTCAAAATCAGCATTGCTAAAGAAATAAACCATTCTGAGGACTCTGCAAATCTTTAGTCATTCCTTTCTTCTGATTTTTCAAAATGTTTTGGTTTTTTTTTTAATCAGCTTTAAGAGTTTGTTGCCTTTCTTTGCCTGGAGGTGGGAGCTGTGGTTCTGAGCCTCACTCCAGCTTTGAGGTGGATCTGGAGCTGGCTGAGGACTTGGCTGTGCTGCAGCCACATTCACACTGCCTCGTGTGCCCTGACAGCCTCAGCTGGACATGCTCAGCACCAGGGACATGTAGGATTTCCCAGGAAGGGCAGATTTTCCCTGGTCACGTTGATTATTTCCACTTCTTTCCTCAAACTGCTGAATCTTGCCACTGCAGGAATCTGCACTCAGCACAAATACTGTGTCACAGGCCAGTTTGAAAGGGCCGTGGAAATTGCATCATGTTCTTGACACCACAAGAGCTGAGAATTGCATTCTGAGATGAAGGAGGCTGGGAACAGGCATGCAAGCAGCAGGCCCTTCTGAGGGAGCACTGTGAACCTTTCAGGGGAGTGTGCTGGGGACAGGAGGGTCACTTGAGGGGAATGACCTTATTTTCCTGGGCAGGAGGAGATCCTGGACACCACTGTGCTGCTGAGGACCTGCGTGCAGAGTGCTGTGGGCATGCTGCGGGACCAGAACGAAGACCTGAGCCGAAGCAGGAGGAGAATTGAGATCCTGCTTGGCCTTTTCTCCAAAGAGGATGAGCTGAAAGGTGTGTGCTGCAGGGAGTGTCCCTGGACATCTGGGGACCACCAGAACGTGCCAGTCAGGTCACTGGGGATCCAAAGTTCCTTGCTGTGGTGCAGATAAGGGGCATCTCCCAACAATGGCTGTCCATGCTCCAGTGTGTTGGTGGATGTGAGGCTTTTCTGCTGTTCAAGTGGTGGGTTTTTCTCTGGATGTGCTGACAGGTTTTTTCCCCACTTGGCCAATTATTGAAACAACTGTCAAATGCTGTGCTTGGTGGGATATTTGGTTCCAAGCCAGTAGAAGAGAAAACACAAGTTCCCTGTTGTTTTGTAGCCTCTTTCCTGAGGATAACCAAGGCTCGTCTCTCCAGCCTGTTGAAGAAGCAAGAAGAAAATTCCCTTCACCCGAAAAATTGGGTGCTGCGAGAGGCTTCCAACCTCAGTGCTCTGCAGGAGGCAGGTACCTTCAGGTGAGAGCAACAGCACTGCCTTGTCACCTGCAGCCTCCCAGGAGGAGTCTGCAAGTGGCAACACCCGTGCAGCAGAGACGACAGCTTTGTGTAATCTGAACATTTGCAGTGTCAGTCTCCAGTCTGTGCTGGAAACTCTCTGAGGGCAATTTTAGCCTTTCCTGGGGAAAGGTGCATTAGAGCTGAAGGGGCTGTACTGGGACAGGAATGCACCAGTGCTTGAGTGGATTACAGGGAGCCAGGAGTGAGAGAAGTACAGGGTTTTTTTTTTTTGTTGGTGGTGGTATTTTTTTCCCATTAAGGCAACATCAGGATTCTGTCCTGTGCAAACGTCAGCAGTTACTCAGGACAGGCACCTCCTGCTTTGCTGATGCCATTGCTCACATTCCCTCTGGGTTTCTCCATCTCTTTCTTCCCAAAGGCACACCCTGTGGAAGCGAGTCCAGAAGGTGGTCACTCCCTTCCTGGCTCTCCTGATCGCTGTTGTAGACAGGAATGGCAATCTGGAGCTGCTGGCCAGGCCAGGAGCAAAGTGGGTGACAAAGCTGTGGATGTTCATCTTCAGCGACCCCAAATTCCTGAGCGTCTCTCCTGGTGTGGGGAAGAACAGGTGAGCCCAGGGGGAGCAGCAGGAGGGCAGGGCTGGGTTGGCAACATTGGGAGCATCCCAGCAGTGGCTCTGACCCCCTGAGGCAGGGGGATGGTGTTTGTTGGCTGCCCCACGAGGGCTCACAGCTCAGTCTGTTCCTCCTGCCTGGCCCCGAGTGCTCCTGGGCTTTGTTCCCTGGCCCTGGGCACGTTGCCCCTCCTTACCCAGCCCTGCAGCGTGTGCTGCCAGCACAGCCTGCCCAGGGAATGCTGGCTGAGGAGGGGCAGTGCTCCAGGGTCCTGCAGGTCTAGCAGAGTCCTGCAGTTCCCTCCCCTCCTCGGGCTCGGTTGCTTTCTGCAGCCTCTGTTGTGTGCACCGTGCTTTCCAGATAAAAGCCCAGCTCATTAATGACATTTTAAACCCCCCCAGCCCTCAGCCAGAGATAATCCTGGTGCAGAACAACATGATGGTATCTGCTCATGCTGGGAATGAGATGCCCTTCAGCTGGAGGATAAAGGAGTACCTGGAAGAGATGTGGTTGGAGGCTCAGTACATCCAAAACACTGAAGGTGAGAGCCTGGCTTCAGCATCTCCATCCACTGCCCTTTGAGCTCTGGTTTGTCACTGCTGTGCCCCTCCTGTCACTGGAGTCACCTTCAGTCCCTCTGTGCTCCTGTGAGCCAGCAGAGTTCTGTGCAGGCAGCTTTTCTTTGTGCTTCTCACCATTCATCTTCCTCACCTATTCTGTGCCCTTGCATTCAAAATGCTGTGGAGCAGCCAAGAGTTAATGACAAGGTGAGATTCCAGAAATAGGACACCGGTGCTGGGCTGACAAGGCCTGGCCCCAGTCCCTCCTCAGTGCCCTGGATGAGGGGAGTGCTGGATGCATCAGTGATTAATGAGGTGTCAGTGTCTCTAGGATAGATGCTGTGTCAAAGCCAGCTTCCTCCCAACATCCAGCTTTTCTCTGCATCCTCATTTTCCAGGCCATGCTGAGAAGTTTGTGGAATACTTCCAGAAAACTGCCCTGGGAAAATTCATCTCTTCTCTGACTGAGGAAGAAAGGCAGAAGCTCTTCAAGTGCTACATCACAGATTTTATTGTCTTGACCATGAGTGTGTCCTCCCAGGAGGAGCTGCAGGTCAGGGGCTGGAACAGGGGCTGGAAACCCTTTGGATGGGGAGAAGGGTGTGATGCCTGTGGATGTGTCCTTCTGAATCAGCCCTGCCTTGGGGAAAATGCCCCTCTCAGACAGCCCAACAGCAGGGGAACCCCAGAGCACACCCCTGGACACTGAGTTACTCAGAAAGGCAGCACCTCTGTAAATTGACACATGTAAGGCTTTGCAGGGAGGTGATTCTCATCTTTCAGAGAATTTTGCCAGGATTTCCAGTACAAAATGAGTTATAAAAGTACTTTCTTACCTTTTCTCTGCTTCCCCCCCTGCAGTGTCTGCGTGAGGCGTTCGTGTCCTGTGTTCAGGAGTGGGTGGCAGTGTCCCCCTGGAGAGAGGAGCCGGTGCCCTCCCTGCCCTGGGCCCACCTGGCACACAACCAGTTCAAGAGCCGCCTGCAGAACTTCTCCAGGATCATGGCTGTGTACCCTCGTGTGACTGCCTACCTTCTGAAGCAGCAAAGAATTCCACCCTCAGAGATGGTAGAGTCACTCCCCGGCACTTTGTGCTCCTCAGCCCTCGCAGGGAGCTCTGTGTGCACTGAATTAGCTGCTCTTCAGTGTCCTTTGGATTTCAGCAACAGCACAGGGGGAAGCACAGACTCAGGTTCCTCAGAATTGGGAATAACCTGCTGCGTTGTTATTGCTACAAGCAGGTTTTAAAACAGTTAAAAAAAATAGTAAAATAGTTTAAAAAATAGTATAAACTAATGCTTTAGCATTACTTAATAGGACATGCTAACGAGCCAAGGCACAAACATGAGAATTGCAGAGCTTAAGGTAATCAAATAAGACATTATTCAGTAGAACATGTGCTGTAGTAAACCAGACTGAGGGCCCAAGGTCCATAAATAATTCTGCAGTGCAGCTGTTTGGTAGCCTTGGCCCTGTGTGTGTGCAGGTTCTGGACGTGCTGGCTGCCATGGTGTGTGCTGAGGAGCTGGAGAATCAGGTGCAGACAGCTCGCCCCCAGCTCTGGCTGCAGAGAGTGAAGAACCTGCACATGCCCATGGAGTTCCTGTGCAAAGAGGAGGGTGCCCAGCGCAGGGGCAGCCGGTGCCATCAGCTGCTGAGGGAGCTCAGGTAGGTTCCAAGCTCTGCTCACAGCCCTGCTCCTCTGCCTGGTGGTTCACTGGGGCATTGGAGCAGCCTGAAGCTGTGCTGGTGCTGCTTTTCTCAGGCTTTGCAAACTTTTCCAGGTTCCTGCTGGGCTCAATTACATACCAAGCAGCAAGAGCCACTTTTTCTCCTCATCTCCTGCAGATTCTCGCTCTAAATCTGGCAGTGTCATCTGGTGTATTCCATCTGGGTTCAGGGGTTATTTAAAACTCTCCTCAGGTTCCTGTTAACCAGCAGTGTCTCCCCACTTCATCCTCTGTGCATAAAGACTCAAGAGAAGGGGAATTTCACTGCATCTTGTTTTGGAAGAAAGCCCAGAGCGCTACCCCAGTTTCTCACAGGCCTTGTTTAGTTTATTTGAAGTGAAGAACGTGTAGCTAATTGTGATTGGTATTTTTAAAAAATTTTGATATAGAAATTAGAGGTGTGAGGAGGTGTGTGCAGTGGTGCTGGTCCTGCTGCAGTGCTGCCTCCAGGCCAGGCCCTGAGCCCCCTGGGCAAGGTGCTGGAATGTGTTCTGTCCTTGACAAAAATCCCTCTGGATTTGCCCAAAGGGCAAAGCAAGTGCAGGAATGCTGTGGAGGGGAGCATGAGCAGCAGTGAGGTCCGAGGCTGGCCTGGCTGCCACTCCTCTCTCAGCTGCCCTGTTGTCCCTGCTGTCCCCCCAGAGCCTGCTGGAGCCGTGTGTTTGCCATGGGGCTCTTCGTGGAGCACGTCCTGCTCGGCATCCGCGCCGTGATGCCGGAATTGGAGGCTTTGGTGAGAAAATACACTCTGCTTCTTGCCAAGGTGAGCAAAGCTGGGATTTCACCTCTTCCCTCTTCGGCTGGTCATGGCAATTCTGGTCTCAGGTGTTGTAGCTGAGTCTCACTGGGCTTTGTCCTTTTCCTCTGCAGTGTTTCCAGCACGATTCAGACATGAAGTCTCATCCAACCTTTGTTGCAGTGATGACAGTGCTGTGCCAGTGCAAGGAAGAGGTCAGCAGGAGCCTCTGCAGGTACTGACACTGGGACAGGCCGCAGGGGCCAGCAGGGACATTGCCTGCAAGTGCTGCTTGGGCTGCAGAGAAAGCCAAAGGAAGACCAATGACCGTGTTTGGTTCTGCAGCCTGAGCTGAGCACTGAGCCAGCCTGTCTTGCATTGTCTGCTCTTGGCCTGGCTGCAGCTGAACACCTTGCTCAAGGCTTTTGGAGAGGCAGCATGGCAGCAGCTGTGTTCACTGCTGTTTCTGGATTCCAGCGGTGGTCTGAAGCCGTGTTCCATCTGCCTGGGAGAGCTGAAGGACCCCGTCTGCCTGCCCTGCACCCACGTGTTCTGCCATGGGTGCATCAGCCAGTGGCTGGTGCCAGCACAGATGCACTGTCCTTGCTGCAGGGCTGCCATGGAGGATGTGGAGCTGGCTGTTTCTGAGGAGATCAGGTACTCCAGACACCCTCTCCAAGGTGGGAGCGTTGGGTGGGGAGGCTTTGTGAGGAAATTCTCAACTCTGAGGTGGTCAGCATGAGCAGAGTAGGGGTTGAACTCTGCTTCGTCCCTCTAGAACTGAACAGGGTCCTGACTGTTCTGTTGTTTCAAAAAAAGGGGAAAGCTGCCTTGGCCTCTGTAAAAACATGCAAATCATAGAATGGTTTGGGTTGGAAGGGACCTTAAGGATCATCTCATTGGGAAGGTGGAAAAGTGTCTCCCTTTGGTGACTTTTGCTTGTGTGTACTTGATTCCCACACGGTTTAAGAGGTTCTGTGTGTAATTCCTCCTCCTCCATGGTTTGAGAGGTTCTGTGTGTGATTCCTGCACAGTTTAAGAGGTTCTGTGGTTGTTCTTGCCCTTCCCAGCACTGCCATAGTGAAGAACGCGCTGTTCCGGCAGAGGTGCAATAATTTCTTCATCGACATGGTCACCACCATGTGCTTCAAGGACAATGAGCCCCCTGAGCCACAGGTGATCCAGAACCTCCTGAATCTGCTCTTTGTTCACAGGAGCCTCATGAGAGACTCAGGTGAGCTCTCTTCACCCTGACACTCAGTCTTACAGAGCTGGATCTGTCACCACCTTCTCTCACCTGCCAAACCTGTCCTTGCCTTGTGTCTACAGCTCACCTTGCAGTCTACACAAAATTCCTGTCCCCGTTTGATGATGAGGTGGATGAAACTCCCATCATCCGCTCTGTGATGCTGAAGCTGCTCCTGAAGTACAGGTGAGCACATTCAGCTGAGGGAGGTTAGGCCAGGGCCGGGTTCAGCTCTGTTCCTCATCATCATCCCATTGTTCTCCCCTCCGTGAGTTTCACTGAATTTTAATCCCTTTGCATGAACTGTGCAATTTGGCTGGCTTGTAGCTTGTGGTGCAGTGTGAGCAGTCTGAGCAAGGTTTTCCTGGCTGTTCCTCACTAACCCTGTGCTGAGGGTGGATGCCTGGGTGCTTCCAGGTGGCTGGGTGGTTGCTCTGATCTAGGTCAGCAAAGCAAAACTCCTCATTCATGGAGATTTAATCAGGACTGATTTTGTCCGCTCCACAGCCCTCCCAGCCTCCCTTTGCAGGCAGGGCACACAAGCCCCTTCTCAGGTGTCACCACCTCCTAAATCAGATGCTTTTTGCCCTGGAAGTGCTCACTGAGCACTGCTGATGATCAAAGCCCAGCTCAGGCTGTGAAGCCAAATGTCACCTGCAAAAAACTGGCACAAAGGATTTTCCAGCTTGCAGCTGGGCCCAGAGTGACCCCACCTGTCACATGGCCATCTCTGGGAGCTCTGCTGTGATTTAGAGCAGGGGAAGTCCTGGCAGCTGTGGAAGGAGGGGTCTTTCTCTCTCCTGTAGCTTCAATGAAGTGAAGGATGATGTGCAGCATTACCTGTCCCAGGTGGAACACAACGAGCTGCTAGAGAAAAATGACAAAAAAGAGCTCTACTTGCTTTTTGTCAACTGTTTGGAGGTAAGAGCTGGGTCATGAAACTGCTGCAGTTTCAAGAGTAAAAAAACAAGTCAAGAACAGAAATAATTCTGCAATTCTAGGCGTGTTTCTTGTGTATATAACTATTTTTCCAACTAGAAAGCCCAAAAGGAGTTGATATCAAATCACCTGGTCAGAACTTGCTCTCAGGAAGTTTCCTTTTCAAGGAAAGGCTTGTGTGTCTTACATAAATTATTTCTCTTGGACAAGTGTCTGAATGTTAAACTCCAGCACAGGAGTGCAGCAAGCAGGGCCTTTCTGATGGCAGTAGCCATTCTTGTCTCCAATTGCCTTCTTGTCTCCACAGACACTTAAATTACTGTGCAAAACTTAAATTATTACTCCTTTTGGACTGTTCCCTTCCCTCCCCTTGCATAACTTTCAGGGCTTTGGACAACTTGAAACAAATGTGACAGCAGGGGAGAGGTTTCATTACTTACAGTTGTTTTGTTTTTTTTTTTTTAAGTGAGTTTGTGATTTAAGTCACCATTTGTGTCCTTGCTAAAGGACAGACAGGTAGAGCTTGGCATCTTGGAACATAGAATGTGTGTTATTCACACCCTACTTGTGGCTCTTGTTCAGCTCCAAGCTTGGGGAATGTGGGACAGCCTGGGGCACATCCTAAAAATGGTGTTTGGTGACATGGCAGAGCTTTAGGATGAGGGGACAACGGCAGGGTGCAGGGGTGGTTTTGGAGGGCGCAGGGAGGGTTTGCTGTGCTCATGGCAGGGGTGGTTTTGGAGGGTGCAGGGGTGGTTTTGGAGGGTGCAGGGGTGGTTTTGGAGGGCGCAGGGGTGGTTTTGGANAGTGGTTTGCTGTGCTCATGGCAGGGTGGGTGCCCTGGGAACACAGGCGTGGCTGAGTGAGCTGGCTCTGCCCCTCACCAGTGTTCTGGCCTCTCTCCAGGATTCCATGTGTGAGAAGTCAGAGGACAGCCTGGGCTATGGGCATGGAAACAGCCTGCCTGAGGACAGAGCCTTTCCAGAGAACTACCTGCCAGGCAGCAGCAGAGAGGAATCCTCCGTGGAATACCTGCAGGCCGTGGCCAGGGTGCGCCTGTGCCTGAGCAGAGCTGCAGAGCTCATCTTCGACCTGCAGCAGCACACCAGTGAGTCTGACTGTCCTGCTGGCAGCTGGAAATGCTGCATGCAGAGCCAAGGCAGCAGGGCAGGGGGGCTGCACACAGTCAGTGCCCGGTGCTCTGTTGTGGTGCATGGCCAGGAAGGAGAGCAGCAGTTCCCTTTTTCCTTGAGGGTGTCAGTCAGGGTCTGTCCCCTGTACCAGGTGTTAGAAATGCTCTGTAATTGGTAGCAGGGCTGTGCTGGTGACCCCAGTGTAGTTACATGGCAGTTACACCTGTGGAAGGAGATTTATTTTATCCTCCTGATGCTAACAATGAGATTTATTTAGAGCCCACTAAATTGAACTTTAAAGCATAAATGCTCCTTCAGACCCAGGACTGCAGTAAGGGTTATTGTTTTATATGAATGAGAGCTCTGCACAGCTAGAAGGGATTGAGAGTTTATATTGATGAGTTTATATCTTCCCTGTCAAAGAAATGAATCACTGTCTGAAATCTGCCTGAGAAAATGCTCCAGACAACAACTGAGGAAGGGAGGGCTCTGAAGTTCTTCTGTGTAATCACACAGCACTAATAAAGGGACTCGGTGCTACAGCTGGGGCAGACAGAGAAGTTTTACAAGGTGGGATGTGCTTTTGTCTTGTTGTTTGAACCTCTTTTTTCCCCTGCAGAGCCAGAGCAGATGAAGGAGAAGCGGCATTACCTGAAGAACGTGGAGGAGTTCTGCAGCCTGGCCAGGAACGACTGGCACCGTGTGTACCTGGTCAGGAGGATTGCCAGCCAGCACGGCATGGAATTTGCTCAGAAGTTGGTCGCAGAGCCACGGTTCCGCTGGGTGTTCCCAGCAGAAATTCTGCAGCAGGTACACAAGAGGCATCTCCTGGTGATGGTTCTGGTCTCCTCTTTGCCTTCGCTTTGGGGTGCTCCTACTGTCATGTGGCTCTTGGAGGCCAGGCCAGAGTGGCAGAGGTTGGGAGGTGACTTGTCCTGGCTCTCTGGTGAATGGACTCTCTCCTGGCAGCACCTGTGGGTGCCCATGTGTGCTGCTGGTGCTCTGGGGAGGCCGAAATGCCCCAGTGCTTGGCAGGAAGAGATTCAGCCTCCTCCAGCTGGGTTATTGCCCCCAGTGCTCTGCATGGCTGTTCCTTGGCAGGTGCAGCACAGCCAGTCCAACCACATCGACCGGTACCTGGTGTGCGGGGAGCGCTACCGCGCCCTGCGCGACGCCGTGGGACGAGCCATGATGCAGGGCACGGCCCAGGGGCTGCTCGAGGCCCAGGAGGTACAGCCCAGTCCTCTCCCAGAGCCCTGCTGGGGTTTGCATGGCTCCAGCTGCGTTGTGTCCCTGTGGGCAGTGTCTGTCCCCATGGGGGTCTTTGCTGGGAGGTCACTGGGGCTCGTGCTCAAGCACATTTTCTTTGCTTTCCCACCTGCACGTCCCAGCTGGGGCAGCTCTGGCCTGTCCCCTGCCACATCCTTGGTTCTTCCTCAGGCTTCCAGCAGCTCCCCAGCTCTGGAATCTGCCCACCTGCTCCTGGCCATCTTCCGAGAGGTCACTGCCCTGTACGGTGCCGGCGATCCAAGCCTTCATCCCAAGCAGCAGGTAGGACACTCCCCTTTGGCAGCTTGTGCCAAACCTGCTCTGTGGGTAAGGGTGAAGGGGACCTGAATCAGTGGTGGAGGAGCTTTTGTTCCTGTGCCCCAGCCAGGGCGATGGCCCGAGCTGAGCAGGCTGGGGAGGTTTTTGGAGCAGGGTGGTAACCCAGTGTGGGAAGCAGCTGCCAGTGCTCTTCACTTGGGTGGGCAGTATCCTGATGGCTTTATCTCTTTCAAATCTGTGCTTTCAGCAAACAGAGGTGATGACTGAGTTCATCCAGAGCTCCCAAGTGCTGAATTCCCCCGAGCTGAAGCTCCTCGCAGTTGCCCTGGTGAGGAACACCCTGCCTGGGCTGGCGGTGGAGCCGAGGGGCCGTGGCCAGCACGGGGCCCTGCTGGAGATGGCCGTGCACGTGGCTGCTGTGCTGCTCTGCGGGCACAGCCCTGTCCTGCAGCCCCTCAGGAACCTGGCCTTCCAGCCACACAGCATGCAGGTAAGGACACAGGGCTCACCTGCACTCCTGCTGGATCCTCTGCTGGGCCTTCCCAAACAGCAATGCTCCAGCTCACTGAGCAGTGAAACACTGGGGATGATTATTCAGTGCTGTTGGGGTTAATTAGCGCAACACCAAGCTCTGGCCTGGTATCTTTTCCACTCCATCCTGAGCAGTGTGAAGTTGGGTGAGCAGGGCTGAGAGCAGCTGGCAGCTCCCAGTGTGCTGACCTGCCTGCTCAGAGAGCACTGGCTCCTCACTCAGGGGGCAGGAGCTGCTGCTCAGCTGCTCCTGGCTGCCCAGGGTGTGAGGGAATGCGCTGGTACACACCAGGGTGCATCAGCAGTGCAGTGCAGGATGGCTGCAGAGTGCACTTAACAATCCCGACAGTTCTAAGGGTGGATTTTCAAAGGTGAACTTGAAACTCTGCGTCTGTGTTACCTGCCTGACCTTTGCTCTCAGGTGTCTCTTGTTCCTCGGTGTGAACAGAGAATCAGTGAGTGACTGCTACAGGACAGAGCTGATTCGCAGCTCCATTTGTGGCTGTTTTCCCCTTTCCCTCCTCAGCAATCCTTTCTGCCCACAATGCCCGAGGACATCATAGCTCAGGCGAGGACCTGGATGGGACTGCCTGATCTGCACTGGTATGGTGAGTGCTGCTGGCCAGCTGGGGAAGGAATTCCTTGGGTTTGGAGAATGAAACTGTTCCAAATATGAGGACAAACGTACTCAGCACGAGTTATCCATGGTAAATCCAGGTTTGCAGCGGCACTTTGTGTGGGTGATGCACCAGAGGACATCCAGTGCTGTTTAATTTTCAGTCTGCAGCTGTTCACAAAACTTGAGGGGGCACAAAGGCAACACGAACAGGGTGGGAGAGGAGAATTCTGCCACCTTCCTGGCCAGATTTGTCTCTGCTTCCCACAGCTGCACCTTCCTGCAGCTGGGAATGGGGGTTGGAGCATTCTTGCCCTCATCAGCAGTCTGTCAGGTTCTGATTCCTTGTTTCTCAAGGAGAAGCAGCACTGAAAAATTGCTTGGCTTCCTGCATGGGCCTGTCAGTCCTTTGGGCTTTGGGATAGTCAGGGCTTTTCATTGGATCTTAAAGCATATTTCTTGCTCCAGGATGGTGGTGCCTAGGAAAGGGAATAACAGGGGCTGTATAAATCTGTCTCAGAAGACTGTCCTGTTGGTTTCTCTTTGACAGATTGTCCCAATGGCCACCCCTGCATTGTGGGAGAGGTAAGAACTTGGGACTGGTGGGTATTTAAGCAGAGAAACTTTTCAACAATAAACTGTTCTATTTTGTTTACTGATTTTAATGTTCTGATGCACAGAGTTCCACTTCTAAACTCAATATTATTGATCATTTTCTCATTGTAGTGTAAAATTTAGAATAACCCTAACATTTATACCATAGACTGGGAAACATCAGGCAGAGGCCCAGTTTGTAGCAGGGTTTGAATTAACCACTTACAGCTTGCATTTTTGTTTCATTGCTTTTCTCTGCTGGAGAAGCTGTTGCTCTGGAATTCAGTGTTCTCCTGTTGCTTTTCCCAGTGTGGGCGCCCCATGGAAACGAGCCACTGTCCTGACTGCGGCGTCCCCGTTGGAGGCACCAATCACAGACCCGTGCAGGGCTTCCAGAAATCCAGGTGTGCTTTGCTTCAGTGCCTTTGCAGTGCTAAACCATGCAGGACTTACCTGTGGTGCCTTCAAAGGCCAGAGCTACCACCCACTTCATGCTGCTGTCTGGAAGGTGTCAGGGAGGGATGGCCAAGCAAGAGTAATCAGGCAGCAAAACCAAAGGAATTTGCTTTTCTGTGCACAAAACTTACTGGAAGCCTTCACTGCCCCTGTGGCACTTTGAACTGGCAGCTTTTATGGCATTCAAAGATGTGATGGGTTAAAAGGCATTGCTGAGTATCAGAGATGTCTTGTATGGTTTTTGTCAAGGCAAAAAAAAATCCATGTGTGTGCTTTCCTACAGGATCCGTGAAGACAGAACTCAAACTGGCCACATCCTTAGAGATGTTCAGCACAGAAGAGCACTGGGAGTGGCTGACAGGGGCGTGTCCCCCGTGGCCTTTGTGCTGCTCCGTTTGCTCACTCACCTCTCAATGCTGCTGGGAGCCTCCAGAGACCCTCAGGTATCTTCCAAAAATGCTTCCAAGTGCTCACACAAAATGTAAGGAAACCTTTGTATGCTGCTGGTTCTTTTAATCATATTGCCAGGTGACCAGGGCAGTCTGTCAGGATGTAAGACTCAAATTCCCTCNCCCAGCTCTGCCTTGATGGGCCCAGCTGGCAGGAATCCCACAAGAGGGGTGCCTGGCAGGACTGAGCTCTGTGTCTTCTGCTTCCCTGGATGATTTTGGCTGTGCTCAACTCTTGTCCTTGTTGTCTTTAGTCCGTAGGAATGATGATCAAGCCACCCGTGGACGACGTGGTGAGCTTCCTGCAGCAGCACATTCAGGAGGACTTGGCACAGCTGACCAGGATTTTGGGGAAGAGTGTGGATGACACCATCACCATCGTGCATCTCGTGCTCAGCAGCCTCCTGCAGGCCCCCCAGCAGCAGACAGGCCAGTGTAAGAAAAGCCACCTACGCTGTCACACCTGGGGCTGGGTTTGAAGGGCCGTGCCCGTGCAGCCATTTTGCTGATAAACCCCTTCCAACCGCAGCAGCTGAGCTGAAGAGGAAAATAGAGAGTTTGAAGAGGAAAATAGAGAGTTTGAAGCTTGGTTCTTACTGTAGGGAGGGAAGGATTTTTTGGCTGTTTGCTTCTTTCAGTCGAGTACATGGGGTTTGCAAGGTTTGGTGCAGTCAATAACTGTGAAAATGAATTATTGACAAAATATCTCATGACAGATGGGCAGAGCTTGCAGGGCTGCTCTCCCAGCTGTGTGCATCCCCTGTTCTGTGCTGCCTCTCAAAGACTCCAGTAATTCTTTGGGAGAAGAGGGATGGCACAGTGGGGTTCATGGTGGGGTCAGCAGTCACTGTGGCACAGAGGCTTTTTTATGTAAATACCCCAATATCTGGAGTGTGGGGCAGCACCAGTCACTATTCCAAGCTTCAGTCTGTCACTGATCAAGCGCTGACCTTGGACCATCTGTTCAATGTTTCTGGGGTTATGAAGGAGCTGTATAAATGTCCCCATCATTCACATGAAGGGCTGGCTGAAGCTCCTGGAAACCTGGATCACTGTGTGATGTTTGGGTGTCACTCTCCAGCTGCACTCAGCTAATTTCTAGGACCTGTGAATCTGTGCTTTCTTTTCACTGAAATATTGCAGATGTAAGAGGTGAAATGTTCCTGTTGCAGGGCTGGTGGGGTTTGATGATGTTCTCTCCACCAAGGAGAAGAGAAACAAATGGGAAGAAATTGTTGCAGACACAATTATTGTTCCTGAATTGGAGGTGAGAAATCTGTACAGAGTCAGTAGCTGAGCAGTTCAAAATCCACTGGAAATCTGCTGTGCTGTATTATCTGTGCTATGCTTTTCACCTGGCTATTCCTAAAGCAAAGCCATCCACGGCACAGCTGCAGGTTAAGGATCAGCCACCTTTATTCTGCCTTGGGGAAATGGGAGTCTGAGACTGGAGTTGTTCTGGGATGAATTCGTGTAGCTGGAAAAGCAGAAATGGCTTAGCTCAGTTGAAGGTATTTCACAATATCCAATAATTTATTATTCTTTTAATGCAGGATTTGGATAAAAAGCTTCTGAAGTTAAACCAACGGATCCGAGAGGATGAGAGAATCTCTTCCAACCCCATAGTGAAAATAGTTTATGGGGACCCAGCTGCATTCCTGTCCCAGCTGCCACGGGACAGCCACATCCACCACTCCAAGATGTGGAGCTGCCGTAAGAGAATTTCAGTGGAGAACCTGGGCCACATTGTGCAGCAAAAGAATGCCAAGGACGCTGTCCCTCTCCTCTGGAAGTTCCTGCAGAAGGTGAGGGTGGCACAGGGATGAGAGCCTGGGATTGCCCAGGACTTCTGGATTTTCCACTTTCTTTATTCACGGTACTTGCTGTGATCTTGAGAATGAACATGGCAGATGTTTTAAACATTTAAGTAATAATTCTGTGCAAGTATTCCCAGCTGGTTTGTCCAAGCACAGCCTTACCCACAAGTTCCCTTTCCTCTTCCAGGAAACTGAGCTGAGGCTGGTGAAATTCCTACCGGAGATTCTGGCTCTGCAGAGAGATTTGGTGAGGCAATTCCAGAACACAGCAGAGATCAAACACTGCTCCATCAGGGAATTCCTCAGGGAACCCCACTCAGGTGAGGAGACTGCCAAAAAAATTGTAATTAATGAAACAAAGCGCTGGATTGTCCAGTTGACAGTGAAGGGGAAAAACTCACCTTTTCCTTTTAAGTCTCACCCAAATGAACTGGAGATCTGGATATTCTTGGAAAAGTTACCAGATAACTTCAAAGGGAATTAAGTGCAGGAGATTTTTTATGAGGGGTGGGAGCTCTGTGCAGTGCAGCAGTGGTTCTGTTGGCATTTTAAGCTCGGCCCTAGAGCAGGGCTTGCCTAAAGAGTGGAATAAATGTCCTTCCCTTCCTTTAATGAAATTTGTGGCAACTCCTTCAACTGTATTTAAGTAATTACTGATGTTTTTAAGTACTTATGGAAAAGTATATGAAGGTCATGCAGAATCAGACCAAGGACCAATCCATCCTTGTGGCCTGGGTCAAGAGCAGACAAGAATGGAAAAATAACAAACCCACTCCATTTGAGACCTTTAGAAAGGTGTTTGGTGTCTGTTTAGGCTCTTGAGCACTTGGAGCAGTTGCCTGGAGTTCAGTGGTGTGCTCTGAAGATCCCTGTATTGGAGAGTTTCACCAGGAAAAGGTGTTTCATGGATTTATCTTTCTGTTGTTTCTCAGATGTGATGAGGAACCTGTTAGAGAGGAGAGTGAGTGTGTTTCTGTCTGTCTGGAACAAGCTGAGGAGCTCCCTGGACACCAATGGTGAGCAGCTTCTTTCCCAGCCCTGCTCCTCCACTGCCCCTCGTTCTAGTTCAGGTTCCTCCCATCACTGATGCTGAAGCATATCCTCAAAACTGAGCTTGGCCATTGAATTTTAAGAATCTGGGTACGAGGGGAAGAATTTGTTTCCCTGTTGTAGTATTGTCACCTGAACTTGTTTCCTTTCTCACCTGAACTCGTTCCCTTTGGTGCCGGTCCCTCACACAGAGCACGGCTTTTCTCAGGCTCAGTACCTCCTCCTGGGCTGGCTCTGGGCCTCTTGAAACATTTCTGTCTGTATTTCAGGGGAAATCAAGCTGCCTAAAGGCTACTGTGATGCTGAGCTGAGCCTGGACAGCAGGCTGGAGGTGCTGCTGCCGCGGCGGCGGGGGCTGGGGCTGTGCTCCACGGCTCTGGCCAGTTACCTCATCGGGCTGCACAACGACTTCGTGCACTCCGTCAGCAGGCACATCAAGGAGGATGACAGGTGTGCTGCTGTTCCCTCCTGGGGCTCTGCTGCGTTCCCTGCTCCCTCTCAACCAGCTTTCCCCGCTCCACAGAGGCCTCTCCCTCTGAACAGAGGCCCTTTGCTCCCTGCAGGTACCTGATCAGCCCCTCGGAAGTGGCCGACCTGCACCTGATCAGTTACGAGGTGGAGAGGGACCTGATCCCTCTGATCCTGTCCAACTGCCAGTACAGCATGGAGAAGGGAGGGGAGACCTTGCAGGACTTTGATCTGGAGAGGATCCAGCAGCAAGTGATCAGCAAGTTCCTGCAGGGGAAGCCACTCATCAAGCTGACGGTAGCAGGGGCAGGGGCTGTGCAGGGGAGCAGAGTTCCAGAGTTTCACATCCATGGCTTCATTCATTCACATCCACGATTTCTCTCCTGACAGGGAATCCCCACCCTGGTGTACAGGCACGACCGCAACTATGAGCAGCTGTTCAGTGATGTCAGGAGTAAGCTGGAGCAGGTGGGTTTCTGCACTGCAGGAAGCAGGGCAAGCATGAAATCCCTGCTTTTCCAAGGGTTTTCTGTCCCTTTGCCATCCAAAGGCTTGCCTGCTGATTTCTCAGCATGCCTTGGGTAGGTGCAGTCTGGCTTAGTGCTGTCAGTCAGGATTTACAAAGAAAAGGGAGAGAGTTCAGCATTTCATTTTCCTAAATCTGGGGCTCTGCTGTCTTCCATGACTTGAACAATTTGAACAGAAAAAGGAATGGCTCTAAAATAATAACTGTGATGTCCCGGTTTTCAGAGTGCTCTGCCCAGCTCTGTGATGAGCATGATCAGTGGGGAGCTGCAGTCCTACAGTGATGTGTGTGAAGCTCTGTCCCTCACTGAGATCACCCTGGGCTTCCTGGCCATGGCTGGTGAGAACCCTGACATGCTGCTGACTGAGTACATTGAGCAGGTTCTGCAGATGGGGGATCAGACAAACGCCCACGTGCTGCAGGTGAGTCCTGAGGACAAAGCTCAGATTCTTACAGGATGAAATCTGCCCTGGTTTCTGCTAAATCCAGCCTGTGTGACAGAGCCCTCTCACTCTCCCACTGCCTGTCGTGATATCAGAAACTGGATTATTGAGGGCAGATGGGCTCCACCCAGGCTAAGGGGCTGGATGAGCTCCGTGCTGAGCTCTCTCTGGGCAGGGCAGGATGGGGATGGGCTCCAAGGACATCCCTCACATCCACAGATGTCTTCTCTTCCAGGCCCTCAGACGCTGCCAGCTCAGACACAGCAGGGCCCTGTGGCAGCTCCTGTGTGCCCACAAATCTGAGCAGCTGCTGCGCCTCGGCAGGGTATGGAACCCCCCAGCACCTGCCCTGCCCTCCTCTGCCCTGCCCTGCCTGCAGCTGCTCAAATCTGTGTTTGGATTTTTTCTCCCCTCGCTGCATTTTTAGGATCCTTTTGCAGACGTCAGTCCAGACTATAAAGAAGAGCTCACCCCAGAGCTTGCCAAGCTCCTTCACACCTTCCTGGTCCACTCCAGGCTGGACACCTTCCTGCAGGAGCTCCATGAAATGATCATCCTGAAGCTGAGACGTGTCCAAGCTGTGGAGGAATTCAGACCTACGTGGAGGTAGGAGTTATACACACAATGCCACCACAGTTGTTGTGAACTGAAGCTTCTCTGCCTCTGAGCATGCACGCACTGGGAGCATTCCCTTGGCACACGCTGTCCTGGGAGACACGGCACAACCAGCAGCATTAGAAATATCCACACTCATTTCTGGCAGGTGTCACTTCCATCTCACACAGGCTCTCTTGGGGACACTGCTGGAACACTCCAGGAGCTGCTGTTCAAGACACAAACACAAGCGCTTCTGCAGGCACTTGGATAAAATAATAACAGAATCACAAACTCATTAAAGTTGGAAAAAAACACCGTGATGATCAAGCCCAGCCTTCAGGGATAGGCACACTCAGCTCTGCCCTCAGCCTCCCCTTGCTGGGCTCTGTGCCTCCACCTGGCTCTTTAACCCTTCTCACCACACGTACTGCTCTTAAATTGTAGACACTGAATATTTTGGGTGGTGCAGCGCACTCATTCTGTAGCACTTGTGCTCTGCTCTACCCCAGCTGTTAATGCTATTCTGCTCTGTCTTCCAGCCTGAAGGAATCATTTGTGCCTTACCTTGATGCCAAAAAATCTGAATTAGCTCTGGAGCTGGAAGATGCATTCCCAGATGAGATTCTTCTGTCTCATGCCACTGGTACCTGGAAAGCAGCTGCTCTCTTCAAGCGGGAGCACAGGGAGAGTTAGGACAGGACCATGCCAAGGACTGCCACAACAGTGGCAGGGGCTTCTGGAACTTTGGGCATTTGTTTGGGGCTTGTTGGTTGTTCTTTGGGTTTGGGGTTGTTGTTTTTACACATTATGTGAAGAGGAGGAGGGTGAAATAGACCCAGCAACTCCGTGTGAACCCGGGATCATCACAGCCCCAGAGCCACTGGAAGAACATGAAGGACTTTTTTTTTTTTTTTACAAACCATGGTGCCCTGGTGCTGGGACTGGGTTTATATTGTTCAGCCTGCCTTTCTGCTGGCACAGGGTGGTCAGCACTGGCTGCAGACCCGGCCGCCCGTGCTCGGCTCCTGCCGCTGCGGCGGGGCCGGA
>VXBU01003968.1:117643-135165 GCA_013400315.1 Bombycilla garrulus
GAGGCTCCTTCCCTGCCCTCCGCCGCCCTCCCCGCCCTGTCCCGGGCCGCTTCTCCGCCGCCCCTTCCCAAATAAACTCGCTCAGCTCCCGCGGCGGCTCTCGGCTCGTTCCGCGATCGGTGCCGGGATCGCGGCGGGGATCGCTGCCGCCGGCCCGGAACGGCCGCGTCCGGCCGCGCGTTCCGGGGAGCGGCGGCGCTGAGGGACGGGCGGGCCCGGTGCTGCCATGGCCGCGTCCCCAGCGCAGCGCCGCCGCTGGGAGCGGTAACGGGGGCTGGGACCGGGAGCTGTAACAGGGGCTGGGGCCGGCAGCGGTAACGGGACTGGGGCTGGGAGAGGCCGTGGGGACCGCCCGGTTCCGCCGCTGGAGTGGTAACGGGGATCGGGCTGTGACAGGCTGTGGGGCCCGCCTCGCGCCGTCGCTGGGAGCAGTAACGGGGCTGGGAACGGTGCTGGAGCTCGGGCGAGACCCCACAAACCGCGGGCACTCTCGGGAAGAGCCCCCGGTGCTCCGCGCCCCGGTTGGGTCTGGAGCTCCCCGGTTGGGTCTGGGGCTCCCCGGGGGCGAACGGGCGCGGTTGGTGCCGGGCGGGACGGGGCCCCGGGACCCGCTGTGACCGCGGCGGGCCCGCAGGGAGCAGGCCCGGCTGAAGGGCAGCGTGGTGGAGGAGGACACGGAGCAGTGGCAGAAGGATCCGCATTTCACCGGGCTGGAGAGAGTGGGCGGTGTGGATTTATCCTACATCAAGGGGGACGAGAGCCGTGCCTGCGCCTCCCTGGTGGTGCTCAGCTTCCCGGCGCTCGAGGTACGGCGGGGCTGCGAGGCAGCGTTAGATGGGATATTGGGAAGAAATTCCTCCGTGTGAGGTGGGGAGGCCCTGGCACAATATTCCCAGAGAATCTGTGGCTGCCCCTGGATTCCTGGAAGTGCCAAAGGCCGGGTTGGGAGGGACTTAGGTTGGGACAGTGGAAGGTGTCCTGCCCATGGCAGGGGTAGAATGGGATGGGCTTTAAGGTCAAGCCCGACCATTCCATGATTCTGTGTGTGTTCAGCACACCTTGCGATTGCGTGTTCCCAAGAAAGGTAAACAGAAAAAAAAAACCACGTGTAAGGATTTAGACAGAAGTTCAGGAAGGTGGGATGCAAGCAGCTCCCAGCTGCAGGAATTTTGTGGGATGGCTGGGATTGTTTGTGGGATGGTTGGGAGCTCACCCAGGTCCAGAGGAGCTGCAGTGCCTGTAGGAGAGCTGGTGCCCGGGGCAGAGGGAGGTGTTTGCAGTGCTCCAATGCAGAGTCCTGTGTGTGAGCCCTTGCTGGCAATCAGCTGGTAATATGGGCTGTGACACCGGAGAGCTTTTCCAAACCTGCCATGGATCTGACATCTCACAGCCGTTTTACTTGAACTAATAAAGATTTTTGGTCTCTTTCCCAGCTTTCAAAATGATAAAATAATTACCTTTAACTGTAAAAGCTCTAACAAGCAGAGAAGTAAAGATGGATGCTGTCTGCTGGGATTTTAATGAACTGGATCTCAAGTCCTGCTGTGATCCTCAGGGCAAGGCAGGAATCTTTGTTCTGTGCTGCCTTACACCGTTTCCTTTGGCCTGTCCGTGGGTTTTAAAGGGCTGAGGGCACGAACCAGAGAAGGAGGCTCTGGAGCATGCGGGGCTCCCTGGCAGCGTGCTGTGTGTGCCTGCCCCAGGTGCTGTACCAGGATTGCCGCATGGTGGCCGTCAGTGCCCCGTACGTGGCCGGCTTCTTGGCCTTCCGAGAGGTGCCTGTGCTGGTGGAAGCTGTCCAGAGACTTCAGCAGGAGGAGCCCCAGCTCCAGCCCCAGGTGTGCTGTGTTTCCCTTGTCCCGAGCTGGGGTGTCCTGGCTGCAGAATCCTGGGATGGGTGTTTTCCCTCGGGAGCCTGAGCTGGTGGGGCGGGAGAGGCACGGTCAGAGCAGTGTTGGAGCATCCATTCCCCTTCCCTGGGGAGCAGGGATGTGGAGCTGGGAGCAGCCAGGCCTCCCGAGGCACTGGGAGCCCCGTGGTGTGTGCAGGGCACTGCCAGTCCCACCCTGCTGCTGCTTTAGGGTCAGGCAGGAAGAGCCTTACTGGGAGAACTGAGGAGCCAAGAGAGATTTCTCCTTCCCTCAGAGCCAGCATCCCTGCTTGCTCCTTGGAGTGCTCTCAGTGCCCAGGAAATAACATTTCTGCTTCGGCTTTTCCAGGTGCTTCTGGTGGATGGGAATGGGCTGCTCCATCCCAGAGGTAGGCTGTTCCTGGAGAGCCCTGCTCTCCTGCTCCCTGGCCTTCCTGTTCCCTGGTGTCCTGCAGCTACAGTGGCCCCTTGTTGGCAGGGTTTGGCACAGCCTGTCACCTCGGAGTGCTGACGGACCTGCCGTGCATTGGCGTGGCCAAGAACCTCCTGCACGTGGATGGCTTGGTCAGGGACGAGCTGCACAGGGAGCAGGTTAGGCCACGCTGGGGTTTGTTTCTGTTTTTTCGTATCCTGAGGGAATTTGGACAGCCACATACAGTTATGTGCTCCAGGAGCTGACCTTGTGTGTGTTTATCCCTAGGTTCGTGCCCTGCAGAGGTCAGGAGACACGTTCCCACTGACAGGCACCTCGGGGAAGGTCCTGGGCATGGTAAGCTGCCACTTGTGGGGCTGTCTCAGGGATCTCTGCAAGAGGGCAGGTGTCAGCAGGTCACCAGCGACACTGTCGGCCCCTTCTGAGAGCTCAGGTGGTTGTAGGGAGCTGACAGCTCGAGTGCCGGGAACATTCAGGTCCGTGGCTGTGGCACCTGAGGTGCTCCGGCACCCTGGGTTGTGAGCTGCAGTCTGGGAGAGGTGCCAGTTCCCTGGCAGCCTCCCAGGAGCAGTGTGGGAGCGTCTGCTTCAGAGCAGAGCAGAACAAGCAGCTGTGAGACACTTCCTGCGTGTGCTGTCAGCCTGCACTGGCACAGCTCCCTGCCTCCTGGAGCCTCAGGCGTTTGGGGAAGGGCCACGGGGCACGAACAGTCCCTGGGGTGGAAAACACGTCCAGGAGGGCTGGGAGCTGCAAACACAGAGCCACCACCCCACCCGAGGGGTCTGGCCACCTCCTAACTCCTCTGCCCCTCCAGGTGTGTTCAGTGAGCCTCTCCAGTGGCTGATCTCTCCTGTCTGACCGCCCAGGTGCTGCGGAGTTACAACAACAGCTCCAAGCCCCTGTACGTGTCCGTGGGCCACCGGGTGAGCCTGGGCACGGCCGTGCGCCTCGTCAGGGCCTGCTGCCGCTTCCGCGTGCCGGAGCCCATCCGCCAGGTACGGCCCCGTCCGCCCGGTACGGCCCCGTCCGCCAGGTACGGCCCGGGGGAGGCAGCTGGGGCAGCCAGCAGTGTTTGGGCTGCTCCAGAGCCTCGGTGTGCCCCTCCTGTGTGTGCACAGCTCCTGCAGGGCTGTTCCCCCACCGATCCTTCCAGGCCCGTTCTCCTGACGCGGCGCCCCGCAGCATTCCCTGCCTGCAGAGCCAGCCCGGCTGATTCTTTGCCTCCTCTCTGCGGGCAGCTCCGGCTGTTAATCCCCGGTTTTCCCGGGCACTTGGAGGCCAGCACAGCCCGCAGTGCTGCTCCTCTGGGCCTTTCCCGCTGCCGCACTCTGCACGGAGCCAGCAGCCAGCAGGTGACAGCACTGCATCACTGTCACCGAGCTGCAGCTGCCACCGGCGCTCAGCCTCGGCTGGTTTGAAACCGCAACAGAACCTGGGGAAAGGCTCTGGAGAAGCTCAGAGCCTCTGGGATTTCTGGCCTGGCAAATGCTTGCCTTCTCCCTGAGGTCACTGTGCTGTTGGAGGCTCCGCAGCCCAGAGGCAGGAGTGACCCAGGGCGTGCCCGGGTGTCCCTGTCCCTGACACTGCCCTGGGACAGCCCATTGGCATCGCTGCTGTGCCAGGCTGCAGGGGGCAGGGCTGTGCCCACCTGAGCAGCCCCCGGGGCAGTGCTGGGTGACCCTGCTCCAGAGCTGCAGTGTTCCCTGGAACTCAAACTCTACTTTAAAACTACCCCAAAATCTGAACTCCTTGGAGCAGAACAAGCCTTGGGGTGTCCACGGCAGAGCTGCAGTTTCCAGTCTCAGCCCCAGGCCCTGCCAGACCGGAGGAGGCTGGTGGAGCTCCTTATGTAACCTGCTCCAGCCAGGGACAGATGCCTCTGCAGAGCTGCGAGCCGGCTCGGCGTGCTCAAAGGAAGGGAGAAGCGTTCCCTTTGGAAACAAAAAGGTGTCTTGGAGCTTTTCATCACCCTCATCTCGCTTCCAGCCAGCGCCAGGATTTGCTCATGTTCAGAGACTCTTCCAGTTCCCTGTGAGCGTTTTCTTAGAGTGATGGAAGGAATTATTATCACTTATCTTACAGAGAGATGAAAAGTCCAACAGGGGAGTGTGTTTACTGCAGAGGGATGGCAGGAGATGAGGACACTTAAACCTTTCCATGGGACTTGTCCCTGCTGCGCTTCCTCTGTGTGGTGGCTGCCACAGCTCTTGGCACAGGCAGAGCTGAGAGCCTCAGCTCCTGAGCACCTGCAGCTGGAGTTAGGAAGTAGGAGACTGTGGAGAATCCTGCTGTGGGTGGCTGACGTGGCCTTTTTGCCATAATACGTCTCCAGAAATTGCAGACCTGATAGGAGAAGTGCTTACAGCTTTCGCAGTGTCAGGAAAGACCTGTGGATCATCAGGTCCTGGTCTGGAAGTCCTGGCAGCCCTGGAAATGAAATGGTCTGTGAGAGCTCCTGAGGTTTGTGAGGGCAGCACGTGCAGGGCAGTTGCTGTGGGGGCTCAGGCCTCTGCTCTGGGGGTGTGGAATGCAGGAGTGCAGCATTCTCCAGGAGGAGTTCCATTTGCATTCAGCCCACAGGGCGCTTGTGCTGCCAAGGAACTGGCTGTGGTGCAGATGAGAGAGGTGAGATCTCCCGGAGGAAGCAGAGGGATGAACTTCCCCTGTCACTGCAATCAGCATTTCCCTCCCACTCTGCCCTTGTGCCATGTGCCAGGCCCAGCCAGCAGAGCTGTGCTCACTGGGGAGGTCCTGCACAGAGCTGCAGAGCCCCTCAGATAACAGGCAGAGCACAGCCAGCACTCATCCCCTCTGAAAATAGCCCAAATCTGTGAGGATTATTGCAGGACAGTGATCCATCTTATTGATGAGCCCGTGGTTAATCACCGCCTTAAGCTGACTCCAGTGCTGTGCTAGGAGTGAGCCCTGCCTGGGAACTGCCACCTCATCAAGCATTAGCTGATGTTCTCAACAGAACGTGGCTGGGGTTTTTCTTCCCTAGAAAAATGGTTGGTAGCTGTGCCTGCTGCTCCTTGGTCTCCCCGTGGGGACTATTGAGCAGCCTCCTTCCCTGGTTATAAAATCCATCACGTAATCGCTTATCCTGACGAGTGATCAAAGTTATTTGTCAGTTCAGTTATGAAACTGTCCAATTATAGAGGGAAGGGGGGAAAAAAAATCTCCCAAACAAACCACCCCTTATGTAACTCTCTCCTTCTCAGCTGGCAGGAGGCTCTGCAGTTGTGGAGCAGGTTCCAGCAGCAGGCACAGCCTCCTCCAAGGGCTCGGGGTGAGGGGCCTGGGGGCTGCCAGGGGTGCAGGAAAGGCTCCTTGGGGAGCAGCACAGGGTGGAGAGCAGCAAATGCTTCAAGGACAGCCCCCGGGGATGTGTTAACCCAATTTCTGAGCTCATCACCAGACACTGTGAAGCTTTTCCAGCTGGGAAGGTCACATCCTGCTTTGTAGGTGGGGAGAGACACTCTGCCTTTGAGGTGGGCACAGCAGCTGCTCGGAAATGGCACAGCAGTGCATTTGGGAAAGAAGTTTCTAAAAGAGAAGGACAACTTTGAGGACTGGCGGTTGATTTTTACAATCCTGCAGAGTTCTAAGAGCCCTGGACGTGCTTGTGATGGCGTCGAGGGTCTGCTGCTGGTGTCGTGCAGCACTGGAGGGCTGAGCAAACACCTCGGGGTGGGGCAAGAACACCCAGTAAATGCCCAGCAACACTTTCCAGCAGTTCTGGGATGGGTTTGGTGCTCTCCTTGCCCCAGGCTGTCATGCCTTGCTGAGCCACCCTGTTCCCGGTGGGATGTGCTGACAGCAGGGTGGATGGGATAACAGGAGACACCAGCCAGGCTGCTCTGCTCAGCCAGGCTCACTCCTTTCCCTGCTTGCTTCCAGGCTGACATCAGGTCCAGGGAGTACCTTCGGAAGCTGCCCTGCGCTCCAGAGGCGGGGCTGGAGGCCGTCCCTGCCAGCCCCGAGAGGTGGGTGTGCGGGCACGGGGGATGTGCTGGTGCCATGAGCTGCAGTAATGGCATTAAAGGTACAGGCAGGGTGACAAGGTGAGCTCGGTGGGGAGCTCAGGCCATGTGCTGCCTGCAGGAGGTGATTTCTGCTCCGTGTGGCCGCGCTGCTTCCACAGCGCCGTGTCCCGAGCTGGGGAAGGGCAGCGGGGATTTGGTCTTTTTTCAGCACCGGCCGTAAGCAAAGCCCTAACGCCCACAGGTGTGACCTGAGGGTGAGCAGAAATACCTGCAGGGAGCTGGGTTCGGCCCCCAGGTGTTGGGGAGGGTCAGAGTCCCCCACTCTTACATAAGCTGGGCCACTGGGTGTCAGTTCAGCGCTAAATCTGTGGCAGATCCTCTGAGGTGCAGGAGCTCAAGCTCAACAAGTTCCAGCCAGTTGTTTGTGCCTGTTGGCTTCTGGTTTTTTTTAAACTGCTTCCTACTTCCTTGTTTCTGTTCCCAGCAGCAAAAAGGAGGCTGAATTGGAGGATTAATCTGGTGCCAGAAGAAAGTGCAGAGCTCCTCGTCGCTGGGTCCTCTCCTGCACCAAGGCTGTGTCCTGCTGGATGCAGGAGCCCGGTGCCACCCTGAGGGACAGCTGTGCCAGGCTGTGCCCCACGGGACAGCACCAGCCACCGCTCAGGGACAACCCTGGCAATGAATTTCTCAGGGTTTGTTTTCAAGTGCTGTTCAAATCTTCGTGTAAGCAAAGACTGACGTGTAAGTTTGCAGCAGCTCACTGGGGTCCTTGGCAGCTGCAGGGGGTGATTTACAGAGATGCTGAGGCATTTCCCCTGCAGAGCCAGCCTGTGTCTCCCACCACACCTCTGTGGCACAGAGCCCTCCCTTCCTGCTGTTCTTGGAGCAGCTTCCCCTGTCCCTGCAGCCCGGGCTCTGCTGTTCCCTGCCTGTGCCCCTGGGGAGCAGCAGTGCCAGCTCTTCCTGAGGGGAGGATCATCTCAGGGCAAAGGGTGGGAGATGGGGAGAAATCATCTCCCTGCCAGAGGATGGGGAGGGTGTTCCTGGCACACACAGCTCCAGGGGACAGATCCCAGGCTGGAGTTCCGGCCCAGCTCAGCCTGAGGAACAGAGCCCAGAGTTTCTGTGCCCAAATCATCCTCGACCTTCATCCAGCCTGCAGGACCAAAGCTTCTCCCAAGGCGTGGGATCCTGGCTGTTCCCAAAGAGCAGCAGGAGCAGAATGTGCTCTGGGAGATCGTGGTGTGGCTGTGGAAGGTTCCAGCCTGAAGAGGAAGAGGGATGCTTTCCTGGGGGTGGGGAGGGCTGCTCAGGTCAGGCTCCTGTGGGCTGTTTTTAACCTCAGTTTTGCATAAATTTGTTGTACAACTTCTGTTCTTTTCTCTGTCTTGGAGCTGCTCAGGGTGGGGAGGACAGAACCCAGCGTGTTCTGTCTCTGCTGTGCTGGGGTCTGAGCTGTCCCTCCTGAACCGGGTGAGGAGAGGGAGGCAGTGACAAACCCCGCTCCCCTGGGGCCACCTGGGCACTGCTGGAGAGGGGACAGGCACAGGGCAGTTCCCTGGAGAGCCTTTTCTGACAGGTTTGGAAAGCCAAAGCTCCTGCAGCCCCAGGAGCCGACTCTCCTGGGAGGCCTCAGAGCTGTTTGACCCCAGGGTTTGTCCGTGGGTGGACAGAGACTGGCAGGGGAAAGCACGTTGGGAGCTGCTCCTTTGATCCTGAGGATGTGGGGGACAGGGACAGCTGTGTCCCCTCCCTGCATGGACACAGAACCTCCTCTGCCCCGGCGAGTCCCATCCCGAGGGAGCAGGGTGGGGACAGAGCCAGCAGGGATCAGTTCATTCCTCATTCCTGCCACTTCTCTGGCCATGGGGACAGTCTCCTAAGGCTTGTCACAGATTCAGGCACAAGGGACAGAGTGGGCACAGGACCAGGGCAATCCATCTGGGATTTCTGATTGCTTTGGGCTGTGCTGGGAGGCCATCGGGCCATTTGGCTCATCCCAAATTGGCCCCAGGTGTGCTGAATTAAGCCCCTCAGCTGTGCTGCAGGAGGCTCTGAGGGGAGCAGCTCCTCCAGGATGGCCCTGGCAGAGCAGGGGAACATTCAGCACGTGGGACTGTGCCCTCTCCTGTCCTGGGTGAGTGTCTGCCTTTAATCTCATGTTTAATGTCTGTGCTTTTAACTCCTGATCTGTTGGTGACTTTTTTTGTGATTCTGGGTGGTATTTGACAATGAGGGATTTGGGGTGGGCTGGTCAGGGGAGGCTCTGCAGCCCAAGCTGTGATTTTGGGTGGAAGCTTGAGGAATTGAGCCCAGCTCTGACAGGAATGTGAGGCTGTGGCTGTTCAGGGTCTGTCCCTGGGTGTTCCTGCTGGGATTTGTGTGTTTTGATCCATGGAGGGTCTGTGTGCTCAGCTGAGGGATCCAGGGCTGGTGACACTGCTGTCCTCGGCTGGCCTGAGCCCCTCCAGCTGCCTCTGCCTGGGGGGTGAGGGAAAATCAGGTTAAAAAAAAAACCAAAACAGCATAAAAAATGTCTCTGCATCGCTGCCCCGGCTTCCCTCTGCGTGAGGCTCTGAACTGCTCTCGTTCCAAGTCCAGGTAAACTCAGATGACTCTGGATGAAGTCACCTGGGGAGGCTTGAGGAGGAGGATGGTGCTGCAGTGTCCTGGCAGCCCCTGTGCAGCCCGGGCTCTGCCTTTGGGGGTTGCCTGTGCTGTGGGATGCTCTCCCAGCTGCCCAAACGCGGGTGCTTAAGGGAAGGGACTAATCTCTGTGTTTGGTGTCTGCTTGTGGCTCTTTGGACACAATAAGGGATTAGCTTGGTCTTTATCTAATTGGTTTATAACCCTGGGAAGGGAAAATCGCTTTGTAATGCTTGAAACCTCTTAAGAGAAACTCAGGGACTGGAGCTTGAGTGTCCTTCTAAACAAACTCATACATGGCTTGTCTTTTTTAACTCTCTGCTTGCTGGAAATTGGCTTTTCCGGGTGTAAAGTTGTTGGGAATTAGAGGAAAATACTTCTTGCTGACTGGTTGTGAATCCTCCTGTTATCACCAAGAGCGTTTTCTCTTCACCATTTCTATCTGGGACTGATTTGGAGTCTCTGGAGGTGTCTCAGGGCTTGTTCACCCCCAGTGCTGCAGGGGAATGAGCTGTGGGGCTGGGACAGGGATGGGACAGAATTGGTTTGTGTTTCCTGACTCCCCCGTGCTGAAAGCAGATTCTCTGGCTCTGTTCTTCTGCTTTATTTGGATGCCTGGAGGTGAGGAAGGAGGATCCCTGCGCCTGCCGTGTTTGTCTGGGGTCCCGGGAGGAGGGGGAGGAGACGCTTTAGGATGCAAATCTGTTTGTTCTGTGACTTCTGAGGCAGTCTGGGTGAGCAGCTCTACCCGAGGTGTGTGGAGCTGGGTGGGATGAGTTCCCACCTCCGTGTCTGGAGCTGTGGCTGCCTGTGCAGTTTGAGCTCTGTGACTCAGGGTTTGTATTTCGGGACACTCTTGCCGAGGACGGAGGAAGTGTTTCGTTGGGATTTCCCCCCTCCCTGCCCCCGTTTCTCATTCCTCTTCCCTTTGCCGTGGTTGGGTGGGTTTAGGAGGGGCTGATTCCCTCCTGATTCCCCAAACCAGGGCAGAGCCACGCTCAGGGTGCAGAGCTGGGCCCAGGCAGCTGAGCCCTCCCTGCCTTCCCCCACTCCAGAGCATTTGGTGTTTGTGGGGCTGGCTGAGACAGCTGTGTCCCTTGGATCTCAGAGCTTTCCCAGCTTTGGGGCCCAGCTCTGGCTCTAAATGGACATTTTTAGTGTTGGTCCCTCCTGTGACAGCTGAGGCCTCTTGGATTTGGTGGCTCCTGGGCAGAGGAGCCATGGGGAATGTGTGGGAACGTCATGGCTCCCTTGCAGAGCTTTCTTCTTCTTTTTTTTTTTTCCTCCTTTTCTCCTTTTGTCCTTTTTTATAATTTTCCCCTCCTTTTGTCCTATAAATAGTTCTCCACCCCAACTGCTCTTCCCGTTGATCCTCCCTGATCCTCTCACCAGAGCCCCGCCAGCTCCCCTCAGCTTTATTTTAAGGCCCCCATTAATTAAAAGCAAATGAGTGGAATTTCTCTTGACAAGCAAATTAATAGCAAATGAGATGATGATGAGCTGTGTCATTAGGGTGATGGAGCAGCTTGTGCGAGGCTCAGCCCAAAGCAAGGCAACAAATCCGTGGGGCAGCAGCTCCCTCCTGTTGGGGGGCTGGGGCCGTGTCCCCCCGAGGGCAGGGACAGGGACGCTGCTCCGTTCTCCTCTCGGGCTACTGGGTGGAATTTTGGTAGCCGAGGAGCCGTGGCTGCTGAGCAGAGCCGGGCTGGAGGAGGGGGCAGAGCAGAGGATCCCCTCGGCTGCTCTGGGGGGTCCCACACGAGCCGGGTCCCTCCACGGGGACACGCTGGGAGAGCCTTGGCCCCGTCCTGGCAGCCCCATCAGCTGCAGAAACACAAACCACGCTGTGGAAGCCGCCCGTGATTAATTCCTGGGTCGGTTCCCACCTCGATGCAGGATGTTTCCTTAGGAACACGATTTTTCCTGCTTTTTTTTGGACGGGCTGCTTGGCTCGCCGTGCCTCTGCCGGCGGAGCCCAGCTGGTCACTGCTGGCCCGGCTGCCCGGCAGCTCCGGCGGGGCCCGGGGGTTTGTGAGTGGGGCTGGGAGAGCCCCGAGCCGGGCGGGGGAGGCTCTGCCGGCGGCTCCCGGCTCGTGTTGTGACTGGAGCCGGTTCCTGGTGCGGGAACAGCTCCTGACTGCGCTGGGGAGGAGGAGGAGGAGGGAGGAGATCAGCCGGGCCAGGGATGGAGGCAGAGCGGCAGGGAGGAGAGGTGGTGCCGGAGCCGGCTCTGCCCTGTGCCATCCCTGGAGGGACAAATGTCCCGTGTTTTCCCGAGGAGCAGCAGTGCCCGCTGATAAAACACCCGGCGATTCTTGGGAGAGCGTTCAGAGTCTGTGATAAATGCGGTGTCTTTTTAACTTGCTGCAGGGATGGTGGGCAGCGCCGTGATTAGAGTGCTCTGATTAACACACAAACCTTGTTTGTAATGAGTGGGATTGGGAGGGTGTGGAAATCCAGCTGGCGTGTAATGAGGTTACTCCAACAAATTACTCGGATATCAATTACTCCGCTAGGTAAATGTCACCTGCCTTCTCTTTGTTTGCAGTAAACTGGGATCCAATTAATGCGATGTGGTTCTTGCTCGTGCCTGAACTGCCGCGGCCCCGAGGCAGGGCAGGACAGCGGCCGTGGTGGCACTGGCGAGGTCAGGGACATGCCAGCCCCTTGGGGACATCCCAGCCCTTTGGGGACAGCATCCCCGGCGCTCTGTCTGAGCCGAGCCCCCCTGAGCCGAGCCTGAGGACGAAGCCCCAGGTCCGGCAGGTCTATGTGGTCCCCGGAGCCTCCTCCAGCCTCCGAGGGCAGGTGGATAAATTCCATTTTGCTGGAAATAGGCTCCGTTCTCCCCGCCACGCCACCGCCGCTCCTCATCCTCCTGCCCGGGCTGTCCCGAACGGCACCGGGAGCGAGGGAGCGGCAGCTGCTCCCGGGGCTGCAGCTGCCAAGGGGAGCAGAGCTGCAGCAGGAGCGGGCCGGGGACGGTGCCCCTGTGCCTTGGGAAGGGCTCTGATGTCGGGAGCCGCTGATCCCGGGATCGCCGCGCTCCCCCGGCGCTGGGCCGGACCCCGGCTCCTCTCCCAGCCCCGGATGTTTCCACAGAGCTCATGAATATTGATGGCACCAACATATGGGGGCCTGCGCAGGGAGCAGAAGGGAGCCGAAAGCGTTGCCAGTTGTGGAGCGCAATCCATCCCAAATCCAACGCCGGTGCGTGGAACCGCCCGCTCCCCGGGCAGGGGGAGGCTCGGGGGGCTGGAGAGGAAGGGTGCTGTGAGCAGGGGCTGGGCTCCGTCACTGTGGGCACCTGGGGTCCTGCTCCGCTTTCCAGAAGGAATAAATCCGCGCCGCTGTGTCCCCGCGGGCTTTGCCCGCCCCGTCGGGGGTCGGGGAGCAGATTCCAGGCGTGTGGGGGCGTTCGGGATGCGTTCCCCGGCTTCCACAAGCACTGACTCAGCAGCCCGCGGGAGCCCTGCATCCCTGCTCATCCCTCCCGGGCAGGAGCGGGTTTGTGGGCTGCTCCAGCCCCTCTCCATCCCTCCTCGCCTCGCCGCCAGCCGGGCCGGGGGTGGCCGCCGCTGCGGGGCTGCCCTGTGGCACCTCGCCCTTGCAGCAGAGCCTGGGCAGGATGAGCAACGCTCGGGTGCGCTGCAGGCGATCGCTGACCTGATTTCCAGCAGCGCTCCGGGGTTTGGCATCTGTTGCTGACAGGGAGGGACGTGGGGGCCTGGAGACCCCCAAATGTGCGGCCCCGGCACCCCCAGTCCTGGCCAGCGCCGTGGGGACGGGGGGACCGGGGCAGCGCAGGGTGGGCTCTGACCCCGCTGCACCACCCTCTCCTCCCCGTGTGCCCACTCTGCTCCACAAATGCTAATTAATCAGAATAATTAGTTTGATGTTGCATCTATTTTTAATCAGCTTTGGAAGACAGAGTCTTCCCCTGCTCCGTGCTCGCCCCCGGGCTGTCCCAGGGTGGAGTGGGGCTCACTCGGGGAGCCTCCGGTGGGAGCTGGGTTTTTATTCCCCTCTGTGGCCCGGGAGGGGGTCAGGATCCCCCATGGGATCCCAGCCAGAGGAGGATCCGCCCCGAGCTCCTTGGCGGAGTGTGAGATCCCAGCCCCTGGATAATCCGTCGGGATGAATAGGAAGGATGGGGGAAGCAGCTGCCAAGGTGACGTTTGACAGCAGCTGGGAAAATCGCAGGAGGAGGAGCCCGGGAAAAGGCTGTGAAAAGATTCTGAGAAGGCAAAATCGGGGGGCAGGCCCGTGTTCCAGCAGCTCCCAGCCCGCCGGGAGGAGGGACGGGGTCTCCCTGCTGCTGGGAGCCGCCTGGACTCAGCCCTGGCTGGGGAAGCAGCACCTGGGGCGGCTGCGGGCTGTGAAAAGCAGCGTTTGCTCTGGATTTGCTGGTTCCGTGTGGCCCCGGCCCGTTCTGGTTGGGCTCTCCGGAGGGAGGGAGGGCTCGAGGAAGCCCCACCCCGGCTGCGCTGGCCACGAGGCCCGGGCCGTGCCTCGGGGTGCAGGAACCGATGCTCTGCCAGCAAACGCTCCCGAGTGGCATTTGAGGGACGCTGTGGCAGCCAGTGACTCACGGCCATGACCGGAACGCTCTGTCGGCCTTGACTCGATGCCCGGGGCGGTGTCCAGCTGCCCGCGGTGCCCCGGCCGGTCCCTGTGCCCCGGTCCTGGCAGGGCTCCCCCCGCCTTTCACGCAGGGATCCATCCTCCCCTTCTCCCCTCTTCTCCCAGCTCGGGGGGAGAAGGGGAGGATGGCAGTGCTTGGCCGCCCATCTCCCTGCCCTCCTCCCCTCCCTTGCCAGCCTGAGGGTGGCTCCTCGGAGCCCCTTGGTGTCCCCGGGGAGCCTTTGGCAGCCGGGACCGTCTCTGTGGTGCCCAGCGCGGCTGAGCCCCTGCTCCCCTGCTCGGAGGGTTCACGTTGGAGCTGCTGCCCGTCCTTCGGGACGCTGCTGCTCGCAGCCCAGCCCGGGCTCCGTGCTGGGGAGGAGGGGATGTACAAACCCCCCCGGCGGCTCCGCTGGGGGCTGAAGGCACAGCGATTACCGCAGCCACGTGCCCCACGTTGCTGTGGTTTCCCCGGCACAGCGCTGCCCAGGCGGGAGCCGAGCCTCCCTCACTGCTCGGGGGGCTCCTTCCCCCCGCTCCCGCCTCATGCATATTTAATCCGGGTCTCCTGGAGCCATGTGCTCCCGCAGCCGGCGCGGCATGACACATTCACTGCTAATTAATCCAACAACGGCATTTATTAAGTGCCTCGCACGCCTCGGGCGCTGCGTGGTGATGATGCTCTGGGACGCTGCTGGTCCCAGTGCCGCAGGCAGCTCCGCTCGCAGGCGGCCCCAGGCGCTCCCGTGCACGCAGGGATGTGGGAAAGGCCGTTTCAGGACACGCTGTCTCCGTTTTTCGGGGGTGTTTCGGTGTAAAACCCAGCCTATTTCATTTTTCACCTCCCCATCACCTCCTGTCACCCCTCGGAGGAGCTGTCCCGAGCGGCGGGAGCAGAGGAAGCGCCAGGATGCAAAGTGCCCGGCGAGGTTTTCCCTGCCATGTGAGTGTCCGGAGGAGCCGGATCAGAGCTGTAAATCCCAGCTGCATCCTGCCCTTAAGGACTCTCCCTCGCCCCCGTCGGTATTTCTGAGCCATCTCCCGAGTCCTGGGGCCTGTCCTCACGCAGCCCAAGATCTCCATCTGCTCTGCTGCTCTAAAAGCTGCTGGATTTAGTGCTCTGGGGCGGGAACGCGCTCCTGATCCCGCCTGGCTGTCACCGCGCGGAGCCGGTGCCACCGAACAGCTCCCGGCCCCGAGCAGCAGCTCCCGGTGCAGCGGGAGGCGTCAGGCCGGTGTGTGATTGATGGGCCGGGCTGCTCCTCACCTCTCCCGGGATCCTCCCTCCTTCCCGCAGGAGCTGGCACCGCCGAGCACCCGCGGCGCTGGGACACGCGGGCCGAGCCTGGGGATGCGACAGTGCCGGGCTGGGACAGGGACAAGGACGAGACAGGGAGGAACAGGGATGGCCTCTGGGGCTGCTCCCCCTCTCTCCTCGCTGCCTGAGCCGACTACACCCATCCATACCCACAGACTTTTGGGGGATAAAAGGAGTTCGAGGGTCTGGGGGGGAGAAGCCCGGGGGGGATGAGTTTGTTGCCTGCTGAGGGCAGAGCTCCTGCAGCTCCCCCAGACCCCCATCCCACCCGCAGCCTCCCCTGCCCTGGGGTGGGGACAGCCCCGCTGCCACCACAGCGGTGTTTGTTCGCCACATACCTCAAAACCACCAAAGCGGCCTGTTTGTGTCACTTTGTTACTGCAGCTCGGATTGTAGAGCAGCACGAGCCGCTGCCTGGGAGATGGATCGTTCCCTCTCCTGCAGCACTGGTTGGCACTGGGACCTCACCTTGGCACGGGGAGGGCCGAGGGCGTCGTGGCAGCACCCCAGGGCCAAGGCCCTGCTGAGGGCCGGGGGCTGAGAGCAAGGCAGGAGCTGCCACCCGTTCCCTGGGTATAAATAGCATCCCCTCGCAGGGATGTGGGCTGTTCCCAGTGACACGGAACCCAACAGCCTGTCCTTGGAGCAGCTGGTTTTTGGGGGCGGGAGGGGGGACGGCGTCTGCGTCGCCAGCCGGGGCTGAGCTGCTCCAGGGCTGGGCTGGACCCACTCTGCTCCCTGCTCCAGGGCTGGGCTGGACCCACTCTGCTCCCTGCTCCCCACTCTGCTCCCTGCTCCAGGGCTGGGCTGGACCCACGCCGCTGCCCCCGGCCCCAGCTGCAGTGGGACAGGGGTGTCACAGAGGGGCTCTGTCTGTTCGGGCTGCTCACAAGGAGTAAATGATGATTTTATGATTTTCCTCCTTGTACCTTTGATGCAATTCACGTGGCACGGCCGGTGTGGGTCAGGGGGGAGCTGCAGCACTCAGGGGGACAGTGCTGGGGCCACTGTGCCAGCCTGTCCCCGTCTGTGGCACACGGGTGGCCTCCAGCCACATCACCCTGCGAGCTGCAGGCTCAGGTTTCCCCTGGGAGCGCTGCCTTCCAGGAACTGCTCTGGAGCCCAGCCCGGCTCCCGAGGGACGAGCGGGGAGGGACAGAGGCAGCCGGTGCCGGGTTTGTCGTGGTGCCACACCAGGAGTGTCTCCTGCAGAGCCCCGGGGGTGCCACTGTCCCCTGCGCCAGCCTGAAGGACCCAGAGAGAGCTTCCAGGCAGGGCTTGAGGAAAGGACAGATCGGTTTGTGTGGTGTGTTACATAAACCGGGGAAAGACGTGGTTTAAGGGTACGGGAGAAGGAGACAGCCTGGCAGAGAGGCTCAGGGAGTGCCTGAGCCAACTCCGAGAGGAACTGGGCAGAAATTTCTGCTTCATGCAGGCATGAAACCTTCCTGTGGAAAAAGACAAGCTGCTGAGCACTGGCTGCTCAGGGAACAGACACATGTGAGAGAAGCCGGTGTCTTTCTTCACGCTTTATTGTGTAAAAATAAAGTCAACAATTCATGTAATCCCAGCAATAAAATGGAGAAAGCATGAGAATCCGTAGAAACAGTGCATTGTCAGAACTGCCGATGCGGGCCAGATGCACGGGGTGCCAGAACCCCTTCAAATCCCAAAGGAGACAGAGCCAGGAGTAGGAAAAATGTACAGCTTTGGTTAGCAAAATAATGACAAATTAAGATACATTAATTCTCTCCCCTACTGTACACTATGTACACTGTGTTGACATCACACCCTTTCGTGGTTTTTTTTGGCAAATCCAACGCACCTGGGGCTGGAGGTTAAACCTGTGCCATGGTCTCGTCGTTGTTCTCAGCAGGTTGTGCCTGTGCTCGCCGATGTGAACAGGGGCTCGGGAGGAACTGAAATTAACTCTCGGTGGTTCGGGGTTTTGTTTGTTTTTTTTTTTTTTCTCGCACCAGGAGCACGGCTGAGGATCCGCTGCCCTGAGCCGTGCGGGGTCTCGCTCTGGGGATGCTGCTGCTGCCTGTGCCGGCTCCGGGAGCAGCCGGGGCGGGGCCGGCTCCGTGCCCCGGCCGGGAGGGAGCTCCCGGCTCCGCGCGGACCCCTCCGCTCCGCCCGTCTCTTTGCCGCATCTCTGGAGTCGGTCGTGAGGCTCTGGAGCCCCGGGTGAATTCTCTGCCTCATCCTCCACTGCCACCCTGGGGGGAGGCAGGAGGGGGGCTGGGGAGTGATTTCTGCAATCTGTAGTACAAACCAGGAGTTTAGAAAAGGAAACCATACAAAATGCATCTGTTATCTCAAAATACGCTTCTTTATCTCTTTTTATCCTGCAGAATCTCAAAGCACTTTTTTTTTTTTCCTCAGGGAGCGCTGATAATTCTATATATCTTTTTTTATCTTCATAAAAATACCTTGTTTTTTTTAATTGGTAATAAACTTCCCTTTACAGTAAGAGAAACAAGAGAGTGTATTATCAAAAGCAGAAAGGCTTCAGACCTGTCAGTGGGAGCTGGACTGGAGGGGACGGTAAAGGCTATTTGTCACCAGCTACGGCGCGTAGGAGGCCTCGGGGGCTGCAGGCGGCGGGGCCGGGGGTCCCTGAGTGCGGCAGGCCGGGCAGCGGGG
>VXBU01003968.1:138010-149824 GCA_013400315.1 Bombycilla garrulus
TGTGTGTCCGTGTGTCCGTGTGTCCGTGGGCGGGAGCGCGCGTGGGCAGAGGAGACTGCGGGGAGCGGGTGCGGGGATGTGCGGGGGATGAGTGCACGGGGTGGGTGTGAGTCTGCGGGGTGTGCGTGTGTGTGCAGGGTTTGCACGTACAGGGGTGTGCATGTACACGTGTGTGCAGAGCGTGCACATACAGGTGTGTGAGGGGTGTGCACGTACAGGTGTGTGCACGTAGGTGTGTGCATGTACAGGTGTGTGGGGTTTGCACATACAGGGGTGTGTGTGGTTTGCATGTACAGGTGTGTGCATATACAGGTGTGTACATGTACAGGCGTGTGCTGTGTGCACATACAGGTGTGTGAGGGGTTTTCATGTACAGGTGTGTGGGGTTTGCACATACAGGTGTGTGTGGGGTTTGCATGTACAGGTGTGTGCACATACAGGTGTGTACATGTACAGGCGTGTGCGGCGTGCACATACAGGTGTGTGACGGGTTTCCATGTACAGGTGTGTGGGGTTTGCATGTACAGATGTGTGAGGTTTGCACATCCAGGTGTGTGCACATCCAGCTGTGTGTGTGGTTTGCACGTACAGCTGCTCCCACTGGTGCCGGTGCCCAGTCCCACTCTGGGTGCAGGGGAGCAGTTGCTGCTTTCCTTCTTTATTAATCAGAGAAAGAACCTTGCAGGTAATGTCTGCCTCTGTCCTTGGTGGGAATAGCTCGTGGCTCTTGCAGCTGTCACTTTTCTCATCCTCAGCACTTCAGCCGTGGCCGATTCTCCTTCAGCCCCGGAGCAGCGAGCCAGCAGTGTCCCCTGCCCTTGTCCCCCATGTCCTACCTGGGCACAAACAGAGCTGTCCCAGCTCCCCGAGCCTCTGCTGCCTGTTGTCTTTATCCTTGTGCTCTCCCCGGGGTGTTGTGGTGTGGCAGGAAAGTGCTGGCCTGGAGAGCAGCCTGTGGGGGTGACGGGGGAGCGTGACCCCCTCAGCTCAGCTCAGAGCTGCAGCAGCACATATGGCTGGAGTATTTGCATAATGCCAAGTTATCCCGTGAAATATGAAGCAATTAATTTTGATTAGTGAAGTGGGTCAATAAAATACATAGGCTTTCAGTTCCGTGGATCTGCGAAAGATGAAACACGACTGCTCTGTGGTCCTTTCCCCTTTGATGTGCCTGGAGCAGGCCTGAGGAGCCCTGGAGCTCCCTGAGCTGCTCTCAGTGGTGCCTGTGACTGGTTTGACGCCTTTCCTGCAGCAGGTCTTTATCCATCCCCGGGAGGTTTGTGACACACTGACGTGGCAGGGAGTGTTTCCTCCTCAAAGGCAGCTCAGCTGTCCTGGGGAGCCTCTTTCCCCGTCCAGCCCTGCGCTGGTGCAGTTAAAGCAGCGTTTCATGGCCGGAACCTGGGTTTGCCAGCAGGAGGAGGATGGCAGGCTGGCAAACCCTCTGACATTCTGCTGTCCCTTCATGCCAGCCTGGGGAACCCAGGGCAGCGCTGACAGTGGCTGAGGGGTCAGGAGCTGTGCCAGGCTGCTCAGCACCTCTGGGGCACCTTCATGGGCATCCTGCAGTGCTTTCATCACCTGTCCCGGTGCTTGTGGGCACTGAAGAGACCTGGGTGTCCTTTGGAGCCTTCCTGAGGCTCCTGGGTCTCACTGCTGATCCCGTGTGCAGTTCAGAGCCACGCGTGGGGCTGCCCACACCTCTGACCCTGCTCCTCTCTGGGGTGCTGTGCTTTGCTGCAGGAAATTTTGGGGAAAAATCTGCATTTCCAGCAGGCTCTTCCTTCTGGCTTTATCACCCTGGTTACTGTCCCTGCTGTTGGCTCTCGGTGCTGAGCAGGGTTTCGGTGCAGCAGGGACAGGGCAGGAGGGGGATAAGGAAGGGACAGACCCCATGGGGTTTGCTGGGCAGAGCAGTCTGTGCTGCTTGGGTCTGGGGTTTTTTGGCGACAGGAAAAGCTGACAAGACTGCAGGTCTAATCCTTCTGCCACAGGCAGGAACACAACCCAAAAATAATGTTACTGCAGGCAATAGAATTAGCCCAGTGTAAAGCAGTGTGAGCCGGGTCCCACTCTTGCTCACATCTGCACAGCACTGACAGAGCCGAGCGTGTCACTGAACCAATTTCCCTCGCAATCTTTTGTCATCCATAGCACATTATGCGGAGATGAGACCAAGGTGACAAATGCAATAAAATAAACACTCGGATACTATGGTGATGGAGACCAGGAAATGCCTGGATGGGGAAAAAAAAATAAAACAACAAAGCTGCGCTACAAGAGATAAGCAAAATAACCCCCGTGGCTCCTAATGCAAAGAAAGAACCGGAAAACATGATCAAGATTTCAGCTTTCCCAGAATCACTGAATCATGCAGTAGGATCTGTTATTGCTTCTGTAGATTTAGGAGCTGTGTGGCTGTAATGGAGTAATGGAGCCCCTATTTTTAACTCTTCTCTTGCCTCTTCCCAAGCGCTCGCTAGGGGCTGATTTATGGCTCTGTGGCTGGAAAGAGCTGAGCACAGCTCTCAAGGACCCTCGCAGGTGATTCAGCTCTGAGCAGGAGCCAGCAGGCACATTTGTATTGGTGATGGACGAGGATGGTTTTGGGCAGCTCGGGGTGCTCCTGGCAGTCCTGTGCACCCGTGGCCTCTGCCCCGCACAGGTGAGGGGTGCAAATCTCCCTGAGCTCCGCACTGACCTCTGCGTGCGATCAGCAGGGTCACGAATGCAGAGAGGACAGTTTTTAAAGTGGACAAATCTCTCTAATCCCAGGAGCTGGAGCCCCAGGGAGCAGGCAGTGGAGGCTTTCTCTCCTGCTTGTGCAGCCTGCCGTACATAAACCATCTCCTGTGGGGTGATGCTGATTTCGCATTTAAGTCTCCGCTGCGGAGTGGGAACGGTGCGATCCATTATGGGATGGAGGCAGCTTTAAGTGGGAAACAGCAGTGGCCACACTTCCAGAAGCTCAGCTCCCTTTGTCTGTGCATGGAGCTGCCGGTTGTCACAGCCACACACCCCCATCCCCAGCAGGCTCAAAGCCCAGGGCAGAGGCTGCCAGGTTGTTCTGTCTGTTTTTATTATAAATATTTGTTCTTGGGGAAACTGCAGCAAGGACAGGGTCTCTGGTCACAGCAGAGCCCAGATGTGAGGGGGGGGCAAGATCATCTCAAAGCCTTTTCCTTCTGCAGCTGGGCCAGGCACAGGGCAGCAGCCCCCAGCTGCTCTGTGCTTCTGTTGAGAATGCAGTACATGCAAAATGTAATTTTTTTTTGTGCCTTCTAAAGAGTACAGCTGTCACTAGAGCAGCTCAGGCACGGGGTGCAGCCGGTGCACATATCGTGTGTGAGATGGAGTATTCCCTTCTGTGACAGACACACTCTGGACAGGAGTTGGGAATTTTGCTGCATTTTGCTGCAGTCTTTCTTTGCAGATCTCTCCGTTTCTCTCCCTCTCTCTCTCTCTCTCGCACATTCACTCTCTTCCCTTTTTCCCTTCCCTTGCTTTCCTTGTTCCCATTTCACAAGCCAGTTTCCTCCTAAATTGCCTGACATTTACACTCAGCAAGGCTGGGGAGTGTGGTCTCTGTACCAGTAGGTCTCTGTGATGCTATAGGGACACATCCTTTCATTACAAATAATTAATTTAGCTCTATATTGCATAACATCCTAAAAAGCTTTCTAGGGCAGTCTCACGCTAGCTGGATGCACAGCTCCTATCAATATTACATTACATTTGGGTACAACAGTTATGAAGTTTCATTAAAAATTTAATTTGTGGTTTAAAACTGCAGCATCCCCTTAAAAGTGTAGCAGAGAAACCATTCTGGCTGCCGGAGGACCGAGCTGGCATTAGCCAAAATTGCAGGGAGAGCTGCGGAGGGGCCCGGGCTGGATGTGACATTCCCTGCGCAGGAATCCGGAGCTGGGAAGGGAGCCGGGCTTGGCACGGGGCTGTGCCGGGTCCCGTTGGGTTCCTGCCCCCCCGAGGTGCCTGTCTGAGGAGGGACTGAAGCTCTGAGCCCGCCCGGAGAGGCCTGAGCTCCCCATCCTCGCCGTGCCCAGCCGGGGGTGGATCGGGGTGAGGAGGGCGATGTCCGAGGGGCAGGAACGGGCGGGATGTGAGCCCGGGGCTGTGCCCAGAGCCCCGGGGAGGAGCGCGCTGCCGTGTGCATGCAGACATCCCTCCCTCCGCTCCCTCTCCGGTGTGGGAATGGAGCTTCTCCTTCCCGGCAGCGGGGCCGGCTCCGCTCCCTTAATGAGGCTTCGCTGTGACGCCTCGGCAGCCGAGCTGAATGGAGGCAGCTCCCGCAGCCCACATCACATCCCACATCCCACATCCGCCCGCCGGCTCAGAATTGATTTGTGCGGGAATTCCCCCCTGGCTGCGCACACGCGTCACAAGAGCCGCCGGCTTCTCCTCCCCGAGCGTCCCTCAGGTCGTTTTTCAGCGCTGTCCGGGTTTTCCCGCAGTCACAGAAAGCGAGGTGCCAGCTGAGGGATGGACCCCAGCCCAGCCCTCCCAGTGCTGCCCAGTGCCGGGACTGGTCCTGCTGCCCCCGGCTCTGGCTCAGGGATGCTCTGGGAGCGCTGCCCGCGGGGTCTCACGGAGCTCGGCCTCTCTGCAGCGCCCACGGTCGCTCCGTGGGTCACAAACCCCACACTTGGCATTTCCCCACCCCTCCCATCCAGCAAATGAGGGGGAATTCTCAGCCAGGGTTGGGGGTTTCGGAAGTCAGCACGGTTCTGGTGTTTGCTGTAGGGATGCAGAGATCTCTTCCCCTCCCCCAGTGAGGATAATAATGGGGAGTGGGTTCCTAAATCCCTTAAGCTTCTTTGATAGCTTCAATATTTATCTGTAATCCTTCTGGTGCTTCTGAACAGACACAGCTCTGTGTCCCTGTTGCTCTGGAGCTTCTTCCCACCTTGCAGTGTTCCCTTTTCGTGGGAGAAGAGGCAGGGCAGGATGAGAAGGAAACATCAAAAGCCGGTGACACTGCTGTGCCCTAGTTTTTTCCACGATTATTTATTATTTTGCAGTCTCTTGCTCCTTCTCCCCCACGCCCTCTGTTGTGTTCTGTTAATGTGCTGCGCTTGGGCCACACCAGAGCTCAGCTGAGGGGGAGAGAAAATAAAGCAAAAGGCTCGTGGGGCAGGAAAAGGGCAGGGAGAAATCCCTCAGCAATCACCATGCTGCCATGCCCAGCTTTGGCACGGAGGGGATGGATGAGTGGCAGGACCAGGCTGGAAGCTGTTCCAGGTGCACACGGATGCCAGCCCAGCTCGGACAGGTGGCTGTGCAAGCTCAGGGACAGGGATCAGGGAGCTGAGCTGGGTCCTGGCGCTGGCTGTGGGATCTGACGTGCCAGAGTCAATTCGCGTTTGAGGGTTTGGGGTTAAAACACTGAAGGTTTTAAAGCCAAGATGGAGAAAACCGCTCCAAAGCAAGAGGGATTCCCCGTGGCTGCTGCTGTGAGGGCTGACCTGAGCTCGAGTGCAGCTTTTAGCGGGGAAAGGGCTCTCAGGATGCTGAGGTTCTCTGCAGAGGCTGCATTTGGGCTGGGGGGCATCGATTCCTGTACAAGGTCGAGGCTGCAGAGAGGCTGAGGGTAACTGGAAAACCCAGGAGCTGCTTCCAGGCACTGAGTGAAGCTGGAGACACTTTGGCTGCTGTGTGCAGCTGGCACTTCCTGAGCTGGAGATGCAGGGGATGGCAGGGGCCCAGGCAGCTCTGATCCCCCGGGACGGCAGCGGGAGCCTCAGCACCGCTCTTCTTGGGGTGAGACACGGTCTGGCAGAACCCTGGGCTCCTGCACACCTGGCAGGAGCACCTTTGGTGCAGGTTTTCACACTGGAATTGCAGTGAATCCCCGCTCCTGGGGGCTGGCACTGTCCAGCTGAGCAGGGGTGACGTTGTCAGGGGTGCTCTGGAGGGAAATTGCCTCATGCTGTGCCTTCTTAGGGCTCTGCTGCTTGGGAAATGCACAATAAATGAATCGTGGATCCAGAAGATGCTGGGTGTGCTGCAGCTTTTCCAGGGACAGAAACTCTTGCCGCGGGCTGGGAGTTCACCTGTTGTCCACGCCACGGCCTCACTGCTCCATCAGCAGGGGAGTGGGAAGTCCTCAATTTGCTAGAAATTCACACTTCGGGTTTTGTGGGGTTTTGCAGCTGTGTAAAACCTTTACTGCCCTGCTGGGCGGGTCCTCCCCGGTGCAAGGGACAGTTTGTGTGGATGTTCATCCCACTGCCATTAATTGTAGTCAGGATTGCCACACTGTGCCTTACAAACCCAGGGATTTCAGCAGCAAACGCGTAAGCCACGAAACCCGCCAGCTCTCAGGAAACTGGTGTTGATCAGGGTGTCACTCTGCATCAGGAATCTGGGTTTGAATATCTCAGGCATGAGGAAAAGCCTTCAGCTGATGGGAATGGTCTACTCATGCTGATTCCACAGGTAATCCCATTTCCCGAATGTAGGAAGCGATTTTTGGGTTCCTCTGTCAAAAACAACGTCACAGGTTAGCGCTGCATCCAGCCAGGCTGGATTTCTCCATTCTGGGATTCTTTAGGTGGGACCCCAATCTCTTGGTGGTTGCCTCTCTTATCACAGATCATCAAACCAAACCCGTTCTGATTCTGGCTCCAATTCCAAAGCAATCTTTGCAGCTTTGGGCTGCCATTTCCAAAGGCAGCTCCATGAAACAGCTCCAGGATTCCCAAGCCCCATGTGAAGACAGGATGAGAAATCCCTGTAAAACGCTGAATTATTTCTTCTCGGCGATGTCAGGAGATGTCAGGTCCCGCCTGTCCCGTGGCAGCGTGGGCTCGGCGCGAGGCTGCAAAGAGAACCCAGGATTTTGGGCTGGATGGGAGGAGCCAGCAGAGCTCCCCGGCTCCTGTTCCTGGAGTTTTGGGGAGGTTTTGCGGCCGAGTCAGAGCTGATACCGATGTACAGCAGCGACGCGGTGTTTAAGGAAACATTTCTGCACTTATTAACGAGAAAAGCAGAGAAGATCTGCCGAGGTGCCATCGATCACGTGTTGTTAAACACACACAGCCCGGTCACCTCGCAAATTGCCCGGCCTGCGAGGAGACAAAGGCACATAATGATAACAGATGCGTTGTTCTGGAGATGGATGGCCAGGCGCTCCGAGAACTCCATTAACAGCTCCTCCAAACTCTCCAATCTATCGCATCCCCAACGTATTGAGCTCAGCCTCGCTCAGGCTCTGCGAGGAAAAACAGCTCCATTAAGCAGCCAATTTCTGTCAGTGTGCGGAGGGGTCATCCGAGTCTCCCCTGTGCCGCGGGGAACGCAGAAATCTTTACATTTGTGCTGAACTGAAGTCGCCTCTGGGGTCAAACGCGGCGGCTGCTTCACGGTCTAGATGACTTCGAACTTGTGTACTACCTGGAATCCGAGGATGTCAAATACACTCATTAACTAAACTCTACAGCTTCTGATTCATCCGGAAGCTCGCCCTTTTATAGTTCATTGGAGGCAAAGCCGACAGATAAAACTCCCAAGTTTTCTGCCTCCAAAAGATGCATCACCTTTCCTTTCTCCCTCTCTTTTCCTCCCTGATAAAAAATTTCCCCTTATGCCAAAATGTTTCTCCCACGAAAAGAACAAGGAGAGATTTTTGACCTAGTATTTATTCTGGCCTTTTCAACATGAGAAGAGAACATGAATCCCTGTCATACTCCCGATGGGTGCTGCTAAGATGCCACTTTACACCCTTTTTATGTCTCCCGTATTTTTAAGGCAGTTTGGCTGCGCTCAAAAGAGCACTTCCCATCACATCGGGGGCTGGGGCACTGCAGAACAACCGGAGTGAGCAGAGGAGGCTCAGGGGGCATCTTCTCACTGCCTAAAACTCCCTGGCAGCTGGGAGGGGTCGGTATCTGCTCGCAGGGAACAACAGCACAAGAGGAGATGGCCTCAAGCTGTGCCAGGGCAGGTTCAGGTTGGATATTGGGGAAAATTTCTTACACCAAAAGGATTGTCCAGCCCTGCACAGCTGCAGGGAATTTTAAATTCCCGGGGGAATTTAAAGGCCCTGTGGATGTGGCACCTGGGGGCACGGGTCAGTGCTGGGGAATTGTTGGACTTGATGTTCTCTGAGGGCTTTTCCAAGCCAGAACATTCTGTGATTCTCAAACTGCTTCTTGCCTGGGCAAGTTTTCTGTTCCTGCCCCTCTCGCTGTGCTTGCAAAGGTAGAGCTGCAGCAGGAGCTGCTGCCCCGGGCCGGGAGCACCTGTGGCAGGTGGGGAGGCAGCACCAAACCCAGCTGGCAGGTGCAGGGCTCACTCAGGCTGCTGCTCCCCGCTCCCGTGTGGGGACACGATTCCTCCCCTGCAGCGAGCAGGCAGCGCCGGGGAGAGCCAGGAATAGCCGCGTCTGTTCCGTCTCGCAGAGGAGGTCACGGCGAGGCTTCACGAGACGGGGAATCAATGCCATGAATCATGTTTTGATGCCTATTGGGTTTGGCACAGAACAGCACCCGCCCCCTTCTCACCTGCCTCCCGATCCCGTCCGCCCCAGGCTCCCGTTCCCAGCCCCAATCCCCGACTCGCACTCGCCGTGAGGCGAGGAAGGACGTCTGTGTGTGCTGCACATGCATAAATAACACAGCTGAAACCAGACTCGGTTAAAAATAGATATTCTTCCTAATAAATATTTTACCTACTGTCTTTAGGCTGGAAAGCTCCCCCAACTGAAGTGTTAATAAACCTTGTTGTGGGCCCCTAAATGGCTGGAACGGCGCTGGGCTGAGGGGCTGCCCTGCGGTCACCTGCACACAAACACTTGCCCTCAAGGCCTCAGGAAAGATGGCCTGGTGGCCTTTTGGCTCAGAGAACAGAGCTTTGCATCCAACTGACTCATTTGGTGACCTGTGAGTTTGACTAATGAAAAAGGAAGATAAGATCTCTCGTGATATTTATGAGCAACATTCTTCTTTCCATATCTTTATTTCTTCCTGCCCAAAAGTGGAATTAGAATTAAATGGCTGAATGAGGCAAAACAAAGGACGTTGACAGAGGCTGAGATAGGAGGATTTTTCATTAAAAAGAGTGACAGGTGGGAGAATGTGTCCAAGTGTGTTTGTGGAAGATAATCCTGCATTTCGGGTTCGGGGCATTACTCACTGTGCCTTACCTGACATGATGCTTCCACTCCTCGGATTCCCTGGGAAGAAGGGGGTAATTGAATCTGTTATTGCTGTCCAGAAGGGGCTGGATTTGGCATGGAAAGGGGGCTCCTGAGGGCAGCGCTGGCACCACATCCTCCCTGGCACGGAGCTTTGGCAGCAGGAATCCTGGCCAGCAGTGCCGGGAAATAGACAGGAGAGGGTGAATCCCAGGGGAGCTGCGAGTGGAGAGGCCAGGCTGAGATCCTGTGGAAGTGCTGTCTGTGCTCTGAGGGCAGGGCTGATGGCTCCCAACCCACAGCCGAGGCGTCACTGCTGAGCCTGAGCCGGGCTGGAGGCACCCAGAGCACCTGAGGGCAGCCCCTCCGAGCCAGCCCTGCAGGGACAGGATGTGCTGAGGGAATTGTGGTGCCTGGAGAGGAAAAAGGAGTGTAAAAGTGTGTAAAAGGAATAAAATTGGGATTTATTCAAAGGCCTTCACAGGCAGCGCAAGATGGACCCAAAACGGATCCAAGTTGGACCCAAGACAGACCCAAGATGGACTCCGGGTCATGAATTTTCACACTTTGATAAATTCTGCTCCATTTCCACATTGGGGTTCATTGTTCAATTCCAGCTCCAGGTGATGCAGTCCCACCCTCCCAGGTTCTCTCCTCAATTCCCTGTTTGCACTTTTTGGGCACTAAGCTGCCCCGGTGTCCTTGGTTTTTGAGCTGGAAAAGGATTGTTTGGTGTGACTGAACTTCTCTGTGACGAGAATTTGCCAACCCTTTGTATGAAGTTCAGAGTCGCACACCAATGCAGTTCAGACCTGGAAAATATANGACTCCGGGTCATGAATTTTCACACTTTTGTAAGTTCTGCTCCATTACCACGTTGGGGTTCATTGTTCAATTCCAGCTCCAGGTGATGCAGTCCCACCCTCCCAGGTTCTCTCCTCAATTCCCTGTTTGCACTTTTTGGGCACAAAGCTGCCCCGGTGTCCTTGGTTTTTGAGCTGGAAAAGGATTGTTTGGTGTGACAGAACGTCTCTTCTCTGTGAGGAGAATTTGCCAACCCTTTGTATGAAGTTCAGAGTCACACACCAATGCAGTTCAGACCAAGAAAATATAAAAGCAAACACTTAAGGCATGAATGGGGGAACGCAGAGCTCTGCAGGCCTGGCTGTGCCTGGCTGGCTGTGCCAGATGTGCTGTGCCCGCTGCCAGCTGTGCCCTTCAGGGGGATTTCTGGTGGCACGTTCGGGCAGGGCCGGTGCCAGGCCTGGCACACACTGCCCAAAGCTCGGGATTAGAGTCCATCTGTGCAGCCCTGTGTGCTCCAGGGACTGGGATTTGTTCAGGTGGAGTGCTGGGAATGTTTCTTCTGACCCTCCCATGGCAAGAGGTTGGAAATGAAACATCTTTAAAGTCCCTTCCAACCCAAAGCGGTCCAGAATTCTGTAATTCTCCGTTTTTGTGCGGCTGCTGTTGAGAAATTCATGAAAGGTTAGAAACACAGCCACAAGCATTCTCTGCAGCCTGGCAGTTCATTCTGGTAACAATCATGCAGTTATGATCAGCCATCAGCACAAAGCACCGTGAGGCAATGAATCAGCTCCTCAGGAAGGGGAAGGAGCAAAAGCAAACCTTGGCCACCCCAGGAAACATTACTGGTCAATCTTCCAATCCATGGTAAAGAAAGGTCTTTGCATTTGAAATATTCCATGAGTGTAAATGCATGGAAATTATTTCTGAACGTTAATGGTTCTATAAATCAAATTACACGTGTATTCTTTCATTTCTACTTTGAAGTAATTTTAACACGTTCTGGTAATACAAATATGAGTCTGGTGGGGCTCAATTACTGCTAGGAGCAAACACTAAGGAAGTTTCTTGGCAGCAATATTTGATATTCATTAACCTTCAGCTGAACAGCAGGGAAGGATCTGTGCCTGGAATTCTTCACCTGCTTTTCCTCACGTGCGGAGAGAACACGATCAGACACATCTGCGGGGGGCTGTGCCCAGTTTCAGCACTCTCCTGCTCTTTTGCCCTAAAATAAATGAGCAGAGAAAACAAAGCCAAGGGAAGTCCAAGAGCAGGCACGGTGGGGCTGGTGGCTGTACCTGTGTGTGTTTGGAACACCAGGACACACCGGTGTGAGGCTGTCTCCAAGCTGCTGGCTCGGAGCAGGGATTTATTTTCAGCTTTATTTAAGGTGAATCTCCTCAGGTCTGCAAGCTCAGGACTGCTGCTCTGGGCAGTGTGTGGGGCTGCTCCAGGGGACAGGGACAGGAAAACGGCCTCAGGCTGTGCCACACCAGGACACCAGGAGAGACTTCCTCATGGAAAGGACGCTCAGGCATTGGCATGGCTGCCCGGGAGGTCTGCAGTGCCCACCCCTGGAGGTGCCACTCAGAGCTCTGGGCTGGGGACAAGCTGGGGATGGGTCACAGCTTAGACCCGATGGTCTGGGACGGCTTTTCCCGCCTCAGGGATTTTGGGATTCAGGGATTCCCGCGCCAGGCCGCGCCGTCCCCATCGCAACGCGCCGTCACCATGGCAACGCGGCGGAGCGCGCGGCGCGGCGTGTCCCGCGCGGCGGCCCGTAGCGCGGGGCATTGTGGGCCGCGCAAGATGGCCGCCCCCGTGCCGCGGTGCTGAGCCGAGCCGCGCTC
>VXBU01003968.1:149919-191494 GCA_013400315.1 Bombycilla garrulus
AGGCGCTGCGAGCCCCGGGCCCGTCCCTGCCCGCGCACCGGGGAGCGCCGCCCCCGCTGCCCTCCGGCCGGAGGGACCCCGGCCCCGCTGGGTGCCGGGCTGGACAGCGCTGCCCGCCTGCTGCCCGCCGCTCCCCCGCCCATGGAGGCTGAGATGCTGCAGTCGCCTCTCCTGGGGCTCGGGGAGGAGGATGAGTCCGACCTGACGGACTGGAACTTGCCCCTGGCCTTCATGAAGAAAAGGCACTGCGAGAAGATCGAAGGCTCCAAGTCCTTGGCTCAGAGCTGGAGGATGAAGGACCGGGTAATGCTGCAGGGCAGGACGGGGTTTGGCGGAGGAGCGGCCGGGGGGCGGCTGGAGAAGGAGTCAGAGCTCAGGGGGTGCCGAGCTGCTGCCGGGTGTGGATCGGATATTTTGTGTCCCGGTGTGTGGAGTCGGGGAAGCAAAGGCGCGGAGGGGTCAGGAGCACCGGGCTCTCGGAGCAGCTCCAGCGTTTGGCTCTTTAAATGCTCTTTAAACGCTGAGCTCTGGGCAGGACAGGGAAGGAGCCCTGCAGCCCCGGGGGGCAGGAATTGCAGCAATTGTAGGAATTGCAGGAATTGCAGCTGCACAGGAGCTGGCTGGTTTGCAGCGCGCTGTGTGCAGTGTAGAACGAGGTGTCCTTGCACCTGCAGGAACAGGCTGGGGCATTTTGGAGGCAGGAAACCGTTTTCAGGTGAGACTCCTGTTGTGTCACAGGAGTGTTTGGTGTGTTGTGTGTAAATCTGACAGCCTGAGAGTGACAGAGGAATGTCCCAGCTGGGAGCCTGGGATCCTCTGCAGCTCTGCCAGCTCGAGTGTCTCAGTAAAGAGCAAACCAAGCGCCTCAGAAATGTCATGGACCATCATCTCCACTCGTTCTGTTCTTGGCACCTGCTCTGGGTGCCAGCCTTCCCTTCTCTCACAGTTCTTGTACCCACAGCTTTGTGTTTATAGACAATTTTGGGTTTTTCTGGTGGCCAGATTTCCTTTATGATCCTCCTGTAAGAAGATGGAGTAACTTTTGGGAACTCCAGGCTGTCATTTCTGTGCTGAGGCCACGTGCCAGGCTGTCCCTGAGTCTTGGCGCTCCCAGACTGGTGATTGCATTTCTCAGGAGTTCTGGACCACGAGGAGAAGCAGGGACTGAAAATGGGGCTTGGCTGGGCTGAACTGAGCATTTTGGGTGTGATTTAAAGGCACTGGGTGCTCTGCTCCCAAGGCTTCTGGCACAGAGGATGCTCTCCAGGAGGCTCTGGAGATGTGATGAGCTTGCTGGTCTATTTTAGGCGCCTCTGCCTTCCTGGGACGCTTCCTGCTGCCTCAATTCCTGATCTGCAGAGTTGCCTGTTTCTAATTTGGGAATGACTTTGCCCTGGGTGGGCTGATCAATAGTTTGTGCAGCAGCAGCAGCAGCACAGGTTCAGGGGGTGATCAGGAGCTCTTTGTGGCTGCTGTGAAATGTTTGATTTTACCCTGGGTGGGTTCATCAAAGGTCTGTGCAGCAGCAGCACAGGTTCAGGGGGTGATCAGGGGCTCTCCCTGCTTGCTGGGAAATGTTTCAGGTGCTTGCTACCCTCAGTGAACATCCCAGCCCGGCTCCTCCTCTGCGACTCCCCACAAACCTGGGGGTTGTGGCTGGAGCTCAGCGGGGCTGGGCCCTGGCTCCCTCCCCAAGATACTGAATGTGACTCTTGTGAAAGGAGAAAATAGAAGCAGGTCTTCAATTTTTGGTTTAGTCCTTCTGCTTTCTCTGTCAGCTGGAGCCAAATAACTTCACCCCAGGGCCAGGGGTGCAGCTCAGGTGTTTTGTGTCTGCCTCAGGGATTGTTTGGACAAACTCACTGCTGTGTGTAATTACTTTTTGTTTAAGAGCAGGTGCACAGAAGACACCAAAAGCATGTAAAGACACCTGAGAGAGGAGGAGCAGCTGATTGGAGAATGCTCAACCTCGTTACTTTGAAATCTCAGCAGCTATTTTTATGTCTTGTATTTTATTCCCCTTTTTAGCTGTCTCCTGAGTGCTTAATGCGAGGTGACAAACATGAACGTCAGCTGGAAGGGGATGAGGATGGGGTTTGGAATGCTGCAGGGGTGATGTCTGGGAAATATTTCCAGGCAGTGAGCTGGAGTTCAGGTAACCCTGCAGAGCGGTTGATAAAATCTGACCTGGTTTGGCCCGGTGTCCGTGAGCGGGAGGTGGAGGGCAGGTCCAGGGAATGGAGCTTTGTCCAGGGAATGGAGCACCTGCAGAAAACCCCAGGAGCTCTGGGGTCTGTGGGCTTTTCCTGTGGGGCAGTGTGCCGTGAGGGCAGTTTTCAGCCCGTGCCATCAGGCTGAGAACTGATGGGCTGTTGCTTTTTCCGCTTTTTGCTCCTGAACCGCTTTGTTTTGCTCTCCAGCGTCATCGATTAATTACTTCTTGTTTTACTGTCTTCAGGAAGTTTCTTCTCTTCCTCTTTCCTTGCCTCGCAGCCCTGTCAGTGCCCACAGCCCCGAGTGTCCCTGTGCTCCTCCACCCCAGCCTCTTCCTTCCCTGCAGCCCAGGGTGGGGCTCTGCCCTCTCCTGATTCTCCATCTCCAATTCTCTCTCTCTTTTGTCTCTGGGCTGCCTTTCCCAGCCAGCGCTGATGGCCTGAGGTGTGCTCTCATCTTTGTGCTGCTGCTGCTGCAGGAGGTTTGCTGAGGGGATGTGAGCTGAGTGTGGAAAACATCCCAGTGCCTTCAGCTGGATAAATGAAGCCCCAGAGCCCAGGACCATTCCCAGCCTGTGTCCAAATGAAGAAGAGCTCTGAGGCCAGCCCAAGCAGGGCTCTGGCAGCCCCAGTGCAGGTGAAGCTGTGGCATTTCTCCTGTGAATCACGAGAGCCCCAAGCAGTGGCAGATTTTGCCTTATTCATCGAGGAGTCATGGGGAGCGAGCTGAGCTCTACTACGGTTAGAGGAAGTGATTCACAGATTTGGGAGTGCAGTGACTCTTTCTTCTCATCTTGCTTTGTTGCTCTAAAAAACCCCAGAGTTTATGTGAAGCTGAAGGTTCTTTAGAAGGCAGAGCTCTGATAAGCGGAGAATCAAATCAGCAGAGTAATGAGTAGTAAATGTAGAGAAAATAAGTGAAAATTCACTGCTGTCCCCCGCCCCTTCCTCCATGAGGGCTGCTCTGAAAACATTTAATCCTTTCTCTCCCCCTTCCATGGAGTGCATATGCCATCAAAGTGACACTGCTTTGATCTATTATTTATTTAAAGAATATTTTTAACACAAGAGGGTTGGAATTATGCTTTGTGTATTGAATTAAATCTCCTAGCCTCAGTAGCAACCAAAGCATATAACTTGATTTAAAGAAAAAGACTCCCAAGTACACCAGGTTTTACTGACAAGTTGCTATTAAATTGAGAATATTTAAATTAAGATTTGCTGTATTTATATTGATTTCTAAGATAAGCAGAGAGCAACAAAGCTGATTGTAATAATTTCACCTCAACATTTTTTTTTTCCTGCTGCCTCATAACTTGCTGAGTGAGAATTAAATCCTGTTTTTATGAGAAGAGGAATCCACAATTAGGTTTCTCTGGAAATGCAGATTAAAGCAGGATTGCAGACAAATGTGCTTAATTCAGACAAGCAGAGTTTACCTGTGCCTACACAGGGAACCCGTGGAAGTGTCCAAGGCCGTGGGCTGGGGGCTTTTCTGGGCTGTGGTTTTCTCTCAGAGCTGTGCAGAGGTCACTGAGGGGTTTTTGATCCTTCTGCAGCTTTAGCTGGCACTTCCAGATCTGATAAAGCCATCGGTGCTTTTGATGTTTGTGCTGTTCTTTTCTGGAGAGCGCTCTCTCAGTGCCCCTCAGTGAATTTTTCAAGCCCAGTTTGTGCTGATGCCATCCCCTGTGCCAGGGGTGAGATGGGGACAGGCTCAGGGGCTGAAGGATTCCTTTTGGTCTCCTTGGCCCAGGGCTCTGCCAGCAGCTCCCTCACGGGTATTTTTCTTTCTGTGTTTGTATTTATTGATCGATCCTTGCTGAACTGGGACAGGGTGACCTCCAGCTCCTGTTGGGTAGGAAATGAGCGGTAATTAGTGTGATTAGTGCAGTTCAGGGTGCAGAGCAGGGGCAGGCTGTGGGAACAGGCCATCCCTCTGTAGGTGTGGATGGAGCTCTGCTGCGTTTCCTGCAGCAGGAGCTCAGGAGCTTCGTGCCCTCTCCTGTCCATGGCACAGCCTGGCCACGAGCTGAAAGCCCTGGGGGCATGGAGGGGTGAGCCTGGTGAGGCAGGGCCAGCCTTCTGTGCCTCCACCACAGCCTGCCCCTGCAGGTGGATTGGGCTTGTCCTGATGGATTCTCCTGCTCTCCGAGGGTTCCTGGTGCAGGAAATATTTGCATGAGGAGCTGTTGGCTGTGGCTGTGCTGTGAGGTTCATGGTGCAGGAGATATTTGCATGTGGAGTGGTTGGCTGTGGCTCCTGGGGCAGGAAGTATTTACACGAGGAGCAGTTGGCTGTGGCTGTGCTGTGAGGGTTTCTGGTGCAGGAAGCATTTGCATGAGGAGCAGTTGGTTGTGCCATGAGGGTTCCTGGTGCAGGAGGTATTTACACAAGGAGCAGTTGACTGTGGCTGTGTTGTGAGCTGGAGAGGATTCCTGGGGCAGGAGATACTTGCATGAGGAGCTGTTGGCTGTGGCTGTGAGGGTTTCTGGTGCAGGAAGCATTTGCATGAGGAGCAGTTGGTTGTGCCATGAGGGTTCCTGGTGCAGGAAACATTTACACAAGGAGGAGTTTGGCTGTCCCTGTGAGGGTTCCTGGGGCAGGAAATATTTGCACGAGGAGCAGTTTGGCTGTGCCATGAGCTGGGGAGGGTTTCTGGTGCAGGAAGCATTTGCATGAGGAGCAGTTGGTTGTGCCATGAGGGTTCCTGAAGTGGCTGTGGGTCCCTGGGTGTAAAAAATAAAAATCCTTAAAACTTTTCTGATGCAGGCAGTATTTGCATGAGGAGCTGTTGGCTGTGGCTCAGGGATTCCTCAGACGAGTCGTGGCTCTGATCAAAGCTCCGAGTGCATCCCGAGTTACTGACTCTGGGAGATCTGAGGGGCCGTCCAGGAATGCTTGGAAGGAACAGTTTGTAGGGAAGATCTGAAACTGTGTCAATCAGTGCCTGGGAAGACGAGCACCTTTTAAAGGCAGTGCTAGCAGGAGAGGGAATGCCGTGGAGCGAGGAGGAGAAGGCTGCAGGAATGCAAAGCAGAGGCAAGGAGGAAAGCACTTGCACAAATAAATGGGGAGTGACATCTGGAACACGCCTCTTGTGTGTTCTTTTGCGGGTTGTATAAAGAAAGCAAAGATCACAGGAGTAAAATGTTTGCTTTCTATTATCTTCATTATTTTTAAGAAGTGATTGACAGGGAAGGAAACCCAGTTTTGGCTCTAAGCATCCCAGAGTGGCTGGAAAGCCGAGCTTGGCTGCTGTGCTGTGGCAGACGGGATCAGCCTGCTGCAGCCTGGAGTTTTTAACCTCCAGCACGGTGGTAACACGGTCACCCTGCTCCTCTGAGGGCTTTGGGCCGCGGCGTGGCTGTGGGTGTCACTCTGGCACACACAGGAGCTGCTCTCTGTCCCACAGCAGGGCTCTGGGAAGTGGCTGTGGGTCCCTGGGCAGGGAGTGACAGCAGGGACTCGGCCACGAGCTGAGGACGTGTTTAAAGTGGGCGCTGAGGGTTCGGTTCAGAGAGGCCTGCTGTGTGGGAGCTGCCTTCGCTGGGCACAGCAAATCTCTGAGGAAAAGGCAGAGTATTAGTGCTGAATTCAGAGGTTACAGAAGGAAAGCAGGCCCTCAGCAGGAGCTGATCGAGGAATCTAGAGCAGGCTGGCACACCAGGAACTGACTCTGGGCTGCACATGGCTGGAGACAACCTGCAGAGCTGTTGAATTATTCATGTTAACTTGAAGGAGTTCTTTGCATCCTACTGCTTTTCTTGCTGTGGAGAAGCACATGGAGATTTTTTTTTTTCCATAACAATTTGTTTACCTTAAACTTTACATTTAAAAAATAAAAATCCTTAAAACTGAAAAATCTTTTTCTAAGATGCTTTACCTCACAAGTGTACGGGAGCTGAGGAGGCAGCGGGGTTCCCCTGGGTGGGGAAAACCCAAGTGGGATGTGTTTGGAATCATCCCCTCAGGAGCCCTGTGCTTGTTTTGTCTGCAGTTTGTGGAAGGTCAGGGCTTTGTTTGCCTGTTCAATACCTGCAGCTGACCCCAGACCCTCATTCCTCAGTGGAAGGTGGTGCCAGAGCCCTGGGGACGCTCAGGTGTCACCAGCCGTCACCTGTGGGAGCCCCAAGGGAAGGTGGGAGCAAACAGGAACTTGTGGTGTCGCAGAGCGAGCTGAATGTTTCCTCTCGGTAAATGTTGCTGTTCCTGCTGTCTCTGGAGACCTCCTTGCTGGAACATTTCATGGCAGGTCTCCAAAGGAGTTACCTGAGGAACACCTCGCTGCTGCTGCTGAGGAGATTTGTATTAAATCTGAATGTGTGTAGAGAAAAATGGAAAAAAAAAAAAAGCCTTTCAAGAAGGGAATGAATTTCCTGCACAAGCAGGCAATTGAGCCTTCTGGCCAGGGAGGGTTTTCAAATGAGACTCATATGAGGATTTGGAATCTGGAAATTTGTCCCGGTATCTGTGTTTAATGCTGATAACTTCATCCTCAACTCTGTAAAATAATGTAGCCGCATATATTTCATGTTTAATGCTGACTTAATCTTGTGTTTGTATTAACTCCCAGAAGCAATTTGAACTCACTGGCACAAACCCAGGCAGGTTTCTAACACTTGAGTGTTCATCTGGGTAATGTTTAAGCAGAAAGTTTTCAGCTTGCAAATTGCAGTGTAAAAATCAAATATTAATGGGGTCTAAAACGTCCAGTCTGAAATGTACCACAAAATGCAAAATTTCTCATAAATGCACTGACTTGTTCTTGGTAGCACTTGAATGAGAATATAAAGCAGTTCTGTGGCTCTGAGTTACAAACCTGCTCTCACTCAGGCTGAAATAAATGGGTGTCTGGGTTTCAGCCTGGCCTGGAGTCACTTTCAGGGATGCTCCAGTGGGATCAGCTGGGCTCCCTGGGATGATAAAACTTCACATTTTCAATCAAACCCAGAATATAATGTTTTTTTTCCTAGCTGAAAATACCTGCAGATATTGCACTGTACTCACCTGCAGATCTGTTTGGCCTCTAAATGAAATAAGAGGTGAATTAGGAATATTTTAAGAGGTCTTTAGCATAAGATGTAAATTTTAGTGTCAAATGCTTTAACAAGCAGCTTCTCCTCTGAGCAGAAGCAGAACTCCCTCTGCTCCCTGAGTCCCATTTCCCACGGTTTTGGGATGAATTCTCTGCCATCACTTCTCAGGAAGAGCATTCTGACCGAGTGGATTTTGCCATTTAAGTATTGCAGGTTTTGACCCAGAGTTATTAAATCACTTTAAATCGGATGCAGTACAAGCTTGGGAGTTGTAGCCCATTTTTTAACATACAAATGACACTCCAAAGTGCAGAGCCCACAGTAAGAGCTGCTGTGGTTTGATCTTGAGCCTTTGCTGACAGAGCATTTTGGATATTGGTTTTCTTACAAACTCACCAAATGTTCTTCTGCTTCATTTTTTTTTTTAATTCTAACAAAAATCCATGGAAATGTATTCTGATGGATATACTCCTGAAGTGGGGGAAAGAAAATTTCCACTGTCTTAATGACAGATGAGAATGTCCTCGCACTGCTTGTATTAAGAACCTTTAAATATGCAGTGAAGTTTCTGGTGTGTTCCAAAAGGATTTAGAGATGAGAATAGCATTATTGGGTTTTTTTGGCTCAGGTTTTATTTTTTTTTTTTATCAGTTACATGCATTGTCCCCACAAACCCCTGCTGAGCCTGGGCTGACCCCCAGTTGGGCAGCAGGGTAGGGGGATTGTGCCCCTCTGCCCTTCAGGTGAGACCCCACCTGCAGAGCTGTCCCAGCACGGGAGGGACCTGGAGCTGCTGCAGCCAGGCCAGAGGAGCACCAGGATGATCCAGGGATGGAGCAGCTCTGCTGGCAGGAAAGGCTGGCACAGCTGGCATTGTTCACCTGGACAGGAGAAGCTTTGGGGTGAGCTCACTGCGGCCTTGCAGGGCCTGAAAGAGCCGACAAGAAACGTGGAGAGAGAGAATTGCCAAAGGATGGAGTGCCAGGACACAGGGAATGGCTTCCCACTGCTGGAGGGCAGGGCTGGATGGGATCTTGAGAAAAAAAATCCTCCCTGTGAGGGGTGTTCGGAGGTAGAGGGATGAGCTGCAGCTCTCAGGATGTGCTCCCTGTAGGCAGAACAAATGGTGTGGAGTGCAAGGCTTTCCATGCTTTGGGGGAGGTGCAGAGGGGAAATCACCCCATTTGTCTCTGGGATCAATTCCTGTTCCTCTCCTGTGTTTGTTGTCAGTTTTCCAGGAAAAGCACTTATTTAGAACCCCGAACCTGGGAACGGAAAAGAAATATCAGCCTGTTCAGCAGAAGCCACCAATCAGACGTTAGCAGCGAAGTACTGAAAAATAAGTCAGTATTAGACTGCAAAATGGGAAACAATAAATAAATGAGATGGAGAAGATTGCTTGGCAGGGTACTTTCTCTTGGAAGAAGGATTGATGTGTTTCCATGGCTAATAAATCATTTTGTGTGTAGTTTTCAGTGTTTCCCTGGGGTGTTCAGTGTGTGTGAGGCAGCGTGTGACGGTTCTGGCAGCGTCTGTGCCCTTCCCTGCAGCTCCCTGCCTTTCCTGAGGAGTGTTGGGGTGTCCCTGTGGGCAGGGCAGGGTTGTGCCCGCTCAGCTGCTTTGGGAAGGTGTTTTTGGGTGCTCCACAGCTCTCTGAGCTGCTCGGGGCAGGGCAGGGTGTGCAGGGCTGGGCTGCACCTTGCAGCCACCCCCGCTCCTGCCAGAGGCTCTGTTTTACTGGGGGTGTCCCTGCCTTAGCCAGAGCGCTCCAAGGCTCGTGTCCCGAGTGCTGAGCTGCAGCCCTGGGCTCTCCAGCCCATCCATGGGCATTCCCTGGGAGATCCAGGTCAGGGAATTCCTGCTCAGGCTCCTGCTCCCATCTCTGTGCTGCAGGGTGCTGCTAGTCCTGGCTAATTCCTGGCACGAGGAGCTCTTACAGGATTGTTAGCAAGAGCACGGTTTGGGATGAAGCCACAAACCACAGGTCTTGCTGATTTTTTTTATTCCCTGTTCCCCATCATGGCCATGGCAGTGAGGAAACTCTGCAGGATTTCTGTCCTGGTGTAGAGCCTGTGAATGGTGTCTGGCTGCTCCAGTTTCTGTATAAATTACACATTTATATGACTCTAGGGTTTTCTCTAAGTGTGAAATTTGGGATTTTTTTTCTTTCCCCTGCTGTTGTGGATTGCACAGAGCACCCTGGGGAGGTGGAGATGTGGGTGGCCTTGCTGCAGGCAAGCCCTAAATGTCTGGAATCACCGAGAGCCTCGCCGCTGATTCTGTTTTCCTGCTCTGGTTTAGGTGTTGGCGTGAGGGAGTCAAAGAAAAAAACCATAAGGGTGTGAAGTGATAATTTTCAGGCAGTATTTTTAGCTGGCCAAGGTGGTTTGCCGTTGGTTTCATGCAGGTTTTGGGTGCCAGGTGAGGTTGGGTGGGTTTGGGTTGGGTACATTTGTGGTGCCTGGGTGGGACAACCCCGTGTGGAGCAGCAGCTGGAGCCAAGCCAGGATTTCTCCTTCCAGGGCTCTCCAAAAAACGTGAGGAAAACAAAATAAAAAATGGACTAAATATCTCTGTTTCGGTGTGTGTTTGTTTGTTTAATTTTTTCATGGTTTTCTTTGTCTCTTGGGGTTTTTTCCATTGTAATTCTTTTAGTTCCAATATTAGAGATCACACACTGCATTATAATATTGGTCAGGGCCCCTGAATAGCAATGCCTCATGTTTTAATGATGTGTTTCAGTTGGACAATGGCTAATTTAAGATGAGTAGCACAAGTTCACTGGTACCCATTTCCATGCTCAGAAAGAGAAGAATGGGCTCTGGAAATAATAACAAAAATAGTAACACGGACTCTAAGTACTGTTCTAATAAAAAATATGAAAAATTTCCTCAGTCAGGCCTTGCTGAAAATAATCCCTGTGAAAGAGCAGGTGGGAGAGGTTGGTTTGAAGCCCTGCAGGAGTTCTGGGAGTGCAGGGGTTTGGAGGGAAGCTGCAGGAACTCAGGCTGTGCTCTTGCCTGTCTTTGCAGATGAAGACTGTCAGTGTTGCCTTAGTTTTGTGCCTCAACGTCGGCGTGGATCCCCCAGACGTGGTGAAAACGACTCCCTGTGCCCGCCTGGAGTGCTGGATTGGTGAGTCCCGACCTCCAGCTGCCCTGGGTGTCCCAGGCACGGGGGCACAGCGCAGAGCTCAGCCCAGAGCTGAGCTTTGAAAATGAAAACAAATGGAAAATGTTCCTCGTGGCAACTATAGAGGAGCTCGGAAGGATGGTTTGGATGGTTTGCATTCCCAGGGCTGGAAAGTGGCACGAGCACCAGGGAACCTGGCTTCTGGTTCTCCTCTGGGTTAATGAGTCCAGCTCCAGCTGCTGCCATGGGTCATCTCTTCTGCTGAGTTCTGAAATGAGATACCATGCAGAAAAAACAGCTGTTCATGAGCTGCTTTGCTTTCTTGTTTGAGATGTAGAAATGTCTGAAGGAAATCTCTGAGCAGAGACACCTTCACAGTGCTGGGGTCTGCAAAGCTTCAATCCCCCTCCTCTGCCTCACCCAGCAGAGCAGTGAGCTTTGTGAAACACGTTGCTGTGATTTGAGGTGGCTGCTCCAGGGTTGTTTTAATTGGAATCATTCGGAATTATTCCCAAGGATTTCTGGCCAGCAGTTCTGACACCTGGGTTTGCAACTTTCATGCAGCTTTGCACTAAATTCCTAGGGTTTTTTCTAGTGAAGAAATTAAAAGTTCCCTTGGTTTTGGAGAAAAAAGTCTAATTATCAAGATGAGACAATTCTGAAGTAATATTAGAAGGAAATATCTTGTGTACAGAAGCTTTCTCAGAGAGATTTGGTTTTTATCTGGGAATTGGGGATGTTCAGCCTCCAGCACGTCCCACGCTGGGCACTGCAATCCTCAGCTCGGGGCTTCCACAGGCCCCAGGGGCAAATTAATCACTGCACAAACTGCATTTCTTTCAAAACTTGGAGCAGATTTTCCAACCTTGCCTTACCTGCTTTGTGAATCACAGCATCTGAGGTTTTTGAGAGCCCTGAGGAGGCACAAAGAGGCACCTGAGAGCAGTGCAGAGAGCAGCCCTGGTGTCTCGTTGATACACGAGCAGAGGAGCATGGCAGAGTCATTTAAATAAAGTCATTAGTGCCTATCATTAGCAAAGAGAATTTTGAATGCAGTTTTGTAATTAAATTTTCAGTCTGTTTATGTACACAAGTGCTCCTTCCACTTCCAGCCAACTTGAAATTTCTGAAAAAGGTGATTGGGGAAATATCTGATGTTTTTCCTGGCATCAGTCTGGGGAGTGGAGGGTGCAGGAATGTCTGTGCCACATGTGCAGGCTCTGGGGAACTCTCTGGGGTGCAGCTGCTGCTGTTCACACCTGAGCTGGGGTCACAGCTGGTCACCCCTGGTGACAAATGGCCACTGAGCAGAGCCACGTGCAGCTCCCTCTGCACCTTCCACGTGCTTTTATTCGTTAAAGAACAATAACTCAAAATCCTGCTTTCATCCTCCTTTATTACATTTTGTTTCTGACAAAAGTGTATTTGGAAAAACTGGAAAAAAACTCCTTCATGGATCTGGTTTAGTGCTTTTAAAATAATTGATATTAAATAGGAAAATATTAGCTTGTAGGGTTTTTTTTAAGAAAACTTGTTAATTGTTTAATTATATGTCCATGGTGTTTGAATAAAGCACATGGCCTGGAATTGTATTGCTATGTATGGATTGTGGTAATTATCTAGCAATAAAATTAACTTCTTAAATATTACAAATGGCACACAATCTCTGCAGCAGGAAGCGAAGGAAGTAAATGAAGCAGGATTTTGCATTCATCAACAGAAAATGTTTGTCATCAAATATTTAACCAATTTGAGTTCTTGTCATTATTTACAATAGAAACCTTATTTCATTATTAAAAGAAACAAATGCAATGCCTCTCCTGCCTTTCAAAACAAAATTGTGTTTAGCACCTTGGTGAGAGAAATCTTCCACGGGAATCTTTACAGTGTGTAATGGAACTGGATTTTTGTTGGATTGGAGAACTTGGGGATGACTTTTGGGTGCTGTCCCCAGGCAAATTCCACAAGGAACAAGATGTTCATGAGTTTGAGAATGAAAGGAAGCTGCAGTGAGCTGGGGGGAGAAATGCTGCTGTGTGTTCTGTTCCAGATCCTCTGTCCATGGGGCCTCAGAAAGCTCTGGAGACCATCGGGGCCAACCTGCAGAAGCAGTATGAGAACTGGCAGCCCAGGGTGAGTGTTGTCTCCTCCTGGGGCTTCCCTGCCTGGGCAGTCACTGCTCCAGCGCTGGAGCCTCTTCTCCTTTGAGCCTGTGGCTCCTGCTCGCCTTCTTTCTGAAGTTTCTGAGGGTATTTGTGTCTTGGAGCATTGGTGGCAGATATTCGTGTACATTAAGACAAGAGAATTTCCTTTGTGTGTTTTTTCCTCATGGCACATTGACAGTTTTTAAATCTCAACAGCTCGGGAATATAGCAGAAAATTCAAAAAGTGCCTGAAATCAAAGAGAAGGAGGAAAAGCACTTTGGAGCAAAGGTGAAAATGTCTTTGCTGTGCTGTGCCCGAGTCCCTGGTTCTGGGGGAGGAGGGACAGGTCAGGAGCAGCAGGGTGCCTGCGTGGGCCTGGTGGAGGCAATCCCAGAGCTGGGCTGGTGCCCTGCTTCCTGCAGGAAATCTCTGCCCCTGACACATTGCAAAGCCAAACACGTCCTGGTTTATTGCACTCCACAGGGCTCTGGAGCTTTCTGCAGTAATAAAGAGAAGTTGGTGTGCCATCTGCAATAAAACAATAGGAGCATTATTGGATTTCCTAGAGCTTTCATATAAATACTAATACATCCACTTCTGTCTGTTTCTTGGGGGCTTGGAATGGTTGAGGAGTGGATGGAAGGAAGACAATTTGGGGAAAACCAGGCAGCCTGGAGAAAAAAAAAAAAAAAAAAAAGGAGCAAATCATGACAGTCATCTGAAATAGCCAATAATCCCGGGTTGGCAGTTCCTTGCAGCAGGAGCTGCTGCCATCAGCACCTTGTTGGGAATGCACAAGTGGTGTTAATTGCTGGCAGTGCGTGGTGGCAGTGGTGACCACTGTGACCAGCCCTGTGGCATCCCTGCCAGCCAGTCCTTGGCTGCTTCTGGTCAAACATCCCCCTTTTTGCTCGATACAAACAGCTTTTTCTGAAAGAAAACCATAAAAGGGTAAAGCGTGAAAATTCCTTCTTTCTGGAAGCTCCCAGGCTGCACAGCTGATGGATATTTCCTTCCAGGTCTTATTGAGCCCCTTTCTAAATAATTTATCAGCTTGCCATTGCTTGAAGTATTTGTTCTGATTAAATTTAAGACTTTGCTTTATTGTTGTGTAGCTACATAAATTTGTGTGCTGCGGGAGTAAAAACCACTTCAGCTGTTGTTTCCTCTGCAAAATCCTGCAGTTAAGCAATATTCAGTTATTTCATGCAGTTCTCAAATGAAGATTGTGCTGGGGGAGAGGGTAGGAGATGACAGAGCTGTGGGCTCGATCTGTCTCAATGAGGAGTTCTCTGAGCAAGTAAAGAGTGTCTGTAATTCAGGGTAGATATAATTGAGATGCTGGTGAAAATATGGAAGGAAAACCGAGAAAACTCCACACCAACACTCCCTTGGGTTTGGGGCTGAAGTTCTGCTGGGCAGGGAAGGGGTTAAACGTGAGGGTAATCTGGAAAGAGGCTCAATTACAGGGATCAAAGGGGCTGCTTAAACAGCTGGGAATGGAGGGAGGAAAGGGAGTGAAAGTGAAGAGCTCGGGAGTCGGTAATGCTTGACTGGAGGGGAAAACCTTCCCTGGGACTGTTCCCTGGGCTGGGAAAGGCTGGGGGAGCTGCTGGCAGGGCCCGGATCCCCGGGGAGCACCGGGAAAGGGGAGCCATTGCCCAGAACTGCCCAGAATGAAATAACTGGAGTTTCACATGCTCTGTATTGGAAATATTTAGGTAGGACATTGATCGTGCTGAAATGGGATTTCTCAGCTGCTGAGCCCGTTCAGGACCCCCTGCAGAACCCTGCTTGTGGGAGGTGCAGCAGGTGCCCAGCCAGGGCACAGCTTTGCTGCGCTGGCAGGGAGCAGCAAACATTTCCCTGCTGTTGGGGTGTAAATTCAGTTTTCTTGGCAGCACTGCATGTTGTGCCACTGCAAAGGCAGGGACTTGCCTCAGTTTAAGAGTCAGGAGCCTTTGCAAACAGGACTGATGGGCTGGAGCTGCGGGTGCTGCTGCAGTGGGATGGTTTATGGAGGTGCAGGAGTTTTACGAGCAGGAATTACTGCTCTGCAAGCCCCAGTTTGTCCGTGGAGCTGGGCCCTGGCCCGGTGCTGCAGAGCTGGCTGGGGAGGATGAGGGTGTTCTGCCAGGGAGGATGGAGGTGTTCTGCTGGGGGGGATGGAGGTGTTCAGCTGGGGAGGATGAGGGTGTTCTTCTGGGAGGATGAGGGTGTTCAGCTGGGGAGGATGGAGGTGTTCTGCTGGGGAGGATCAGGGTGTTCTGCTGCAGAGGATGAGGGTGTTCTGCTGGCCAGGGCTCTGCCTGGAGGGAGTGAGTTCTGTGCAGGCTGGCATTGCCGGAGCTGTGTGTGGAATTTCCCGTGTGCACTGATCCCTGTGCAGATCCTGTGGGGTGAGCTCCGTCTGCCATTGCTGCCTGCCCTCTCTTGAGGGTGCCAGCCTCTGTTCCTGCTGGGCATCTCCTTCCCTGGCTCCCAGCCCTGCCCGGGCTGCCCAGAGCCCTGTCCTTCCTCGCTGTGCCTGCGCAGAGGAGAAGGGGCTGCACAGCCAAAGGCTGGGCTTGCATGAGGCACAGTTTACATAATTCAGGACCTGCTATGAAGTAGTCCGGAGCTTATGCTTATTAAATTTGCATGAAATTATCGATTTTTTTTTTCCTCTTCATTAGCTCTGGCTGTTGACCAGGTTCTCCCTTTAACTGTAAGCTGACCACCACACTCACAGGAGTTTTTCCTGCTTCTCTCAATCATTTTGGGGTTTTACTGCCGCACAGATCCCAGTGGCACCTCCTGCACCAGCTGCTTTTTGCAATCCTGTCCTTTATTCTGTGCTGAGCTCTCCCAGCCCTGCCAGGAAGGCCAAAACCCGCAGTTCATAACCACTCCTGGGAGAGGGGAGCAGGATGCAGATACAGCTCCTGCAGCTGCTCTGAGCTCCTGCTGCACTGGGATCTGCACAGAGATCCCAGCTGAAGGGCAGTTCTGTGGAATGTGGGGTTTTTTTTTACATCCTGGTTGGAGAGTGAGGGGTTTGCAGCTCTGCAGGATGAACCCCAGCAAGGCAGAGATTTTTCATCACTCCTGCCCTCCACACCAGCAGCTCCTGCACCCTCTGCAACAGCAAACACCAGCTGAGGCCAAGGGACTGAAACATCCCAGAGAATCCTCCCACTTGCCCCCACCTCCCTACATAAAACAAAATCAATTACAGTATTGATTTTTTGATTCAAGTGCTACAATTTTGCCTCCCTTTTTCTTCTCTCAATTTCCTCCTCTTTTTTTTTTTTTTTTTCTGCTAAGAGAGTCATTTGGGCTGTTTTAATTCTCTCCTGGAATGAGTTGATTTCATTAGAGCTGAATGGATTAGACCTGAATGGGCATCCCTGGGGTGAAGGAGAGCTGAGAGCCGTGAAGGGGGATGAAAATCCTGGATGGGGAAATTTAGAAGACAAGATTAAATAAACTTTCAGGAAGCCTTGGGGAAAGGTGGCTTGAAAGCAGCTTGCTGCGTTTGGGAATGCCTGCAGCTGGAGCATCCCTGCTGAGGGCACTGGAGCACGGCAGCTCTGCCTCTGTTCCTGGGGCAGGGTGTAAGGAAAGGCGTTCCCCATTTCCCTCTGATCCAGTCTCACCTGTTGTGTGATGCCTGCACCACTGAGTGACGGTCTCTGAGGACACATCTCCCACAAAATGGATAAATTATCTCTTTTGTGGCAGGCCTTCAAGGAAACAGTCATTTTCTGATCAAACAGGCTGCTTTTCCCTCTCTTCTAGTCTGCTTCCCAACAGTTTTCTCTTAATTTCAAAGCAAGTACAGCCAAGATACTTGAAATGGATCATTGAAAGCCTCTACCTTTTAGTGCATGTTGTCTGTTGTTGATGCTGTTGTTCCCCTCATTAGAGATCTCTGGGCTTTGATTCGGTGTCTGAGGTTTCATTCCTTCATTGCTTTTTTCTGCCTAATTAATTGGGAAGTTGCTGCTGCACATCAAAGGGGGAGCATTTCCTAAAGAGTAACTACTTAAGCATGAAAACTAATTGAACACATGACCTAATTATTGGTCTCTCAGTGAGTCATACTTTTCCTTTATTTCTGTAGGGTTTTTCTTTTAAAATAACAGCAAACACTGATTACTCCTGCGGAAGAAATACCGTAGAATTCCAAAGGGGAGCATGGAAAAAACTAGATCTTGGTTTCCAGTAGGAAATATCTGCAGATGTAGGAACATGTAAGAAAAAAAAAATAAGAAGAAGGTAAAAAGCAACAAGAAGACAGTGTGACCTTGTTTAACAAAACCAGGTTTTCCTTAGAGGACTGTTGCTTGTTGGTTTTCATTTCCCAACAGTCTCTTGAATTTGGCAGCTGTTTCAGGCTCTGCAAAATTCTGCTGTATCAATCCTTTGCTGTCTTGTTAAAGATCAACTGTCTTCAGCATAAACCAGCAGTCTTTTTTTTTTCAGGGAAACAAAAAAAAAAAAGAAGAAAGTCTGCTATAGAAGTGGAGTCAACAAATCTAATTTTGAAAACCAGTTCTCCTTGTGTCTGAAACCTGGGGTGGTCAGAGTGCCCCTGGCAGCCAGAAGCACTGGTCACTGGGCCAGAAAAGCACAGATTTGCAGCATGATAAAGGACGAAATCCACTCTTTAGTGCCTTGGGAATGTGGAGAAAGTGAGGAGAAACGAGTCAGGGGTTGTAGTTTTCCCTTTGGTGGCTCTCCAGGTGATCTGCAGCCCAGCCCTGCCTCAGCCGTTGCCTGGCTGGGGACAGCAGAGCCCAGGGGCTGGTTCAGAGCAGCCCCAAAGATTCCTTGTGCTGAAATCCCTCCCCTGGGGCTCCTCATGCCTGCTCCTGGAGCACGGATAACTGAGGGAGAAGCTCTCTGCTGCAGCTCTGAGTACAACTCGTGTTTTAATGCTTTTGATAGTGAGGAAAAAAAAACCCTGATAAATCTTTTAACACACCACTGAAAGTGGAAACTGTGAAATTGCAGCAGTAGTGTACTTATTAGTGATTTCTCAGAGATTCTCATGGAGAAATGAGTCACAAAAAGGAGAGAAATAGTTGCAGGCATGAGCTGCTGTGGGGAAGTGTGTTCAGAAGCTGCAGGGAGCAGGAAGGGGCACGGAGCTGTCCCGGGAGTTGAGCTGGTCACACTGCCCACAGCAGGGCTGCCATTCTGGAGCTGAGCCAGCAAACTTGCACAGTCAGTTTAGTGGGAAAATCCTGAAATCCTGTGGATCTTGGCATCTGCTGCAAGCCTGGAGTTCTGTGGGCAGGATGTGCTCGAAGGAAGGAGATCACCCAGCACCTGAACTCCTGCTCGAAACCCTTGCCTTCCTCTCCACACTTCTGGCTTTAACTTCGTTAACTTTGGTTCTTCGCGTCTCTTTTGGTTTGTGCTCTGCCATTAGCATGAGGCCAGAGCTGGCAGGGAGCAGGATTTGTGATTTTGGGGGTATTTTCCTGTGACCATTGCTGTCAGTGTGTCAGAGATGGGAAGAAAGAGCTGATGGGAAAAGGCTCTGGGAGAGAAAAGCAGCTCTGCTGGCAAAGCTGATTAACGTGTTTCTGTAATTACCACCCAGCTTTGGGTGACCTATTTAAAAACACCTTGTCTTTGTGTTGGGTGATGAATCCCTGGCCTGGGGGACAGGGAGGAGCCTCCTGCAGATCCAGGGGCAGCAGTGAATGGCTCCTGGATGCTTTGGAGAGGGATGCAGTGCCTGGAGACTGGCACTGGAGCTTCCTGCTGACAGACAGCACCAGTTCTGTGCAAAACTTCGAGATTACCATTATTTACTGACATTTTTATTTATATTCTTGCTCCTCTCTAAGGCAGAATGAGGAAATCCTGAGATGTTTTGGTTTTAACTCCTTTCCTGTGGAGATTAGCAAAGCACGAACCTTGGAATGATTGGCTTGCCTTCTCCTGACTCGTTAAGGTGTTTTTAATCAGAAAATTGCTTCATTAAGCAATTACTTTGCAATCAGAGGAGAGCTGGAATTACTGAACAATTATTTAGTGTTGAGAAGATGAAGTTCTTGCCCTGCAGGGCCCCTGGAGCACGATGCACTAGGGCCAGGCTGTACAGAACCCAGTTTGAGAATTCACCAGTTTGTACCCCTGCAGCCTGAACTGGGCTCCCAGTAAGAACCAAATTTCTGTTTAAGAAACAAGAAGATGCAGAGCCTGAAACTTTAAAGAGCTCATAAAACTGAGGTTCTAGAGAAGGAATGGAACTGAGCTGACACTGATGTTAGGAGTTACGTTGTTTGAGTAAGCAGGTTTGAAAGGTGTGACCTGGGGTGTGCTTAAAATCCTGTTAGGGCACCTCGTGCTGTGACCCATGGAGCTGTCACCAGGCTGAGGGTGCAGACCTGGCCTGTGAGAAGCAGCTCTGAGTTCTTTTACCATTCCCTTTCTTTAAAAGTAAGCAATTATTCCCACAGCCCTCTCAGAACGGTTATTTGAGCAGAGAGGGAAGGGTTTGTACCGAGCATAGGAGGCTGGTGGGTGGAATTTCTGTGAACTTTGGCACAAACCTGCAGTGTGAAGCAGCTTGTAACTGCTGAGGAACACACCTGTCTGGTGGATGTATTGTAGCAGCAACTCAAGGTTGGTTGTCCTGATTTTTGCCTTCCCTGTCAACATCAGTTCTCATGAACAAAGTGCTCAGAGGCGTTGTTTTTTTGTTTTTTTTTTTTTGGAAGTGTTATTGGATCCTGAGCCTGCACAGCGAGGATTAGGTACTTTGGAATTCATTTCACATTGGACTTGAAAGCAAGGTCAGAGACTCTGCAGAGGGAAGGGAAAGCCCCCGCTCTGCTGGCTCCAGGCAGAGGAGGGATGTGCCACGCTCAGAGCTGGTTCCTGCCCTGGCATCAGCAGGTCCAGGAGCCTGGGGCTGCCCCAGAGGGAATTAGCACAGGGGAGATGGAGAGGGGTTTGAAATGCACCCACATATCTGCAGAGGACTTGCCTCAAGCTGGCAAGACTCTCCCTTTGGCTTAGTTTAGTATTTAAATTAAAGCATCTCTAAGTTATAGTTTGTCTTGGCTGTAATTAATATTTTTCAAGTTAGCAATGACTAATAATTTTATCATTAGTGTTCTCTCCTGGCCCGTGTTAACCAGGTTAAGCTGCTGTCTGTAACGTCAATTTGGGATTTCCAGCACACTCCCTTGTACTTAAATATGCAGTTTTTATTATCTTGGCCTAATCCTCATGCATTTGCATCAGGGTAATTTCATGTGCCCACAGCCTAAAATGAAAACACCTAAAAGTAGGTGGTGGTTGTTTTTTTTTTAATATAAAATTAAGAAGCTTAGAGTCAGTGGATGTGGTTCAGAATAATTTGTATTTGCATGATGTGTCCAGCCCGAGAGTTATTGTGGCCATATCAGCGTGGGCTGGAGGTGATTGGGTTTGTGATTGATGGGTGCTGGGGATGAACTGCAGTCACTTCTTCCAGTGCTGATTGATCTCTGAGCTTCTCACACACCAGGCTCGGTGTGTCTGCTCCCTGAGCTCTGCCGTGTCCTGGGCTGGGATGTTCGGTGTGGAACTCTGCAAACCCAAAAGTGTTCGTGTGCAGCTCTGGATTTGTCTGTCCTTTGATGTGTCTGCAAAGCCAGTGTAAATGCAGGATCCTAAATCTTCCTTTGATGCAAGAAAAGAGCTGTGCTTTAGTCAGTGTTAAAATGAAATCACCGTGAGTTGCAGGCTTGGGTTATTAATCACCGTTTTGGATGAAGCAAAGAACAAAGTATTTTTGTTTGTGAGTGGAGTGTGTAGTTTTTCACTAGAACAGCTTCCCCCTCAGCAGGCCTGGAAGCAGGCCAGCCTGGCATCACATGCAGACAGAACAGGGAGAAGTCTGGAGTAATGCAGTTATGGAAGGGAAATGGGTGAGTGCAGAGCAAGTGCAGTGAAAATCCTGTTCCAGAGCTGTGCTGAACCCTGCCTGTGCCAGTGAAAATCCTGTTCCAGAGCTCTGTGAGCTTTGCCCATCACAGTGAAAATCCTGTTCCAGAGCTGTGCTGAACCCTGCCTGTGCCAGTGAAAATCCTGTTCCAGAGCTCTGTGAGCTCTGCCCATCACAGTGAAAATCCTGTTCCAGAGCTGTGCTGAACCCTGCCTGTGCCAGTGAAAATCCTGTTCCAGAGCTCTGTGAGCTCTGCCCATCACAGTGAAAATCCTGTTCCAGAGCTGTGCTGAACCCTGCCTGTGCCAGTGAAAATCCTGTTCCAGAGCTCTGTGAGCCCATGGCAGTGAAAATGCTGTTCCAGAGCTGTGCTGAGCTCTGCCTGTGCCAGTGAAAATCCTGTTCCAGAGCTCTGTGAGCCCATGGCAGTGAAAATCCTGTTCCAGAGCTGTGCTGAGCTCTGCCTGTGCCAGTGAAAATCCTGTTCCAGAGCTCTGTGAGCCCATGGCAGTGAAAATCCCGTTCCAGAGCTCTGTGAGCTCTGCCCATCACAGTGAAAATCCCATTCCAGAGCTGTGCTGGGCTCTGCAGTGCCTATGGATCAGCCCTGGCAGCAGCAGGCAGTGTTGCTGCCTCTCCCTGTCAGGAATGGTTGTGGATGAGTCAGGCTACAAAACAAATCTTTTTTGGAGCTTCCCAGGGACTTCCCTCCATGGGCAGAATTAGGGATTCTCCCCCACCTGCCTGTTTTATCAGCAAGTCTTTATATATGGACTTTCCTCCAAATCTGTGTTGAGATTTTGCTAAATATCCTCTGGGAATCCAAATGGGTTTATATCAAAAAGATACTTCCTCTCATCTCTGTGCTCTTTGATTTCTTTAGAAAACTCTACAAGATAAGAGTTTGATTTGAAAAGTCTGGCTTCTCATTAGAGATGCTGGATGGGCTGTTCCCCAAAGTGTTTGTTCATGGTTCTATTTGTTTATTAATATTATTATTCCACCAATGTGCCCAGCACAGAGCTCAGCCTGGATTTCCTCTGGACTCCTTTAGAGGCTGATGTCATTCCTCCTGCTTTCCCCTTTCCTGGTACCCAGCTGGTTTTTCAGAGGGATTTTACCATCTCCAGGTGATGCTCAGTAAACCAATAGTTAAAAAAATTCAGTTTATACTTTTTGGTTCCTGGAGATGGGATGGGGGTGGGAACTGGGGGGGTCTCACTGTGTTACCCACAGTGGTTGGGGATGGCTGCACCAGCTCTGGGCTTCTCAGCTTGCTGAAATTGTCTGATCCTAGCTTGGATTTTCCTTTTTTTTTAATTTTTGGTTTTTTGGCCGTGTTCCTGTTTGTTGCTTAGATGCTTCAATGTGTTCAGGAGGTTTAGAAAGTAAAATATAATGGTGTTGCCTTGCTGTGTGCACCACATGTTCATCCTGGCTGTGAATTTCTGACATATATGTGCCTTTTTTATGTGTCTGAGTCCAACTTTGTTCCAGACACTCTCAGGAACACATTGCATCAAACCGGCATAAAGTGGAATCTGAATGAATTCAATTTTATGCTCTTCACTTAAAAGAAAACTTAATCCAGGATTTTTAGTGTTCTTAATAGGTCTTCAAGGTCTGAGAAACAAGTCTGTCTGAGGTGATTTTATCCTTTTCCTGTGAGATGTTTGCCTTGGTGTGGCTAAACTTGCCGTGGAGCAGCAGGGATGGGTTTGCCCTGGAAGCTGCTGGTGTCACTCCTCTTGGCTTTTACTTCTTTGTAAGGCTTCTCAGAGTTGAGTTTTCCCAATTTGGGCATCGTTCCAAAAACCCCTCTCTTGGAATAATTAGCTTGCTTTGATTCTTTTTAATTAAATCATGTGAAGTAGGCTGGCTGTGTGCATGGCAGAGTCACAGGTTTAATGTGTTCTCTGCATTTGGAAACTGGGTGCAGATCTGCTTCGAAAAAAAGCTGCAGCCTGTCCTTGGAATTGGGAAAAAACATTGCTGAGGATAAAGGAAAGCTGAATCTCAAAGTTTGGGATCCACCACGGGGAGGTTTTGATCTCAGAATTTAGGATCCAGCACAGGGCAGTTTTGATCTCAGAGTTTGGGATCTACCACGGGGAGGCTTTCATCTCAGAATTTGGGATCCACCACAGGGAGGTTTTGATCTCAGAGTTTGGGATCCAGCACGGGGAGGCTTTGATCTCAAGAGTTTGGGATCCACCACAGGGAGGTTTTGATGTCAGAGTCTGGGAACCAGCACAGGGAGGTTTTGATCTCAGAATTTGGGATCCAGCACGGGGAGGCTTTCATCTCAGAATTTGGGATCTACCACAGGGAGGTTTTGATCTCAGAGTTTGGGATCCACCACAGGGAGGTTTTGATCTCAGAGTCTGGGATCCACCACAGGGAGGTTTTGCATGGGCTGGGCAGCCCAGCATGTGGAGGTGATGGATTCTGCACTGGGATAACTGGGAATGGCTCCTCCAGGAAATCCCAGCCAGCCCTGCTCTCTGGGGTTCCCCAGGGCAGGAAACCTTCCAGTCCTGGGGTTCTCCACGTCCTGCAGATGTGCAGTCATGGGATTGGTTTGGAGGGGACCTCACAGTGCATCCATCCCAGCTCTTTCCACTGAACCTGGGTGCTCCAGCCTGGCCCTGGACCCTTCCATTGCTCTGGGCAGCAATGGGCCCTTCAAGAGGGAACATTCAAACCCCAAACACTGCAGCTCTGTTGCCTCTATTTTGTTTTACCCACTGAGCTCTGTTGCCTCTGGTTTTTTTTTGTTTTACCCACCCCAGTAACTCGCCACATGCAGTGCCTTGCGTGTGCCATTTGCATTTGGGATTCTTTGTCACCCAGAAGCTGTTTAAAAAATCCCAATCTCCAGCCAAATAAAGCTTTTCTATCTCATTATAGATTCTGGGTAGGAGCATCCTTCTTCTGCAAGGAGGTGTAAAAGGCAGTTTCAGTATAAAATACTGAATGTTGGAGTAGTTTCTTGTGTGGATAAATTTGGAACACATTCAGTAAGGTATCCTAGGGATAAAAGGGGAGTGACTTCAGGGTTTGTTCTGCTGAATGAGAAGAGGATGATGTTACACTTGTGAGAGCAGAGGCTCTGGATGCCAGCAGAGACATTTGTCATACATTTTTCATACACTTTGTGTCACACTTTGTGTCCCCTGCGCCAGGGGTCAGGGTTTTGGCATGGAATCACACACACACACTGTGGTCTGAGTCTTGTGGAGTCTTTCTGGAACAAGGACTGAGGTCTTGGGCTGCAGGAGAATGAAAGAGGAAGACTTGAATTTTATAGCTTTGATGAGAGAACAGATTTATCCTTGTGCTTTCTTAAGGGGAAAAAAAATCCATCTGCCTGCCAAAAGAGCCGTGGTGCTCCAGCAGTGCCCTCTTGCCTGCTGGGCTGGGCAGTGCCAGTGCTGATGGGAACCTGGCCTGGCTTCCAGAACTTTCCACTGCCTCTGAGAGCTGAGCAGCATCAGCAACTTCAGTCCTGTGTTCTGTCACCTCTGGCACTCTGCGTTCCTTCCTTTCACAGGACCTGCTCCTGAGCTGAGTTTCCTGGACTCAGCAGCTGGCAGGTGAGCAGAGCCGGGTTTGGGAGGTGATGACGAGCCAGTTCTGGTGGCTCAGGTGACAGCAAAGCCCTTTGGCACAGCCACGGAGCTGCTGCAGCCCTCAGGAAAGGGGTCTCTGCCTGGGGCTCCTCCTCAGTGTCGCACGTGTGTCTTGGCCCCATTAAAAATCAAAGGAAAACTGTAATTAGGTGAAGTTTTCAAAGCAGAGCCGTTAATTTAAGCTCAAATTCCAGAGGATTTTTTGGGAATTTCTGCAGCCAGTGCATCCTGACATTCCAGTTGATGAATCCACTGAAGGGGTGTTTCCCCTCCGGACAGACTCGTGTTGGAGAGGCCACTGCTGTGCTGCTAGGCTGTGAACCCCTGGCTGGTTTAGTTTTCCTTTGAAAGAAGTGAAACAAAGGAACAATAGTTTGGGAGGTCATTCTGTGGGGATNTTTTTCCTTTGAAAGAAGTAAATCCCATATGAAACAAAGGGACAATAATTTGGGAGGTCATTCTGTGGGGATGTCAGGGGATGATCAGCACCAGGCCTTCAGCGTGGCACCATCTCACCTCTCATTTCAGCGTTAAACAGGGGTTATGTCCACAGCAGAACCTCCTGCTACCCCCAAACTGGTTTCTTTTCCTGGTTGGGTGCCAGAACTCCTTTCTATTCAAACTCCTCCTATTTCCTGCAAGTTTGTCAACAGAGTATTGTATCACTCCTGAAGTTTCAACACTGAAAGGAAAAATGTCTTAAAAATTGACATCCAAACTGTCACAAGTGAACAGGGACGAGGCTGGATAAACCTCGGAGTGTTCTGCAGAAGTGTAGCAGTAAACAAGCGAAACTTTTAACTTTGCCCATGTGAGCAGAATAATGAGAACCTCCTGGATCAGGCCACCACTTCTGTGGAGCTTTTCAGCGAGGCAGGAGGTGATCAGGAGCTCACATCCCTGTCAGGGCGGGCTGTGCCAGCTCTGCTGCTCCAGGGGAAGGCAGGATGGATCCAGGAGTGTCCTGAATTGCAGCAGGGAGCACAGGCTCCTTGCCAAAACCAGGAAACACCTGCCAGCAGCACCTGCTGGAAGGCACGAGGGCAGCCTGGTGCTCAGGAGCTGGGCAGTGGCTCCTAAAAATGGGGGAAATAACCCCAAAGTCTGGGGGGAAAAGCACCCCGAGGTCTGGGGGGTGTCTGTGGCACCAACAGAGCCCCACACAGCTCTCAGGTTGTGGCTGGGCTCTGTTACCTTTTGCACTCATTAGTGGAAAGCTCCTGCTGGAAGCTGGAGGGGACGAAATCAGCACCTTGACAGGGAAGGGAAAGGAATAATGATGGGAGGACAGAAAAACACATAAAAAGCACCACCTGGGCTGGTGTGTTACTCACTTACCTGCTTCTTGTCATGTCTAAAACTCCCACCTGAGTCCTGAGCTGGCAGGAGGACTCAGACTGTGCTTATTCACAGGCTCCCTCCCCTCCTTTCCACCCTCGTGTTTCTCCAGGCCCAAATGATCTGTTTGCAGTTTGGAAATTGAGATCTACAGATCTTTAGTTTTAGAGGCTGAATCCACCTCCATTAAGCGCGAGCTGTGTTTAATATTGATGCTCCAGGGACGTGAGGAGGGATGGAATGAGCCTGTTCCTCTCTGGAAAAAAAAAAAAAAAAGCTGAAATTCCCTAGCACTCTGGTTTGGGTGGCTGGTGAAGCTGCCAGCAGCCAGGCTGGGATTTAAGGGGCACATTTTTGCAAATCAGTGTCTTCATCACTGCTGTGAGTGGAGAGAGGAGGAGGTGGGGGCTCCGTGGGAAGATTAATGCAGCCTCTTGGCTTTCCTGAGTGCTGAGGTTCCCAGAAAGGATGAGGGTGTCACATCACTGCTTCTTGCTTCATTTTTTTTTTTCCTCCTTTTACTTGCTTTTCTTGGGTGTTGCCATCATTAAATGCTGCCATTCATTGTTCCTCTCCCCTGCTGGCTGGAGGCTCTGCCTGTTAATTGAGCAGCACTGTATCTGCTCTTCAGGCTTCTCTGATAAACAATTTAAGTCCTTCATCCTCTTTTACTGGGACATTTTAAGACTTTTTCATCTTTGGCTGTTGCAGAGAAAAATCTAAAAACTTCTGTGGCCTTGGTTTGGTTTATAAACAGGCTCCCAATGGCAGCTTTTGGAGAGATGCGTTCGTCCTGCTCTTAAATTTGGGTCTTTGTTTCACTACATCAGGTTGAAGGTTTTTACTGTGATTCTGGGGTTTCAGTCTCTGCAGCTCTGGAGAAGAGAGAAAGAGCCAGGCTTTTGTCTTTCAAAGGACAGTTGAAAGACTTTCTGTTATTATTTGGCCTTACTTCAAAAAAAAATGCACTTTTGAGCGTGACAAACCAGCTCCTACCTGGGTGTCTTGAAGTCAGCCAAGTTAAAAGGGGTTTGAAGCATTGGGGTTTTTGCCAGTTTGATTTTTCCTCCCTCCTCCAGTGTGCTCTGAGTTCAGTGCTCACAGGAACAGTGACAGGGTGTCCACAGCCACAGCTGCGGGATTGCATCCATTTTTCCCAAGGCAAAGGGCAGTTTCCAGGGGCTCTCCATCACTTTTCCCCCTTTTTACCCAGCTGTGAATGTCAAATTCCTGGGCCTTTTGTGTTCTTTTGTCTTGAGAATGGTGTCGACCTGTACAATTTTCTCTCTTCAAAAGAGGGAATTTGTTCGGTTGGAGGCGCAGAGGGTCTGAATGGGAGGATTAAGTGAGGGGTTGCTTTTGAGACTGGCTGATGTTGAAACAGATTTCACCTTCCTGAGGCTTTTTGGATATTAATAATTCAAAAATGAGAGAGCTGGGTGGGAGTTGGGAGCTGTGCTGTTGGTGTGTGTGTGAGAGTCCCACACAGCACCACAGACAGCCCCACTGCCAAGATTTGTGTTTCCTTTTCCCAAAGCAGCCGGTTCTATCCACGCTGGTGCTGATGCTGGAGAGGCTGAGCTGGAAGAGAGGCTGGGCAGAGTTAAAGGAATAAAGCAGGGATTTGTGAAAAGGAATAAACAGGGATTTATGAAAAGGAATAATCAAGATTCACCTTGGGCAGTGTAAGAGCCTGGCTGTGGGCTCCACCCAAGATGGACTCTGGGTCCTGAGTTTTCACACTTTTATAAGTTTGGGTCCATTTCCATATTGAGGTTAATTGTCCAATTCCAATAATTGTCCAATTCCTATTGTCCAGCTCCAGGTGATGCGGTCCCACCCTCCCAGGTTCTCTCCTCAATTCCCTGTTTGCACTTTTTGGGTCTGGAGCTGCCCCGGTGTCCTCGGTTCTGGGGCTGGGAAAGGATTGTTCTGTGGGACTGAATGTGAGGAGAACTCGCTGATGACTTCAGCGTTATACACCAAAGCAGTACAGAATCTGGAAAATACAAAAGCTAACACTCCAGCCATCGACACCACAGGCTGTGTGGCGTGACTGTGTCCCCTGCTGTGTCCCAGGCCAGGTACAAGCAGAGCCTGGACCCCACGGTGGACGAGGTGAAGAAGCTGTGCACGTCTCTGCGCCGCAACGCCAAGGAGGAGCGCGTGCTGTTCCACTACAACGGGCACGGCGTGCCCCGGCCCACGGTCAACGGCGAGATCTGGGTCTTCAACAAGGTGGGTCTGGGCTCACACAGCCCTGCCGGGCACTGCAGCCTGGAGTCGTGGGGGCACGGCCTGCTTTGGGTAGGAGGGACCTCCCAGCCCATCCAGTGCCAGCCCTGCACGGGCAGGGACACCTCCCACTGTCCCAGGCTGCTCCAAACCCCAATATCCAGCCTGGCCTTGGATCCAGGGGCGGCCACAGCTGCTCTGGGCACGCCGTGCCGGGGCCTGCCCACCCTCACTGGGAGGAATTCCTTCCCAGTGAGTGAGTTTCCCCTCTCTCAGTCTGAACCCTCTGTCCCGTCACGTTCCCGGGTTTAGGGAATGTTCACGGCTGTTCTCAAGGCTCTGTGCCCACACAGGCTGTCCCTGCCCTGTGGGGCACCAGGGCTTCTCTCCAGTGCACTGAGGCAATAAATTATTGGCATAGAGATGGAAGAGGAGCATGGAAACTCAGAGTTGTTCCTGCTCTGACTCCCTGTCCAGTGTGGACATTCCAAGGAGCATCAAGACACTCCCTGGGAACTGCTTAATTTGGCATTTTCCAACCTTTCCTTCCTTTTTTTTTTTTTTTTTGCCACATGTTGAGGCTGCAATAACATTTTTCATGTATTTATTGTGAGTGTTGTTGTATTAGTAAGGAGTAACATTCTAGTTTAGCTTCTGTTTCCTGAGCAAATCTCAACGTGGCTTCACAAGGAGAAAGATCAACATGCCCCAACTTCAGACGTGTTTATTCTGACATTTTGGGGAGCTTCCTTGCAAATTTGAAATGTCTCTGAGTTGTTCACTGAACAATTGGGGATGAAATCTGTTCACAAGCAGTTTCCAGTGGAGCTGTTGGGAGGAGGCACAGAGGGACGGTGGGAGCAGGGTTGGAGCAGGGAATTCTCCTCCGTGCCCAGGGAACAAACCCTGTCCAGCAGCATCATCAAAGCATCACCCTGAGCAGCTGCTCTGCACAGCTCTGCTTTAACACCCCTTCTTGCTTCAAACTGCCTCATTTACATATCATTAGCAAATTTGATGTTTTATGTGACCCCCACAGTGGAGCCGGAACATAAAATTCCTCTGGTTGGAAATACCACAATATTAATCAGAGCTATAATCCGATCCTAGCTGGGGCAAGATGCATTGGAAATATGAAGATAAAACAATGCCTGCCCATAAAATGTCGCTGATGAGATGTGTCAGAGCAGGATTTTTATGTGGAACTTCCTGGGGTTGGAACGTGCTTCACGTGAGTGCTGACCTTAAGAAAGGCTGTGCTGAGGACGGGCTGTTCATGTTTCATTCCACCCTGCAGTGATTTGCAGAGCTCCAGCTCCCTAAAACTTTGGCTTTTATCAACAATTTTCCCTATTAATTTTAATGAAACAACCCAAAGTGTTATATATGGGCAGAACTGGGTTTGGAAATGCCTTACCTCTCCCTGCCTTATGTAACACATGGTTTATGATCCCTCCTGTCTTTATCGACGCTGATACGTGTCCTTGAAAATTTGATTTTTGTAAAAAGTTTACTGGTTTTTATTACAGCTATTTTAAGTCTCTTGAATTTAAATGAGAGTTATGATCCCATCCATCATCCTGCTGATGTTAATAGGAACATCACAGCTTTTCCTGAGGATTTTGGGCTGAGCTCAGGGTTGGAGGAACACCAGGTTGCCCTCTGCCTGCAGCTGAGAAGGATCCTGCTGGCAGCCACTGGGTGTTTGGTGGGGACTCTTTGCAGGCAGGAAGCTGTGGTTTATATTTTCAGCTCCCTTGGTTCAGGATTGGCTCCCAGAGCTGGTTTTAAATGGCTGATTTTTTTTCCTCTTGCCTCCAGTTATTTGGGGGCGTTCGTTAAGATGGAAGACGAGGAACGAGATCCTTCTTATTTACAGAAAGGGAACTGTGGGCACTTCACTCCGTGGAAGGCAGCTTTGTTGGTTTTAATTTTAATGGATAATTTGGAAAGTTGCACAGAAGCTAAAGCTGTAATAAAATTATGAAGCATCTCGTTAGGCTCAGGCGGGGTAGTGCTGATGGGCTGCAGGGGCTTAATTATCCATCCTGATTTATTGATGGGGTTTTCAGTTTAAGATGTTTGATGTTAAATTGAAGACAGCTGGTTTGCATCCTTTATCAGTGTTGCAGAAATTTGGGATAAAATTGGGCTATTAAATGCTGTTTGGAGTTGTTAGCACATATCAGAGCTCTAAATATCTGATACTGAAAACTCTTGGCAAAGTTTTGGGCTTTCTTTTTTAGAGTTGGGTGTTTCAAATACTGCCACAATAAAATCTTCTTGCTGCTTGTGTTGACTTGGGTTCACATCCTCATTATTGGTAGATACTAACTGAGATTTACATTCATTAATATGTTCAATCCAGGTTTTACTTTGGGGTTTCAGAGTTGGGGTTTGTGGGTGGATTTTATCACCTCGCACAGCTCAGGCTCTGTTGCCCCATGGTGAGTGGAGTGGTGTTTCTCTGCTGCAGAACTACACCCAGTACATCCCCCTGTCCATCTACGACCTGCAGACCTGGATGGGGAGCCCTTCCATCTTCGTCTACGACTGCTCCAACGCCGGCCTGATCGTCAAGTCCTTCAAGCAATTTGCACTACAGAGAGAGCAGGAGCTGGAGGTGAGAGCTCAGCCTGCAGGGCTCTGAACACAAATGGAGTTTAAGCTTGCTTTGTTGTGTACACTGAAAAATGTGTTTCAAACCGTGTTGGAAGGCAAATTAGTTTGCAAATAACTTTGCCACTCTGATCTTTCTGGTTCAGTTTGCTATCCCATTAAACTTGGGATGATTTTTAATACAAGCACTAATTAAATGTTAATGTTAATAGAATCAATTTGGGCCCTAATGGTCTTTTCTGCTGAGATGAATGCTGAGGTGAACAAGACATGATTATTTTGGTTGCAAAACTGGTATCTGGGGCTGCATTTCCATGCAGTTGTGGTTTTGTGCTGTTGAAGTGAATGCGAAAATGTGAAACAACAAAAATCCCTGATCCACACAGGGATTGTCCTGCTGCTTCCAGCTCTGCAGAGTGTGGAATGCGTTCCCAATGAAAAGCTGGCTTTGGTTGCAAATGGAATTAGTAATAAATTTATTGAAGCAAATCTGAAATGCAGAGTGGAAGGGAAGAAGTTGGGATGTTCTGTGCAGCCTCCCCCTGCTGCCTGTAGCTCACAGGGAAGGGACGCTGGTAAAGGTTCACTTCTCTGGGACACTGGATTAGAAATCCCAGCACTGCGAGGAAGGAATATTAATTAATCAGGCAACTGAGTGTCACAAATACAACCTCCAAACAGATGTTAAGTGTCCCTGCCTGTCAGTCCTTTCCTTCGAATTCCAGTTTTTGGAGATGCTTTAGTGGGGGCTCTTTGGCAGGTGGAAATTCCATTGTACTGAAGAAGACAGTCTGGTAGCCTGGGATGTACAGATAATCTCATTATTCCTTCTCTTCCATAAAATAATTCCATATTTTATTAACAATAAGAAACTTCCCACAGTCTGTGGCTTGGGAAGAACATGAAACTGCCAATAGAATTGGTAGTAGGTGCCTTTTGAAGTCAGAGAAAGGTGCTCTGAAAATCCTTTCCCAAGTTTCCCTCTCAGCCTGGCACTTCCACTGAGATATTTTTGGGGCCTTTCTCCTTTGTTTATACAAATCTCTCTTCAGCATTTTGGTTTTGGTTTCTCATTCTGTTCCCAAGCAGGTTGAGCAGGTCTGACTTCACCTTCCCTTTCCCTGCTTTCTTCACCAATTTCCTTTTCCCCTTGGCTCGTGCTGAGCTCCGGCAGGACTCGGAGGCTGCTGTGGGAGGGAGCAGCACCAGGGGAGCTCTGCTCAGGTGGAGCTTGGGCAGGAAAACCTCTGCAAGTCCACCAGGGGAGAAGGATGAGCACAAGTGATCAAGTCTTAATTTCAACAACCATCAAATTCCGTCTTCTCTGGGATTTTTCATCCCGTGGAGTTGTGAGGTTACGTGGGACAGCTGCTTTAGTGTTGCTGCTCTCGCAGCACAGGTTAACACTGCATTTAATTTTGTTATGAGAATACTTGCAGGGTTATGTGTCAGCTTTTCATTCTGTCCTTAGGTTTCATTAACTCCTGGTGCCTGGCTGAGGCTCCTGCTCGTGGGGAATAGGAAGCAGAGCCTTGCTAACAGAGAGCAGAGTGCTCACAGCGTCATGAGAGCGTGGAGGGGAATTCATTTGGAAAATTATAAATTATCCAATTGCTCAAATTCATGAAAAGTGAAGCAGAGCTGCAACTGGTGCTCCAGAGGGGCTGCCACGATGATCAGGATAATTGTTCCCCATTTCCCTGGCAGGAGATCAGAGGAATTTGCTCTTCCCTTAATCTGCCAGAGGGATTCTCACCTTCTGATTCCATATCTTGCCCTAATGAAAAAAATGCAAAATGTTGGAAAGAAACTTTGGTGACTGAAGTTTACTTTGTTTTCCTGGTTCAGAAAGGTGCTGGGAAGATTATTTACGTTTTCACTCCCTGAATTATTAATCTCAGAGATCGTATTTTTAGTCAAAATCTTAAATCGCAGAATCCCTGTGCTTTTGGAAAACAGGAATGTTGGTCTGTAGGGCATTTTTACTTTATAGAGGTTGGTTCACAGGATATTTCTAGAGTGACTCTGGACTTAGCCGTTGAGTGGTGTTAGTTAGCTATGAGATATCTGTGATATGAGCTGCAGCTGTGGCTGGATCTACCACGCTCAGCTCTCCCTGGGTTATTTCCTCACCTTCCCTGACTGTCCCCCGGGGAATTCCCTTGTCCTCCACAGGTGGCTGCCATCAACCCCAACCACCCCCTTGCCCAGATGCCTCTGCCGCCCTCCATGAAGAACTGCATCCAGCTGGCAGCCTGTGAGGCCAACGAGCTGCTGCCCATGATCCCGGACCTGCCTGCCGACCTGTTCACCTCCTGCCTCACCACCCCCATCAAGATCGCGCTGCGCTGGTGAGTGAGGCCCCTCCTCACCCCTCCCCGGGGCTCTGGGGGGAGTTTGGGATCCCAAATGCTGCACCTGACCCAGAGCTCCCCTGCAATATTGGATAGCAGCGTTTCAACTGTGCACTGGAGACAGCGGGTTATTAACGAGAGCTAGAAAGGTGAAAATATTGTTATCTTGTACTTATTGTGCTTTAGTTTCCAGCTCAATATCTAGGTTTGCTCAGATTAAGGGATTTACTGTTCTGGGAATTAAATATCTGCTTCCTCAGAGAGCAGGAATGGTACATAGTGCAATACAACTTTCTGTAAAGTGTCCTTTGCACAAATCACATTCCAAGTATTGCAGCTGCTGTAAATAATGCAGTAGCTTTAAGCAGCGCTGGAGTGAGAGGAAGGGAGTGATAAACCAGGGAAAGATGTTCTGGAATGACAGCCCAAGTTAATTAGGCAGAAGAGAGCAGGAGCTGCCCAAGAGCAGTGTTTTACCCAACAGCAGGGACCTGAGCCTGCAGCCCCCAGAGCCCAGAGCTCCATTCCCAGAGGCTCTTCCAGCTGCTCCTCTCAGGTTTGTGCCTGGTCCGGAATGGAAAAGCTTCAGGGCATGTGCTGGGTGGGGTTTGAAAAGGCAGAAGCCCACGGACACTGCGGGTGGTGGTGAGAAATTGTCACCTCAGCTCCAAGAGTTACTCACTGCCCTGTGGAGATTATTGTAATCAATTATAATTCTTCAAACTCTTTCTGCTTCATGTTAGCAGCAAACTGAGCGGGTTCCTGTGGCCAGGCTCTGATTTGGGTGTGGAAGTTCCGTAGGAGAGGTTTTTCGGTGGGTTTTGTTTGTTAGATATGCTAAGAAAGGTTTTTTTCGGATACTGTGCTCTGCTCAGGAATTTTCTGTTCCTCATCTCCATGGGAACGTGGCTGAGGGGGTGAGCAGGGCAGGTTCTCCACAGGCTACACCTGCACGAGCATGAGAGATTCTCTGAGTTGTGTCTCAGGGTGTTTGACAGGAAAGGTGTTTGTAAATCTGCTCAAGGGGAGGTTTAAACACCTCAGCCTCATCTGGCTGATGCTGGAAGGTGCCATGGGAACTCCTGGAGAGTGAAGAATTTCCTCCCATTTCCCATCCAATGATTGTGTGGTGTTTACTGCACTCTCAGGAAATTTGTTCTCTGATGAAGGTTATGCTCCTTTTGTGTTCCCAGCTGATTGGCATTGTTGCAGGTGTTGTTTCATCCATGCAGTCCTGTAAATAATAAGTGCTGCTGTGGATCACTGGTTTTTACTGATGTTAAACACAACAAATGCAAAACCAGACCCTCTGCTGCATTCTTAGAGTTTGATCCAAGCTGTGTTGATGTCCTAAAGCTATTAACCAAAACTCAACCCAGAGACCTTTGCCACTAAAACTTCCTTTTCCTTCATCTCAGCCCTTTTCCTAAAGCTGACCCAGAACCCTGTGGAACTGCTTTTGAAATACAACATTCAGACTGGCAATTCAGACTGGCACTCTAACGAGGTTTCATATATGGAATTTATGGGCAAATGAAAGAGCTGATAAACATTTATCCATCTCATTTTGTTCTCTGTGGCGAAGTCACTGAAGGACAAAATCCTTCATCAGCTGGGGCTGCAGCTGCAGCCACTTCTGTCTGATTTCAGGGAGGGTGAAATTCATGCTGGGAAGAGAAGCACAGACCAGCCAAGCTTTTGGGATGTGGGGCACGGGATCGTGGTGCCACCCTGCAGTGTGACTCGGCCGCTGATTGTCCTTGTGTGTGGTGACTGCCGAGAGCTGACGTGTTCCAGAGGGAGGCTGTAACTAAATAAAGCTGCGTGTGAGGCCCACGGGGAGCTAAGCTGCAGGGATTGCTAATCCTGACGGATCGCGCTGTCGGGAGCCAGGCGGGGATGCTGAGGACCGGCAGCACGGGGGGTTTGGGGCTCTGCTCCCAGGGATGCTGGGGAAAGGCAGCACGGGGGGGTTTGGTTACGCAGATCCCGGTGCCTCACGCTGCCCGGGGCACAGGCAGCTCCCTCAGCTCAGGGCTGACTCATGAACCTGCCGTGCAATCACTCCTGGAAGGTGCAAACGCTGCAGCAGTCACACATCGGAACTGCCCCGAGCTGACCTCAGGGCCTTGTGGCTCGGAGGTGTGGAGTCCCGCTCGTAAAGAGGGGTAGGGATCCCAAAAAGGGCTGGAAAAGCCTCAAACTGCAGGAGCAGAACGCTGGGGAGCTGCTCAGCCTCGGGGGTTTGAGATGTGCAGTTTGTCCTCCCGAAGGCACAGCCAGCATAGGAAGGGAAGGGAAAGCTGTGCCTGCTGGTGTTGTGTTTCAAGTGTTTTGTAGGGTTTTCCCTCATGTATTTATTTTGCATTTCTGCTTGAGGTTTTGGGGTTAACTCAGCCAGTCCTCTGTCCCACACTGGTTTAGACAAACTACACCGAGTTTCAAAATATTCCTGTGATACTGAGCAGTGTTTCCTGCATTTCTGGGTTTGGGTTGGGAGGGACCTGAAAGCCCATCCAATGTCACCCCCTGCCATGGGCAGGGACACCTTCCACTGTCCCAGGTTGCTCCAAGTCCTGTCCAGCCAGGTCTTTGAGGTATTCCCTTTATCTCCTCTAATCTGGGAATATTAGCACCTTCCACTGTCCCAGGTTGCTCCAAGCTCTGTCCAGGGACACTTCCAGGGACGCCCTCCTACAGGGGCAGCAGGTGTCACCGTGCAGAGCTGTGCCGCTCTTGTGGTCCTTCCAGGCACCATCAGAAGGGTTAAACTCTGCAGCCTCATCCCAGGGACCTGCCTCTGCCAGCCTGAGTCTGCCTGGGGCTGTTTAGGAGGGAATTTCCCTGCATGGTTCTGTAATGCACTGTCGTAAGAATTTTATATTTCAGCAGATTGCACAGGGATCCCACTGCAGCTTCCTGGGTTCTTTATGGCTTCTCTTTCTGCTGGATGACGCACGAGTCAGGAAAGCAGCCTGGGGACCACGAGTTTTGCAGAGCCTGTCCCACTCCTGGGCTCCAGGGGATGCCCTTCAGGCAGGGGATGCTGCAGGAAAACTGGAGTGGTCCTCAAGATCTCAGAAATGAGCTCTGCATGTCTTGTCTTTAATAAGTAATCGTTCTACCCTTTATCTGGGGAAAAACCTTTTGGACATGGATGATGTGGCTCTGGTGAGGAGAGATGGGATTGCTGGGCAGCTGAGCCCGTGGTGTCCCCAAGAGCTCTGTGCAGTGTCAAATGCCAGCTGGGATTCCCCTGAGGGATAAATTCCTTCAGCAGCAGCAGTGAGTGGATTCCTGAGGGACTGGGGCCGTGGGCTGGGTGCTGGCAGAGGAAGGAAGTCATTCCAAGCTGGATTTGCTGGGTTTCCATCCCGGAGCTGTGTTCCCACTGCTGCCCCGTGCTCCCGGGAGGGCTGGAGGAGGGAGGCAGCGTCCCCCTTCCCACACACTCCCGCTTTAGCAGCTTTGGGCATTTTCCAGGCACTGCTGACAGGACTCCAGAGCTGCTGTTCCTCGAGTGGTGGGATTTGTAAGGCTGAGGAAATGGAGTCAGCAGTTTTTTTAATTAAATAACGGAGGTGTCTGAACCTGACGCATTCCTCCCGTCCCTTCCCTCCTGCCTTCCCTGCCTGCAGTGCCAGATCTCCCAGGGAAGCCCAGCCAGGGCTGATCATTATTCCAGCAGCATAATCCTCGCTGCTCTGTCGTGCTGCTCCCGAGAGGCTGTGCTGGATGCTGGGAGCCCTTTCCCCCGCCCTGTGCTGGAACACTTGTCACCCTGACAGTTACAATGGCCCAGTTTTGACACCTGACGATTGAAATCGCCCCAGAATCACGAGGGTGACAAATGCTGAGGCCTCGTTTGGCTCTGATCCTGCCTGTGCTTGAAGTTTCCTACCCAAACACCATTTTAAAAGCAGAAACAGTGCAATAAAGAGCCCTCCTTCTGCATCCTCTCCTCAGAAGCTCGTCATTAAGCACTCAATTAGTGTGTTCTGTTTTACTGTCTCTCCCCAGGTTCTGCATGCAGAAGAGTGTCAGGCTGGTGCCAGGAGTCACGCTGGATTTAATAGAGAAGTAAGTCAAATTTTATACGTGTTGTTGTGTCCTGGAAGGGGTGAGGAGAGCAGAAGTCTGGATAGAAGAGGTGTAAATTCTAAACAGGAAAGTGTTGCCAGAGTTCCCTGGTGTTCAGTGAGGTGCTGCATGGTGTGGAGAAGTGCAGCTGCCAGTGGCACCTTATCAGTGATGGGGTGAGATCACATCAGCTCCAATTTCCTGTGCCATTTTTGCGTGTTTTCAATCAGCTGAGGTTCAAAAATCCTCTCAGTGCCGCCAGTCCTTCCACACAAGTGTGTTGGGCCAGCCAGGTTCATCAGTGTTAAGGTTTTTAATTGGGCTAATTCTGTGTGGGAAAAATTGATGGTTTCCTCTCAGCTGGGGAGGGTTAATGAAATACAGCTTTATAGAAATTATCAGAGATATTAATTGGACCAAAATCAAAATGCAGTTTACAACTGAGAGCAGAGACAAACCCTGTCTCTCAGAGGTGTCAGAGTGGTTTTCAGGGAAAGGTTTCACCTCTGGCTGTTGCTTCCTCTGAAAGCTCTGGGGAAAACGTGCTGGGGTTTGGGTTTCTTGTGGCCTCCAGGAGATGGGAAGCTGGATAAAAACCTTCCTGGGGCTGAGCTGGCTGTGCCTGAGTGCCAGAGGTGTGCACAGGTTTGGGGATGAGGAGGAGACCGAGGCCACCTCAGGCCGCTGCATAAACAATGGCTGTGCTATGTTAATTAATTAACGATTGCTACAAGAGTGTCTCTAATCAAAGACGTGGTGAGGTCACTGAAGGTCTGAGCCACGCAGCTCTGACTCAGCCTCACAGAGCACTTGGATGTTAAATCCTCTTTGAATCAAGGTTTCCTGGCAGAAATGGATTTTTGTTCAGGCTCTAGGGCTGTGCTGTGCCACAGCACACGTGTGGCTTCTCCAGGGGAGGGGAGCCAGCAGCAGCTTCCTGTGGATATCAAATATTTAAACCTCATCATCTTCATCTGCTCCTTATATCAATTATGGAAAACACAGATTTTTATTACAGTCTCGAGACAGACGTGGAATAGTTCCTGGATTGCCTATGTGTATATTGTAATTTATAATTCAGTTGTCTTCAAACTTGGGGAAGGAGTTTATATTGCAATTAAGCTGCAGACTTGGAGGCTAAATGAAGCTGCACCCTCTCGAAGGGCTCCGATTTCCAATTATCCCCCACGTCCCAGTGAGGGAACGTGTGGTGGATCCTGATTGCGTTTACACCACACATCTTCTGAGATGAAGCCAAAACAATCCCTTAGCTTAGAAATAAAGATCTTTGCTGGAACCAGACAGAAGAATATAAAGGAATTTTGGCGGAGTGTTGAGAATTTGGGAATTTTGGCTGCCACCTCATGAGACCTTTTGTTGGCAGCATCTCTGTCCCTGTTCCTCCTGTCTTGGGGGGACTTTTCTGTTTTTTCCCCAAAACTTCAGATGATCTGTGCTGGAGGGGCGGCTGCTGAGTGACACGAACTGGGCTTTGTTCTGCTTTTCAAAAAGTTTGGGAAAAAACCTTAAGGAATGGCTCATGGGAATAAATCCGTGGTAATGGGAATCCAAAACTGGGTGCCAGGAATTTGGGATGTACAAGGATGCTTTAATTTCTGCTGCTGCGTTGGGCTTCCTCTCCCAAAATCCCACTCTCAGGGGACCAGGAATGATTCATGGCATTGCTGGGATTTTCAGCTTGGGTCCATTATGCAGAAGGAGGGAATTCTGAACAAAAATCCCCTGAGACGAGGAAAACAAAAAAAGCCTTGAGAGCTGTTCCTTCTTCTGGTGGGGCCCCTTAGAAGAGAGTCTGTGTCAACCTGAGGAAATGGCTGTGCCTGGGCACCCAGCTCAGTGCCACTGTCCCTGCAGAGGAGCCTGGTCCCTGTGTCCCTCATGTCAGGGCTGGTGACAAAGGGCCCCTCTGAATGCCACCACATGGGGAAGATCCTGGCGTGGCTGCTCCGGAGCACAGCCCGCTCCAGGCTGTTGTGCACCAGCACCACATCCATAAAAGTCACCAGAAACAACAAATGTGAGACTGAAATTAATGTTTGTTTCCACTTGAAGCATTATCAGATGTCAGGGGCTGGAAATTGCTCGTGTTTACTATTTATAGTGGAGGATGATAATTCATGGTTTGCCTTTGCCACCTGGGTTTGGCAGCTTTCAGCCCCTTGATTTCTTTGCAGGAGATGTCAGAGGTGAGGTCTGTGTCTCCTGGCCCCAGTGTCAGGGGCTGCTGTGCCTCAGAGCTCTGGGGACCTGCCCAGCCTTGGAGAGTGACCAGCAGGAGTTTCCTGCTGCCCTCGCTCAGGTTTGCTGTGCTGGGGTGGCTCCTTTGTCACGGGGGCTCAGGCAGAGCGTGGTGTGACTGCAGAGTGAGGATCCTGCTCCCAGGCACGGTTTTCATGGCAACGCTGTGCTCACACCTCACTCCAGGCTCTGCAAGAATCTCCAGCCCTTTGTCTTCCTCACGGTTAGCCAAGGTTTGCCAGCCGGGCACGGCACCCCTGGCTCATCCCTCTGCTGCTGGGCGCCTCTCTGAGCCGTGTGGGTCCTGTCTGAGCAGCTCCTGCCAGGCCACGAGGTTTCACACAGAGCCTTTGAGACTGGAAGAGACCTCCGAGATCACCGAGCTGTGCCTGACCCCCACCTCGTCCCCAGCCCAGAGCTCTGAGTGCCACAGGCAGCCCTTCCTTGGACACCTCTGGGGCTGGACACTCCAAACCTCCCTGGGAAGCCCTTTCCAAAATCTGAGCACCCTTTGGGCAGCCCCTTCCACAATCTGAGCACCCTTTGGGCCCTTCCACAATCTGAGCACCCTGCACCCTTTGGGCAGCCCTTTCCAAAATCTGAGCACCCTTTGGGCAGCCCCTTCCAATGTTTGAGCACCCTTTGGGCAGCCCCTTCCACAATATGAGTGCCCTTTAGGCCCTTCCACAATCTGAGCACCCTTCAGGCAGCCCCTTCCATTGCTTGAGTGCCCTTTAGGCCCTTTCACAATCTGAGCACCCTTTCCATGGAGAAATTCCTGCTGGTGCCCAAACCCTGCTGTGAGAGCTGCCATCTCACGGTGTAATCCGAGTGTCTGGCTTGCTGGGGAGGCTCAGCAAGGATCCCCTTGGTTCCCAAGGAAGCCCCTCTGGCTCGGGGAGCTGTGCTGTGCTGCAGAGGGTGTTCTGCAATGCAAATATTGACAGGGAATCCTCACCAGAGCCTCTGTGGCCTCGTGTTCCCTGCGCTCGCTCCGGGGGATCCATTAGCAAACACTGCTTCGGAGATGTGGGTTTTTTTTCCTCTGATACCGAGACAGACAGGAATTTTTCATAAGATGTTAATTTCTAGCCGGTTTAGAACTGTATTTATACAGGGGAATGGTGCTGCTGTGTCAGAGGAGTGAGTGGCCACAGAAAGGCTTCCTGTGTTGGTCCTGATACTTCTGATATTTAAAAACGTGTCACGGAAAGGAAATTGGGTTAAATTAGGATTAAATCCACAGGATGTCTTAGCAGGTTGCTGCATGTTTCTGAAACTTCCTCATCCTATTGCTGATACTTTCTGATGAGGAGAAAGGCAACAGGGTCTCATTAAGGGTTTTATTAACCCACTTGTAGGATTCCTGGGAGGCTGAACGACAGGAGAACTCCCCTGGGAGAGCTGAACTGGATCTTCACAGCCATCACAGACACCATTGCCTGGAACGTCCTGCCCAGAGGTGAGGCTGGGGCCGGGGAGGGGGATGAGGAGTCAGATCAAGGGGACACTGAAATGAGCAGAAAATTAAACCCTGAAACTGGAAGAACAGACCAGGATGGAGCTGAAAGCTAGTTTGTTGTTTATTTGTTCTTCTTACCAGAGCATTGCAAATCATTAGAACCCAGAAAGGGTTTTTCTGTGCTAACACAATTGTCGTAGCTTGAATAATTCTCTTTCTTACTGTATTTGTACGGAGCAATCTGTTTTCTTCCAGCCTTGCTTAGTAGCATGAATAAAGGCTTTTTTTCCCCTCTTTGCTGGTAAGGCAGTTTTGTTTCCCATGAGTAACTTCATCCCTCATTTCTCTACCCCTGTTGTGCTCTGAATTGGTACTTCTGGAGCACAAGCAGCCAAATTTGTAAACAGTTCTCCAACCCTGCTCTTCCTAATGCTCACACGGCATCGATTCTTCTCTGCCCTGTAGAAGAGAGCACATTTGCTATCTTTTAGGATTCATTTTGGCTTCTCATGAGCACATCACACTGCCAGTTTAACAGATGGATAGTTCTTGATTAAACAGTACACAGAGGTCCTGTTCTCCCTCAGTAATTTTCCAAAAACTTACTCAGGATGAGCTGAAATGAAACAACAAAAGGGAAATTTGATCCAGAAAACACAAAAAAAAAGAAGCCAAGGTAGAGAGCGTTGAGTTGTGTTAACGTAGAATGGAGTAGCCATGGTGCTCTGAGGGCAGAATCTCCTTTTCCTGGTTATCAGAACTGCTGGAGATTCCTTGAAACAAAATACTAACATGATTTGATGCCCTAAACCCTTTCTGCGCGCGACCTGAGGCGCTGAAACGTGCGTGTGGTGACTCCTGCAATCTCTTGGCAGATCTGTTCCAGAAGCTCTTCCGGCAGGACCTGCTGGTGGCCAGCTTGTTCCGAAACTTCCTTCTGGCAGAGAGGATCATGAGGTCCTACAACTGCACCCCCGTCAGCAGCCCCCGGCTGCCCCCCACCTACATGCACGCCATGTGGTGAGTGCCCCAGGGCCAGCGTGCTGGGGAGCCCAGCTGGCATGTGGGAAGGGATTCTCCCTGGCACAGGGTGTTCATGGCTGCCCCTGTGTCCCTGGAATTGTCCCAGGCCAG
>VXBU01003968.1:201167-236203 GCA_013400315.1 Bombycilla garrulus
CTGTGCCAGGGGTGTTCCTGTCCCTCCCTGTCCGTGCCAGGGGTGTCCCTGCCCAAGCCAGGGGTGTCCCTGCCTTTCTCTACCCATGCCAGGTGTGTCCCTTCCTCTCCCTGCCCATACCAGCAGTGTTCCTGTCCCTCCCTGCCCGTGCCAGGGGTGTCCCTGTCTCTCCCTCCCCATTCCAGGGTGTCCCTGTCTGAGCCAGGTGTGTCCCTGTCTCTCCCTGCCTGTGCCAGCGGTGTTCCTGTCCCTCCCTGTCTGTGCCAGGGGTGTCTGTGTCTCTCCTCCCCGCTGCCATCCCGATGGCCTTTGGGAACAGAAATACCAGGGGTGTCTCCAGGGTAAAGGAGAGCTGTTGTGCGTTCACCAGACCCACGTGGATGAACCCAAAGTGCTCTTCCTGCCCCATCCCGTGGCTCTGGTTGAGCCAAGGCGCCGTGTGTGGCTCTGCTGCCTCTGTCAGAGCAGCACATCTTCACTGTCCCTGCTCTGGCATCTCCTCTGGGTCCCAGCTCTGTCAGGCAGACACTTTCATCTTCCCCATTTTCAGAAAGTGGAAGTTACTGCGGCATAAATCGTTTGGAAACGTCTTTTATCCGTCTGGTAGAGCCTGGGAAGTGTTCCCTTTAATGTGGGGCTGCAGTCTGGCTGCAGGAGCACACCGACAGCTCTCTGCAGGCGTGGGGCACGTGGGGTTCTGTGGGTTCAGATGAGACAGAGCTCTGGTGTGTGAGGGAGAGGAGACCAGGGAGGCAGAACAGAGTTTGAGCTGGAGTTCCATGGCAGGGCCAGGCCTGCAGCTCCGCCTGCCAGCCTGCCCTGGCCTCCCCTCCCCTGGAGCTGCTGCTGGCAGAAATACAAACCCCAGCCCAGGCACCTGTGGGCTCTGCTCTACCAGCAGCACAATTTAAAGCCTTTCTTCTAAAGGAATGTGGGCCCAGTCCCTCATACAGGGATCTGTGAGGAGACTCCCCTTCCCTGTCAGCTGTCTGTGACTGACAGCACCATCCAGCTCTGTGAGAGCAGATTTTAATTTCCTGAGTCTCCCAAGCCTTGGGAGATGAGGTGGATAAGCAGATGTGTGGTTTGTTTCTGTCACTGCCGTGGAAGCAGGCAGGATTTTGCTCCAGCTCCAACTTTGCTGCTTTCCAATGGATTGTTTGGCACCAGCAGGCTCTGCAGGAGTGTGACTGCAGTGCAACTGAGAGGTCACCTGGCAAAGGAACCTGTGTTCCTGCCTGGAGCAAAACCGAGCTGGGGCAGTGTAATTGTTATAATTATAGCATATTAATTGTGTAGTGGAATAAGATTGGTTGGTAACAGGTTCTGAGCATACTGGGACTCAAAGCCCAGCTGATCCAGGGCAGGAAGGGAGGTAGTTTTGGACCCTTTTTGGTCTAGTTTTGGACCCTTTTTGGTCTGGTTTTGGACCCTTTTTGGTCTGGTTTTGGACCCTTTTTGGTCTGGTTTTGGACCCTTTTTGGTCTGGTTTTGGACCCTTTTGTGAGCTCTGATATTCAGAGTGAAGCCACAGCAGTGGTTATCACATCCCCCTGCTTTCTTCTGGACTTTTCCTGCGCCACCTCAGTATCCAGTCCCAGTCATGCGGAGTGTGAGATGTGAGCCAAGTAATTTAGTTATTCTTCAATATTAAACATGAAAAATAATCTAATTTCAATATGCAGCATGCAAACACACTGAGAAGGGGATGGAATTAGGGAGGTAAATCAAGGAGTCTCTTTCCCTGAGATCCATGCTGAAGGATGTTCCTCAATTTAAAGTGAGGATTAAACGTTGCATTCCAATATCTTACATCTGTTAAGGAGATTAAGAACTGCAAGTCTATCTGTTAATATTTCACACCAGGGTAGGTATAAGCCGGTAAAGCACCACCTCATTAGCGTTGTCAGACCCCATTTTAATGAGATTTTTATTAACGACCAACATGACCTTTTGCTCCCTCTTAAGTCTCTGATATTGATTTGCCAAGGAAAGCAAAGCCTCTTCTTGTGCTCCTGAGCTGGTGGGAGCTGGGCTGTGGCTGCCCTTTGGGTCCTGCTGCAGGAACCATCACGAGCTGGGCTGGCAGAGGCAGCTGGAATCCTTGGGGATTGCTCCCCTGGTGTCTGGAGCAGCTCCACAGGGGAGAATGTGTTTTGCAAGCCCAGAATGTGTTTTTTTCTGGATAATAACCCTGTCCCTGTGCCCTGCAGCCCCAGGGTGTGNTCCCAGTGCCAGGGTTGGTCAGTGTAACTCCCTGTGCCCTACAGCCCCAGGGTGTGTTTTTTTCTGGACAATAACCCCTGTTTTGTGCCCTACAGCCCCAGGGTGTGTTTTCCCTGGACAATAACCCCTCCTCTGTGTTTTGCAAGCCCAGAATGTGGTTTTTTTCTGGATAATAACCCCTGTTTTGTGCCCTGCAGGCCCAGAGTGTGGTTTTTTCTGGATAATAACCCCTGTTTTGTGCCCTGCAGGCCCAGAGTGTGTTTTTTTCTGGACAGTAACCCCTGTTTTGTGCCCTGCAGGTCCAGGGTGTGTTTTCCCTGGACAGTAACTCCTGTTTTGTGCCCTGCAGCCCCAGGGTGTGTTTTTTTCTGGACAATAACCCCTGTTTTGTGCCCTGCAGGCCCAGAGTGTGTTTTTTCTGGACAGTAACCCCTGTTTTGTGCCCTACAGCCCCAGGGTGTGTTTTCCCTGGACAGTAACCCCTCCTCTGTGCCCTGCAGGCCCAGAGTGTATTTTTTTTTGGGACAGTAACCCCTGTTTTGTGCCCTGCAGGCCCAGAATGTGTGTTTTTTCTGGACAGTAACCCCTGTTCTGTGCCCTACAGCCCCAGGGTGTGTTTTTTTCAGGACAATAACCCCATCCCTGTGCCCTGCAGGTGCTGCTGAGCCAGGTGCACCGGCTGCGAGCTCTGGATCTGCTGGGGAGGTTCCTGGACCTGGGGCCCTGGGCTGTCAGTCTGGTACGTGGGCTCCAGCCCTGCTCTTTGTCCCAGCAGGGGTGAGAAATGCAGCTGCTGATTTTGGGGAGGGAATGGGGAGGGTAATGCACAGATCTGACAGGGTTTGTGTGCTCCTGCGTGGGAAATGGAGCGAGCGTTCATCACTTTCACTCCCATGTTCATTTCCAGTACAGCAAAAGGGAGTTCTGTGAGAATAGTTAAGTGTAAAATAATGTAAGGGACAAACCAGGAGGAAAGATCCGGGGCAGGTAAGAAGGTTTGGCATATGAAATAAACAGCCAAAAAAAGCATATGCATTTATTATGTGTTCTTTCAGTTTACTGGCTGCATCATTTTTTTCCCCTCCTCCTTTATCTGTTTGGTGTCTGGGTTTTACAGGCTCTTCTGAGCAGGCAGCAGCTGCATTCTGCAGTTTGGAAAGTGGCAGCACAGTGTGGAGCATAAATAAGAATTAAACAGAGGAGCAGTTTTAAGCACTCCAGTAAATGGAGCTGTTTGTTGCTAAAAGTGATGAAGATGAAGCAGCTCAGTGATGGGACTTTTTAGTGGTTTGCTTTACCTCCTCCTGGAGAGATCTGTTAATTCCCAGTGGGAGGGCTGGAATTCCTGAACTTTGTGACATGTTTAATGCCCCAGCTGAGGGAAGTGAGGATATGGAGCATAAAACAGCCCAGGCTGAGAGGAGAGAGAGCTGCTGCTGGATTAACTCAAGGTCTCAATGGACCAAATGAGTCTGGAAATACCTGGTGACATTCGAGATTAAAATGAGCAATAGACAAACACACAGGGATGCCCTCTTTAGTGGAAACATGGGAAATTATTTTCGGTCAGATTTCTCAGCTGTGTCTGTAAAGATGCTGCATGCCGGGGGCCGAGCTGCCCAGGGGGTTTTGCTGCCAGGGTTTTACTGACAGGGATTTGTTCTCTCCCTCCCAGGCCCTCTCTGTTGGCATTTTCCCCTATGTGCTGAAGCTCCTGCAGAGCTCAGCCCGTGAGCTGAGACCTCTCCTGGTGTTCATCTGGGCCAAGATCCTGGCAGTGGACAGTGTGAGTATTCCTGCCCCTGCCTCGTGGTTCTCAGCAGTGCTCTGCCTCAGCCAGAGCTCTGCTTGGTGGGGTTTCAAATCAATAATGAAGCTGGTAAGTAATTGCAGATAGATTTGTAGAGTTTGTATCTCTGACTCAGTGGTTTGTGGGTGCAATTAGTTGAGCACGATAAAATTATTAGGAGAAGTGCACACATTAATTCAGGCCCAATTGCAAGTCCGTGTGGAATGTCTGAACTGCTGTGGATGTTGGATCTTTCCTCTTTGGGGGTTATTTTTGTATCTCTCCTCCATTTCAGCGTGGAGCGTAGCACTGAATTTGTGAAGGCTTTCCTGCTGTTGATCCAGCATTGTCAGGTTTAGTTTTATAACAATATTTTCATTAACATCCTAAGAGGATTTGGGAAAGCAAAGAAAATGAAAACTATTCATCTTGGAGCTCTTCTGGAAGAGCTCATCTGTGGTGCACCCGAGGCTGGTGCCTCAGCCCCAGGTGTGTTCCAGGGGCTCAGGTGTGATCCCCGTGTGGTGCCCTCTCCTGCTCCAAGGGGCTCCCCCCTCACACTTCCCCTGCCATGCTCTGCCATTGCCTCATTTGTTTGCAGGCTGAGCTTTACAGCAAAACACAACAAAAAATAAAAAGCTCTGAAATGGTGGGTTTGGGATTTTCTGTGCTGTTTCACTCATTCCCCCAGCACGAGGTGGGGCACTCGTGGGCGCTGCTGAGGGAGGGGACAGGCAGCAGCTCCTTGCAAACAGAATGTTTCCTGTTAGTTCTGAACTTGCACAGCGAGGCTGCAGCCCGGTTTGGCCGTGCTGTGTTGCTGTTCCCAGTGGAGCTGTTTGCTGAGGAGGAGGAGGAGGTGTCAGTGGTGCTGGGTTCCCGTGTCACTCGGCACAGAGGGGCTCAGGTCTGGCCGTGTGGCCGTCACCTCCCTCCCCTGAGCCCCAGGAGCTGAGCAGAGGCAGCACAGGAGCTGGATCTGGGTGAGGAGCACAAAGTGACCCTGGGGAGGCACAGGGGACAGGGAGCCTGCAGGATCGGGGAAGCCTCTCAAAGCTGCAGCCTGGCAGCAGTCCAGGCCCTGTGCTCCTTGCTCTGCCAAAACCAGCAGCTTCACTCTCTTCAGCACTAAAATATTCTCTTGCATCTCTGCCTTGCCATCCCCTCCCCTTTCAGCAATTAGTTCCCGCCTTCACCTCCTCCTCCTGATGAAAAATGCATGATCCTGTCTCCGGCAGAGCCGTGCCACAGCGAGCTGGTGCCAAGTCAGGATTTCCTCCCTTCCATTTTCACTTTCTCCATGTGGATCCTCTTGGAGTGACCCCAGGACGTCAGCCCTGAGCTGAGCTGGTGTGTCAGCAAAGCCCTGAGCTCCCCAGGAGCCTGCCCTGTGCTCCCCAGGGGCTGCTCTGCAGCCTGGGCTGGCTGTACGAGGTACAAATGTGCTGAGGAGGTTGCATGTGGCACAGAGGCACAGAGGTGGCTCCTTTGACTCTTCCCCACAGCAGGAGCTCACATTTCCTGCTGTTTGTGGCACTATGGGGGTGGCAGAGGCTTCCCTGCTCTGTCCCCGTGGGGCTGTGTGGCTGCAGCCCCCCAGGAAGGGCTTGAGCTTTATTTGGCTTCTCAAATGAAAAGAAGGTTGGAGAAAAATGGTTAAGAAATAGAAGGTTTATAGGTCACTGGAGGAACAGATGCGTGTGTTGTGGTTCTCACTGTGGTTTTCTTGGTCTCTTTTTCAGTCGTGCCAGGCTGACCTGGTGAAGGACAATGGACACAAGTATTTCCTCTCAGTCCTGGCAGATCCTTACATGCCAGTAAGGACAAGTCACATTTATTCAGACTCTTCAGCACTTGCTTGCCTTGTTTTGGCTGATGTGCTGCTGTTGTGGTGCCACGTGGGGCTGCCTCCCCCTCACAGCGGCGCCCAGTGCTGGGCAGAATCACTGCTGAGCTGTGTGACAGGGACAGCCACAGCAGCCAAGGCTTTCCAGACTCATTTGGAGCTCTGAAAGCAGAGTCTCTGGGACTGGAGGGTGGGAGCTGGGGCTCCAGGGTGGCTGCTGGAGCAGGGAATTGCCCCATAGCTTTGGCAGCTCCCTCTGCAGCAGCTGAGTCCCCACAGGGGTGTTTGGGGGTCTCCCCAGAGCAGGGCCAGGCTGAGTGGGAGAGTTCTGAGGAAATGTCTGGGGTGTAACGAGGCTGAAGGCAGGAAAGGGGAAAGAAAGCTGGAATTTCTTTTAACATGGCACAAAGTGCTCTTGGGCTAATGGCGTGTGTCAGGGTGGGCTGTGGCTGTTCCCTGCCCTGCCCTCCAGGTAAGCCCTGGTCTGTGTTGTTTCCAGGCTGAGCACAGGACGATGACAGCGTTCATCCTGGCTGTGATTGTCAACAACTACAACACTGGGCAGGTGAGTCCCAGCAGCCCTTCCCCTTCATCCTCTCCCAGCTCTCTCTGCCTCACACCTTTGCTTTGATAAAAGTGTCCTGGCTTGCATCAAAGCCCAAACCTGAACTTGGAAGCAGAACTAGGAGATTGTTTTTTGTTATTTTTATGTGGATTAAGAGAAGAATTGGCCCGGAGATGTGACACATTCTGTACCCAGCGCCTGGCAGTGGGGACAGGGACAAGATTCCCTTCACAGAAAGAGTTCCTGGTCCTGTCCAGTGGGAACCTGGTGGCTGGGAATTTTTTGTGGGTTGAGCCATAAACCTTGGGGCTCTGACAGGTGCAAGGACTGTTTCCAAAGAGGAAAAACCAAGCTTTATGCATTGCAGACAGCATTTTAATGCTCAACTATTTAACCATCTCTAGCTGCCTTTTCCCTTCGTACTGCTGGTATTCTGTAACGAAATCAGCCTGGAACCACTGAACGATTATTTTCTCTTGGCTTCCTGACTCCTTCAGAAATAGTCTCCTTCTGTGGGGATGAGGTGGGAAGCTGTCATCCCAAACAAAAGGCTTGGTTTGTGTTGCAGGAAGCCTGCCTGCAAGGGAACCTGATAGCGATCTGCCTGGAGCAGCTGAACGATCCCCACCCGCTCCTCAGGCAGTGGGTGGCCATTTGTCTGGGGAGGATCTGGCAGAACTTCGACTCAGCCAGGTGGTGTGGAGTGAGAGACAGCGCCCATGAGAAGCTCTACAGCCTCCTCTCAGATCCAATCCCAGAGGTAAAAAAATCCAGCTCTTCTGGTAAACGCCACCAGAATTGGCAGAAGGACAGAAGTTCCTGCAGAGCAGGGTCTTCTAGAGCTTTGTGTTTGTGTCTGGCTCAGAGAGAGATCTTGCTGCTGTTTCTTCAAGGTGATGCAAATCAAACAAACCCTACAAGAGGAGAAATTCCAGAGAAATGCAGGGGAGTTCATAGAGCCCCAAACCTCTGGGACCTGGGCACTGCAGTTAGGAAATGCCATGGTTTTTGCCTCCTTGCATATCAGGAGCTGTTAAAAATGTGCTCCCAAAACTCACTGTGTTTTGCAAAAAAACCTCTAGTCTTTTTGTCCAAGTATGAAAACTCTTCTCCCCCTGCTCGTTGTGAAAACGCATCTTTAATTGGCTGTGTTTTACCTTCATGACACTCCCAGGAGAGGAGGGATTGAGCAGGGCCTGGCAGTGACTGACAGAGCCCATCACACCCAGCACACACTGAGAGAAGGGAGCTGAGGTAAACACTCTGAGAACGTGCAGGGATTAGCAATGAGATTCCCCTCCCCATCCAGTCTCTGTCCTGCATCTTCCTCCTCTTATCCCTGGCCCCATCCCCCCCACTTTTTGAGCAGTGTTTCTGCAAAGATGGGGTGGCTTTCCAAAGTTTTCCCTCATTTTTCTCCTTTTTTCCATCACCTGCCTTCCCATAAGCCCGCACCTGCAGGCTGCAGTCAGCACTCCTGTGAAAGATCCACATCCCACCAGGAGCTGTGTGTCCCTCGCTCCTGTTAATTAATATTCAAGGCAACGCCAACTGGAAGAGTCACCCATGGGAAGGTCACTGAGTATTCTGGGAAATTAAACATATCCTGCATCTGTGAATGCTCAAAACTCAGTTTGCTGAGGCTGCTGGGGTTGGTGCTCCCCGCGGGTTCCCCGCTCCCCCGACACAGCAGCTCAGGTTTGCAGCGCTCCTGTTTGTGGGGAGGAATGAAGCAGGAGAGGGGACAGCCAGGCCTGTTTGTGTCCCCAGGTTCGCTGTGCTGCAGTCTTTGCTCTGGGCACCTTCGTGGGCAACTCTGCGGAGCGCACGGACCACTCGACCACCATCGACCACAACGTGGCCATGATGCTGGCCCAGCTCATCAACGATGGCAGCCCCATGGTCCGCAAGGTACGGCCAGGGCTGGGCTCTGCTCGGCCTCTGAGCCCAGGGAATGTGTGCAGAGAATTCAGGGAAGAGCTCTGTTCAGGGAAAAGCTCTCCCTGCCTTCAGAACCCCAGGGTTGGATCCAGGCTGCTCCAAAGGAGCTCTCCAGGTTTGGGAGAGTTACAGTTTTTGAAGCACCGTCGTACATCAGTAGTGCATTAAATGGTTTTTGACGTTCTGGATTGTTTTTGAGGGCTGTTCTGAAGTGTCCTAATGTTTGTGTTTACTTTACTGGAACATCAACACCCTGGTGGTTGTCACCGGCATGGCAAAGATTCATTTCTGTTGTCTCGTTCCAGCATTTAATCAGTTTAATTCAGGAGAGAGCTGCGTGTCACACTGAATGCTCTCTGAAATTCATAAATCTCTCCTTGGGAGATCAGTCCCTGAACAGAGACAGCAGCCAAAGCCAGCTCTGTCTGCTGTTCCCAGGGGCCAGGCTGGAGGTGCCTCCTCTAAGGGCTGAGCTCCGTGTGGGGCTGGGCAGTGCCAGGAGGGTCCAGTTGAGAACTCCCGGCCCTGGCACAGCCCCTGCTTCTGAGAAAGCCACACACATCCCCTGGGCTGGGCCAGGTCAGGGCTGCCTGTGACCTTGCAGCAGTCTGACAGACTTGGGCACAGTCACCCGCAGAGCTCCAGGATGGGTTGGGTTGGGAGGGATCTTAAAGCTCATCTCGTTCCAAGCGCTGCTGTCCATGGCAGGGACACCTCCCACTGGAGCAGGCTACTCAGAAGATATGAAACCTGTCCAGGTGGAAAAGGCTTGTGAGGAATTAAGTGTGAGACAGAGTGCTCTGGCTTTCTGCAGTTCATCCCTTGAATTAAGGGTGAATTACCACCCTGGATGGACACCCAGTAACACCAACAATATTGGTCAGTGTTCGCCTTCAGTGTCTTGTTCTCACCTGTGTAACCATGAGACATTTCTTGTGTTCTTTCCCCAGGAGCTGGTGGTGGCCCTGAGTCACCTGGTGGTTCAGTACGAGAGCAATTTCTGCACCGTGGCCTTGCAGTTCATAGAAGAGGAGAAGAATTATCCTCTCCCCTCTCCAGCTGCTCCAGGTGAGGGCCTGGCTTTGGGTGGGCAGCAGATGTAGGGCCTCAGAATACTTGGGAATTATTTAAGGAGTTTTTCCCAACACAAGCAAGCTTCTTGCTAGTAGGGATTTATTAAAGAGCCCCGTTGTGACATGGTGAGTGACAAAGAGGGGACATCTGGTGTCTGTTCAGCCCTGTGAGATGTTACACTGGAGACATCCATCCTCCAAGTCTCCTTGGCTGTAGCTCACCAGGAACCTCCTGCCCCTCTCAGGGTGATTGCCTTCAGTTCAAGGCTGAAGGATGTTGGTCAGGGCAGCACACAGGCTCATTTTCTTTTTCTCCTCTGGAACCACACCTGAGTGTTCAGTGTCACGTTGATCTGGTGAGAGCTCCAGCACACCCTGAACCAGCCCTGCTGCTGTCGGGGCCAGACAAGGAAGGGAGGTGCTCTGAGCCTGTGGCCCCATCCCTTTTGTTGTGTCTGTGGCTTTATGTGAGGAATGAAATGTCCTGGTGAAGTTGTCTCTAACCTCAGCTTTTCTTTAGAGGTAAACTGCACTGGAAATCTTGAAGGATAACAGGAGAATCTTGGAGACAAGGCCGTGTGCTGTCTCTGCACAGAGTGGTTTAGGCTGTCCTCTGAATAACTGAATCATATTGGAAAATGAGCTCCTCCCTGTTTGCTGCAGGAAACAAACACTGCATGCAGTTTATACAGTGCTTTTCCTGATCCAGAAGAACCCTGAAGCAGGGTGCTCTGGAAGAATTGGCCCCCCACCACAGTGCAGCCCCTCTGCAGGGAGACAGAGCAGCTCTTCTGGGACTGTGGCAATCTGTGTGCTCAGGGTGAAATACGACTTGAAGTCAGGCCTGAAATTTGGTCAGGAAACCAGAATTTTCATAGAGAAAAGCAGGGGGGGGTTGATGAGCAGCAGCAGAGAGGAGCTGGCCAAGGCTCCCTCAGCCTGTCCTGGCACAGGGGCTGGGCAGGGGCCCAGCAGCACCTGCAGAGCAGTCCCCAGGGTCCCTGCGAGGCTGGGCTCATGTCCCAAGGCTGGGCTCGGCCTTGCTGCATGTCCCAAACTCCCCGGCTGGACAGCGGAGCCGCAGGATCCGCGCTGGATCCGTGCCCCGTTCTCTGTTAGCCTGACGGGGAATTACAGATCCCGTTCACGTTGGTGGTGCTTTCATTTCTCGTTTGCTGGGCAGTAACCCAAGTGGCTGGGTCTGCTTCCAGCCATAACTGCTCCCTCTTGCCTCGCAGAGGGCGGGAGCCTGACGCCGGTGCGGGACGGGCCCTGCACGCCGCGCCTGCGCTCCGTCAGCTCCTACGGCAACATCCGCGCCGTCACCACGGCCAGGAACCTCAACAAGTCCCTGCAGAACCTCAGCCTCAACGAGGAGAGTAAGATTCACTTCGGAATTCTCCCACTTTTCACGCCCCTTGTGCCAGGAAACACCGCGGGCAGGACAGCACAGGATGGAAGTGGCACTTCAGCCCAAATTGTCCGGCTCCGAGGGCTTGGATGAGGAGCCCTCTCATAATTAGTTGCAATTTTCTGGTCGTTAGCATTGATTTTTCTGAGCGTTTGGGGACTAAAATTGTGCCTTCCAGCTTCCAAGCATAAGTGGATTTTTAACTCAATCTTTTGCTTGTTCTGTGTTTAATCACTCACTATTAAAAAGGGGAATTGTGGCTTTGCCCCCTGGGTAGGGGATTTCCTTCCCTGAGTGTGGCAGGGTTTAGAAAAGGGCTGTAAGGTCTGAGGGGGGGAAACTGCAATGTCTGAGGGGGGGAAACTGCAATGTGAGTGGGGAAACTGCAATGTCTGAGGGGGGAACTGTTATGGGGAGGCTGTCCTCTCACCAGTCCTGGTTTCAGCAAGTGCTGTTGTGTCCTGGCAGCTGGGAGCTCGGTGGCATTTTCCCCTGGGAACCTGAGCACGAGCAGCAGTGCCAGCAGCACTCTGGGCAGCCCCGAGAACGAGGAGTACATCCTGTCCTTCGAGACCATCGACAAGATGCGGCGCGTCAGCTCCTACTCCTCGCTCAACTCCCTCATAGGTGAGCACAGCCCCTCCTGGGTGCCCTCCTGCCCTTCCCTCCTGCCCGTGAGGTTGTTGTGTGTGGCTGGGACGTTCCAGTGGAGGGATGGGAGTGGGAGCTGTTGGCTCCAGTTCTCAGCTTCCGTGTAATCCTGCTAGGAATTGAGGCACAGGATTGTGTGGGGGCCACACAACAGCTTTGCTTTTAAACTACCTGTAGCTGTTCAAACAGTCTGAGCCATTTTGGCACATCACAGGCACCATGCAGAAGGACCTGGCTTTTGGAATGGCCTCCTTCCAGGGAAAGCAGCATGCACAGGCAAATGCTGGGGGAAGTTTCTGTGTTTCCTCTGTAATATTTTCACAAATCAGTGCAAAGAGATTTCAGGAAGAAAACACCTGGGTGGTAGAACTGTCTTGACTAAAGAAACATTTTCTCTGCTCTGTTTTCTAGGAGAATTAATGGTGATTTGGCTCTCTCTCGAGTTGAAAGATTCAGGGATTGTAATTACTGAGCCCCTGTGGCAGTTTAAAATCATGAGTTCATTAGGAACTTGATCAGTTAATTTGCTTTTGATTATCAGTAATGACATTGGATCTTCTGAAGCATGGCAGGGATGTTAGGAAATTTCTCTCCATCTTGAGCAAGGACTTGAGTTTTCCCATTCTCCTTGATGGCTGGTGTGTGTCTCACAAGAGCTGTGCAGCACAACTGGAAAATGCTCTGGAGAGGAGTGGAGGTGGTGAAGGGAACCTTGGAAAGAGAGAGCAGCTCTCCAAGGCCTCCCTCCTTCCTGTTCCATCAAAGAGCTCAGACCCAGCTGGAAAGCAGAGCTTAGAGAAGTGTTTAAAATTCATGACTCGCACAGAATCCCATTAGCTCCCCATTTGCCTGCTGTGAGCCAGGCTTTTCTCATTCCTTCTGAAGCATCACCATCCTCCAGCCCTGACTCCTGCTCCCCGAGGGGAGATGCCACCAGCCCCAGCCACCCCCGAGGTTCTGCAGCCCGGGCTAACCCCGTGTGCCTTCAGCTGCTGCTGCAGGGGAGCTGGGGGAGCAGTGGGGAGAGAGCTGGGACTGAACGAATGCTGTGCTCTGATCTGTGTCTCCTGAAGGAGGAAATGGGGCTCTGGCTCTGCAGTAACACCTCTGCCGAGCACCTGAGGCGGCCAGAGCAATGAAAAAGGTGTTTGGGGCATGTGAGGAGACTCCAAGTGAAGCAGAAATCTGGTCTGTAAGAGTGAAAGGAGGAATTTCCAGGCGCAGTTTGTGTTCTGTGCTCTGCATTCCCTAAGCAGTGAATTCCATTCATTGCTCCCGGGATTCCGGAATGGTTTGGGTTGGGAGGAAGCCTAAAGCCCATCCAGTGCCACCCTCTGCCATGGGCAGGGACCCCTTCCACTGTCCCAGGCTGCTCCAAGCCCTGTCCAGCCTGACCTTGGACGCTTCCAGGGATCCAGGAGCAGCCACAGCCTGCTGCTGCTCAGCTCTTGTTCCTTTCTGGCAGTTTTGGGAGCTTGGTGTGTGCGGGATTGTTCTGGATCAGCCCCTCCACTGGCACTGAGGCGTCGTACAAAGAACTTCTTCCCAAAAACTTGATGAGAACCTCTCCATTCCTCCTTGTCTCATTTTACAAACAGTTCCTTAGCTAGCTGTGGGCCAAATGTCCCCATTATGGCTCCCCAAATGCACCAACACACGCTCTCAGCCGAGCTCTGTGTTCTCTGGCAGCTGCTCCTTGGCCAGACAGGCCAGTACCAGGAGAGGCATTTATTTCTGGCCCAGTTTTCCAGCTGGCAAGAGGCAGTTTGTGGTTAGTCAACAAAGACATCATTTTGGAAGGGAAGCTGAGCCTTGCTGCTTTTCCATACAGCCACTCATTAATCTTGGTGTCCTGGAAATGTTCAGTTTTTAAGATAGGAAAAGGGATGGAATTAAGATGGGGGTTTGCATACCTCGAGGCTGATTATTCATACCCAAACTGCACGATGAAAGCCTTTGTCCTACAGAGAGCTTCTCTGGAAAGATTATCTTAAAGAGTGATCAAAGAAGGAGGAAAATAAATCTTGGAGCGATGACATGCTGGGGAATTGTTGTGTTTTGCAGCAGGAGAGGCTGGGGGTGGAGAGCTGTTTGCCATTTCCCAGGACCTGCCTCAGGGAACCAGTGCGGGCGGAGGTGGCTGCAGTGAGGATGAGGAGAGCAGAGGTGGAGGTGGACAGTGAGGTGTTGGGGCAGGGGAGCCTCCTACTCCCTGTGTTACTGCACTGAGCTAATGAGCAGGAGCTGGTCAGCTGGCAGTGTTTGTGACTGTGACAGGCACAGCAGCAAAATCCAGGCCTTTGGGTGGGGTTTGGACATGGAATGTGCTGCTCAGAGGGGGCTGGTGATACCAGCTCTGCATCAGGGATTCTGAGGAACTTCCTTCTAAAGCCTCTGCCCGTGTGGAAGCACGGGAGGCTCCAGCTGTGCCCTTGGAGCTGCCCAGGGTCGGGGTTGAGCCCCTGCAGGGCCCCAGAGGGCTCAGGTGTGCAGGGACTGAGCTGTGCCTGCAGGGACCAGGCTGCTCCCCCGAGCAGAGGTGGGGGATTTCAGGTGTCCCCTCCAGCCAGGTCCCTCCTGGGAAGAGGAGAGCTTTGTGGGATGCACGCTGAGGGAGCAGCTGTGCTTGGCACCCCGGGGCTGTTCAGCCTGAAGAATTCCTTCTGCATTTCCCTGCAGCCAAAGGCTGCGTTCCCTGTCCCTGTGTGCCTGTCTGAAGGATTCATCCCCCGTCCCTGCGTGCCCATCCGAGGTTCCAGCCCTCCCCAGGAGCTGACTCGGGGCCAGGTGGGCAGGGAGCAGCCATTGGTCTGTTTTTGCTGCGGTGCCGGTGGGAAGTGGAGCTGCCCCATCTGTGGAGCTTGAAATCACTGCAGTGATTTTTACTGGGGACTGGAAAGGAACCCTGTCCCAGCCTGGCAAATCAGAGGGGATAAATAAAGCCATCGGCAGTCGGGTTTGCATCCACTGTGGCTCTCCCTGGAGCTGCTGGAGCCCGCCCCATGCTCGGGGCTCGCGGGTGAACTGAACCCCACGTGTGCAGGGAAAATCGAACCCTGGAGAAAGGCAATTTGGTTTTGACATTCTTAGCAGAGAGCGATGATTTTGTAAGCATGAGTCCACGCTGCAAGGTGCAGTGAACTGGCTGGGAGTCGGTGTGACTAATTACAGAGCTGTCTGCTTCCATTACTGCCCAGCCCCTGCTCGGCTCCTGCTTTGCATCTCGGGGACAGCTCGGGCGTTTCATCCTGAACGTGAAATGGAGCTGCTGTCCCTGCTGCTGTCCCTGCTGCCACCTCTGCTGCTCCTCTTATCCCAGGGCCTGGAGCTCAGGATCTGACAGGGAGCAGTGTCACATGTGTCACTCCTGCACTGCCAGTGGTGGCAGCAGGAAAGAGCAGCCTTGGGAGCACCAGCCCTGAGCTCCAGGTGCCTTTGTAGAAATTCCCTGTGTTCTCCTCAAAGGCTACCAGGTGAAGGGGGAATTACACTGGCACAGTTCTGCTTAAAATTTGGTTTTTTTCCCTGACACTTAGATGTATAAAAAATATCGTTGGGTTTCTTTCTCTGTGATCGAGGTGGTTTGAGAGCCCCTGGGAAATCAGCTGGGTGCCCCCCTCACTCTTCCTCCTCTCTCTTCCCTTTTACTCTCTTTCACGGGCTTTAAAGAATTGAAGGCATCCAGATTTCCCACCGGCCCTTATGTAACAGGCTGGAGTGTGGGAGGCAGAGCTCTGGGCTCAGCTCTGGGCACACCTCAGACATTACCTGGCTGCTGCTTCACGAGCTGAGCCTTTTTTCCTCCCACACCTTGTAGCACTTTGCCTCTCTCCCTTCTTCTTCTCCATCCTTCCCCCTCTGGTTTTTCTTTCCTTGGTAATAGAAGCTTCCAGGATTTAACATTGTTATATATTTACAGCCTTTGCAGTTTTACAGTATTATATAAATATTATACATTATTACGTAAATATATGTTTACAGCCTTTACAATTTACAGCCTTAGAACAATTTAGGTTGTTAGAGGTTTTACAGCCTTGCCAGTGCCTAAAGGGGCTCCAAGAGAACTGGAGAGGGGATTTACACAAGGGCCTGGAGTGCAAGACAGGGGGAACGGCTTCCCACTGCCAGAGAGCAGGGTTAGACGGGATACTGGGGAGAAATTGTTCCCTGTGAGGGTGCTCAGAGAAGCTGTGGCTGCCCCTGCATCCCTGGAAGAGTCCAAGGCCGGGTTGGAATAATCTGGGATAGTGGAAAGTGTCGCCCTTTGCAGAGTGATTTGTCACAGGCTGCGCCCTTGGGGCAGAGGAAGGTTCTGCTTTCAGAGCACCGCCTCAGGGGCAGCCTGCAGCCCCCTGGAGCCTGCTGCTGCCCTCAGCCAGGCCTCAGAACTGCTCTGTCCCAGCCCGCTCTGCTGCTTTAGGAATCAGGTTTGCCTCCGCCAGGTGAGGAGCTGCTCGGCGACCAAGCGGCCCTTTCCTCCCAACTTTATATTTAGATGCCTCCAGAAACACGGGAGGAAAAGCAGTAACAGCTTGATCTGTCATTTAGCGCTGATTGTGACTCATCTGAAATCTCTATTTTAGCTCTTTTTTGTTGTTAGTGCAACCACTTTAACATTGTCCAAATGGCTGCACTCCCAGCCGGGGCATTGCACGATCAGACACCGGCAGGGCTCGGAGGCAGAATAACAAATTCTCACCCAAAAGCAACAAAATAAAATGTTCACGGAATTTTGTCACTTGATGCAAATGCTTATTAATTTGATTTGTACTTTGAATCTGTCAGTCCCTTCTGCTGAAATACCGAACAGCTGATCTGCTCATTAAATAACAAATTGGAGGAATTGATACAAATGTCAATAGGAAAGTCTGAGTTGGACTCGCTGCTTCCTGAGGGCTCAGCTCCTAAAGCCTTGCTTTAAACATTTAGTAAACTTGTAGAGTGTACAAACCCCTGAACAATTCAATAAAAATAACCACAACAGTATAAGGCAGTAACTGTGGGTTTATACCATTAAGTATTTCAGCTCAGGAAACTCGGACAATATCACTTGGCCTTTCCAGGTGATTTGCTTCAGGAGCCTGGAAAAGCAGGAGTTTGACTGGAGATGATTTAGGGAGTCTTTTAATTTATTTTGCTTCCTCCCACTTTGATTTCACAAGCCCTTGCAGAGTTCACAGACAGGCAAAAGGGAGACAAAATGCCCATGTGGGATGTTTTTGAGCTCCTCTCTTCATGTTCCCCGAGATGTCATTGGGTTGTTTGGAGTTCTAATGAATTTTCTCACATCACATCAAAGAACCGGAGTTGATGGGTTGTCATGCGCTGCAGGGCTTTGGGGTTTGTTGTGTTTTTTGTTATTCTAGGTGTGAGTTTCAACAGTGTTTATACCCAAATTTGGAGAGTGCTCCTTCACCTGGCTGCTGACCCCTATCCCGACGTGTCCGACCTGGCCATGAAGGTTCTCAACAGCATTGCCTACAAGGTAAGTGCCCGTCCCTGCTCACCTGTGCCTGCCAGCTCTTTGGATGTGGATATTTTCATGCTTAGGCAAGGCTTAGGCAGACTGACCTGGATGGGTCTGTTGGAGTGCTCTGCCTTTTGCAGAAGGAGCTTTTAACGCTTCACGGTGCTAAACTCTGCTCTGAACTCTTGATCAGGTAAAAGGAATAAAAGGGGGAGGGCCTGGGCTTGTTTTAGGGTATAAATTAAGTGCAGACCTCGGACAGCAGGTCTGGTTTAGAAGGCTACTTGTCTAGATCAGTCCCTGGGATAAACCTTAAATATCCTTCATTAAATTATCCGTTTGCAAACTGATTTAGATAATGCAAGTGGGACTGGCCTGCAGACTGAAGCCACAACGGCTCTCCAACCCAGGTGAACTAGTACATGTGAGTCAGCATGCAGACCCCTGCCACTCCTCACCCCAGCCCAGGCTGGGTGCCTAAACCTCCATCCTCATCCCATCTCATCCTGGGGGTGACAAGATGTGCCTGGAGGTGCCACCCTGGGGCAGCACCTTCCCCCTGCCCGGGCCAGGCCACCCCAGGACATCTTCTCACCCCGTGCGTCCCCTGGCTGGGCACAGAAAGCTCCGTGTGAACCTTTCTGGCCACTCGAGCATCCAGACCATGAGCCATTGCAATGGGAACTCTCTTACTGGGCCTTTCCAGGGAAGCATCCCAGATCCTCAGCCTGGGGCTGCAGAGCTGGAGCTGCAGTAAGAGATGCTTTGCCATCTTAATGCCTCCGAGATCCCTGCTTTGAAATCACATTTTCTCTTGAGGCAGTAGTTACTGACTTGAACTCTGATTTGTTTGAAGTGCACATGCCAGTGAGTGGTAAGGGCTGGGTTTGGGACAGAGAATTCTCTTGGCAGTAGGATCAGCAAGCTCAGCCTTTCCCAGGTGAGACAGGGGTACGACAAATGACGGGCTGGAGGTGCCAGATGAGGGGAAGAAGGAAAGGAAAAGGTGGAAGATTTCCCTCTCTCTTCTCTAGATGCATGAAACTATTTCAGTTCTGTGTTTGGAAGGCTCTTTGCAAAAATGAAATGTTGTTCCTACTATTAAAAGGGATATAAAGAGGAACCAGATCTGCTTCTCCTGACAGAAATGTGTTTTCAGGAGTTGCTCCCTGGCCAGTGGAGGGGTGGATCGGTATTGATATCGATACTGATGCTGCTGTGCCAGCAGGAGCCGTGATCATTCCGTTGTCATATCCCTAGGGAATGCTGGCACTGATGGGGGGAATCCTCTGGTGACTCTGACAAGTTTGGGGCTGGCTGTGCTGGTGCTGACCCGAGTCCCAAAGCTCGAGGGATGGGTCTCCTGCGTCTCACATTGCACGGCTGGGCCAGCTGCTCCGCCCCTGCTTCCTAAGGCAACGGCTCTTCCAACAGGCTTGGAAAACGGGAAGCATTCCCATTCACAAGGATTTTTATCTGGGGATGCTTCAGTGAACAAAAACCGATTTGTTCTGCTTTGCCTTGGCCCCGAGGTCCATAAGGAACCGTTGAGTCCTGGGTCTGGGCCGTGCGCATGCCGGGGGCTTTGCTTTGGCCAGCACCACCTGCCTTGGGTGGCTTCTAACGAGGCTTTCTACTGAAAACAAAACCCCAGAACACAAACCACCCCTCTGTGAGCTGCCCACCACACTGGGCTTTCAGGCTCAGGTCCTGCTCTGGCCTTTCCCAGTCCCGTTCAGTGCCCTGAGCGGTGCCGCAGGACACGGCCGAGCTCGAGGCTCTGTGGGAGCTCAGGCAGGAGCTGCCCGGTGTCTGATGCAAATCATTGACAATTAAATCTTTGCTAACTGTGTCCTGAGACCTTCCCTTCGTGCTGATGGAGCTGGTTGGATGTAGAAGGGAGCGCTGGACGTGGGCACTGCTCCTCCCCAGCGTGTGCCAGCATTGCCCACTCAAGGGTTGAACTTCACCAGTGAATGCAAACAAAAGTTGTTTTTCTTGCTTAAACAGAAATACTGCCTCAGGTGATGTAAAACACTTGAATGTTCCAGGGGTTTCATATTTTGGTTTAATTACTGTAAAATTCAGGGTAAGAGAAGCTTCATTTTGGAGCTGGGCCAGCTGAGGTTTTCTTCCACTGGCAGAAGCAGAGCACTGTGGTCTGGGGGACCTGCCTGGGGCTGGGGGCTTCAGTGGGGACAGCTGGAGAGTGGTGGGGGACTAAATACTGCAGAACCATGGAATGGGAAAGGACCTTAAAGCTCGTCCCATCCCACCCCTGCCATGGGCAGGGACACCTCCCACTGTCCCAGGGAGCTCCAAGCCCCAGTGTCCAACCTGGCCTGGGACACTTCCAGGGATCCAGGGGCAGCCACAGCTGTGCCAGGGCCTCCCCACCTCACAGGGGAGAATTTTTTCTCAATATCCCATCCGCCCCAGCCCCTCTGGAGACGTTGCAAAGCCCCTGGACGGGTTACTGTGTCACTTGCTCCAGGTGGCCCTGCACTGGCAGGGGGTGATCTCCAGAGGTCCCTTCCAACCCCAGCGTTCTGTGGTTCTGGGATTGTTGTTACCAAACGAGAGCAGAGTGTCCTGCTCGGGTTTTTTGCAGGAGCCAGGGCTGTGGATCCATTTCTCCAGAAGGGCTCTGAGGCTGTGCTGGGTGAGAGCAGCCGGTGTGTGGGCTGCCCAGGCGTGCGGCCTTCCTGCAGGGAATCTGCTGCTGTTCTGTTCCCTGGGCTCATTAGGCACTGCTGGGCCTCACCCAGGCTGCGGCTGCCTTGGGATTTATGTTTGTGATGCAGATGGGAATGGTGCAGTTCTTCTCCTTCCCGGCCTGAGCCTTGGAAAACACCCAGACCTGTTTTTTGTCAGCATCAAAACAAACAGCAAGGACCCAGAGTTCAGTGTTGGCCTCTAGAGACTTTCTGAAATCAAAAAGTCTGAAGAGGAAAGTTTGCTTTAGCCCAGGTTGCTTTGTACAGGTGTTTTTAACTGAGGGCTTGAGGCTGAGTCACAGAATTGTTTAGGCTGGAAAAACCCTCTGAGCCCATCCAGTCCAACCATTCCCCTAGCACTGCCAGGGCCACCATTGACCATGTCCCCAAGTGCCACATCCCTCCAGGGGTGAGGACTCCACCCCTGCCCTGGGCAGCTGTGCCAGGGAAGGAATTTTCCCCAATACCCACCCTACACCTCCCCTGGCCCAGCTTGAGGCCATTTCCTCTTTTCCTGTTGTCCCCTGGGAGCAGAGCCCGACCCCCCTGGCTGTCCCCTCCTGTCAGGGGTTGTGCAGAGCCAGCAGGGACCCCTGAGCTCAGAACGTGCTTTATGATTTACGCTCACGGTGGGAGCTGCAGGACTCAGCCGCGAGGTGTGAGGGACAGGCTGTGGGCAGCTCTGGGCAGCTGAGGGACCCCAGCCTGTGGCCCTGCCCTGTGTTTGGGGTGCTGGGGCAGGTCCTGGCTGCAGCTGCCTCTGCCCGTTGCTCAGTGCAGCGAGGCACTCTCGGGTAAGTGTTCCTGCCAGCGAAACCAGCAGTGAGACCAGCAGGTGTTGGGAGCAGCGCAGGGGCTTTGTTGTAGCCCAGAGCCCTTAGAGAGCTCCCTCCTGCCCCGGGCTGGCCGTGCTGGGGTCGTGGCCAGCTGCTCACCTCGCTGTGTTCTCCCCAGGCCACGGTCAACGCTCGCCCCCAGCGCATCCTGGACACCTCCTCGCTGACCCAGTCGGCTCCTGCCAGCCCCACCAACAAGGGCATGCACATCCACCAAGTGGGGTGAGTCCAGCCCGGCCTTCCAGCACCTTCAGTGGGTGGGCTGGGTGCTCCCTGCCCGGCCCCATCTCAGGGAGCCGCCCCCAGGACAGGGAATGTGGCTCCTGCTGTCCGCAGTGCTGAGTGTCCAGAAAGGAGAGCTCTGGGAAAAGGTGGGGAGTTTCTTCTGTTTTTCTGTAGGGCAAAGAGTAACAAGCCCCGCTGGGTGTGCAAGGGTGGACTGACTTGGGCTGCTTTCACCTTTCCTGAGATGTGGTGCCCAAATTCCCACTGATGTCTGAGCTGTGGCTGCTGCTCTCTGAGCTGATAAAACCGGGGTTAACTGATGTACAGCACACCCTGCCTGAACTGCAGGAAACAGAGAGTGCTGGGGGCTGGAAATGGGATTATTTCCCAAAACGCCACACGTTGCATCTGCTGGTCCCATAACCAGTGTGCACCAGTAAGATTCCAAGCTGGAACAGAGAGCCCAGTTTAAATTGAAGTGGTTTGAAGCTTCAGTCCCCCCATGGAAATGCAGTCCCTGGTCAGGGTGACTTAGGTCAGGCATCGCAGATTCCCAGAACATTCAGGTTCATCCCCTCAGCCTGGAGTTGGCACAGTCAGAGTTCACTCTTGGTTTGGGGTCGGTTTGGCCTGTGGAGGGGATGTGGGAATTGTGGCATTTCTGCAGAGGAGGCACCACAGCGAAGCACAAACCTTGTGAGACAGAAACAGAGCAAGAAGAACATAACAGGCACACAAATCTCGTGTCAACAATACCCAAACCCTGTCCCTCTGTTCTGCCCCTCAGAGGGTCACCCCCAACCACGAGCACGAGCAGCTCCAGCCTGACCAACGAGGTGCCCAAGCAGCCGGTGAGCCGGGACCTGGCGTCCGTGCGCCCCAACGTCACCAACGTGGGGGTCCAGTACACCCCTCACTCCCACCAGTTCCCCAGGACAAGGAAAATGTTTGACAAAGGCCCAGAACAGGTAAGGAGATTGCTCTGACGGCTTCTCCCCACTGGGGTTTGTCCCACTTTCCCCTGGTTGTGGTTTATTTCTGTGCATCCCTCGTTTGCTTCCAGCTGCTGCTAATCCAGATTGGCTGCCTCTAACCAGGCAAATAAAAATTGATTAATTTATTTTCTTCAGGATAAATTGTGGTTTATAGCTTTTGATAGGGCATTATTCACTTCTGCCACTAAGCAATGTCTCTAATCAAAGTCCATGGCTTACTCTTCTGTAAACATTTGTGTACAATTTGAGTGACAAGCCAGAGTCAGATCCCTGACCCTTGGGGCTGCTCAGGGACAAGGGACAGCTGTGATCACGAGGAGAAACTGCTGCAGCCCCAGCAGCACCTTCCCTTCTCTGGGGTTTGGCAGCAGCAGCCTGGATCATATTCCTGAAAGCTGAGGGAACGGAGCAGCTTTTCCCTTTTCCCTTGGGGTGTCCTGTGCTGTGTGACAGTCACTCACCCACATCCACCTTGGCTTTGTCTGGATCCTGAATCATCCTCGCTGCTCCCCACACCACATCCCTGGAACAAAACTCCTCCTGGGATCTCCCTGAGGTGGCATGGGGCTGCTGCAGCCCAGATCCCTGAGCTGAGGGAACGTGCACCTTTCACTGATCCCAGCACCAGCTGTTTCCTGTCCTGGGAGATGCGTTTGAGGTTCTGCTGCCTGGCTGGGGCACTGGGGGTGTCCCTGGCCTGCAGGGGCTGACCCTGTCCCCTCTCCACAGACAGCAGATGATGCTGACGATGCTGTGGGACACAAGAGCTTCATCTCGGCCGCGGTGCAGACGGGATTCTGCGACTGGAGCGCCAAGTACTTCGCCCAGCCCGTCATGAAGGTAACCCTGCAGGCTGTGCTGGCCCCTGGGCTCGGCCCTGCCAGCCCTGCCCCTTCTCCCTTCTCTGTCCTGCCTTGGGGGAGCCAAAGCGATGGATTTCCTCACATCCTGCTGCTCTGGGCAGCTGTGGGACCGCCCGTCGGTCAGAGGGAAGGAGTGACCAGGTCAGTGAGGGTGGGACAGAGCTCGGGAGAAAAGCTCAGCTCCCCACGGAGCACAATGCACAAAAAATGTGGGGATGAGGAGAGATTTTGTATCCGGGTCCCGCAGCTCTCCCTGGATGTTCCATCTGAAACGTTGTGCTTCCCTGCATATAGAAAATTGCATTATAGCTAAAATTAATTGGTTTCTAAAATAAATAAATGGAATGAAGAAGGCCCTTTTCCCAGAAAGGGCAGTGAGAAGCTGGAGAAAGAGAGATGTTGGTTTGTTTCTGACATTCCAGCTGAATCTCTTGGCTGTGGTAAAAGAGGGAGGGAGGCTGTCCTGGGGGAGGCCATGGTGGCAGCAGGACAGAGCCTCTGCCACCTGTCCTCAGGTGGGATGTGGGAGCTGTGCTCTGCTTCCAGCACAGACACCTTTAACTTAGAGAGGAGGAAGTGGCTGGATGCCCACGAGTGCCTGGGGGAAGCTTGGAGAGCATTATTGTTCGGTTTTAAAGTTTAAAAGAAAAATTAAGAAGTTGTGTTACAGCGAACAATAAGGGTGGTAATGACAAATTTGCATCCAGGTCTCTTCAGAAATTATTTGTTTGGGTAACTAAGTTGTCTGTGTGAAGTGAGAGAGAAACTGCAACCTTGTTCCAGGAAAAACTCAAACCAGAGCTCTTAAGAGATGAGCAAAGACGGCAGTGACTGGAAAAAGAAGCTGTTAAATTCCCAGAATGTTTTAGCTGTTAAATTCCCAGAATGTTTTAGCCAAAGCTCAGGTTTCAGGTTTAAGTAGGAAACAGGACAAGCAGTAAATCTCCCTCATTAAAGGCAACTTTCAGGTGCTCTGGGAGTCTCAGGGAGCCCAAAGGTGTCGGTGCTTTGAGCTCCATCTCTTGGAGGCATTGCCGTGCCCGGCAGGGATAATGCCCAGGCTCCATTAATGCCTCTCCACAGCGGATGTTTGTGTCCAAGCGCTGCTGCCGAGGTGGTGATAATGAGGAAATGGTGTGGTTTGAGTGCTCTCAGCCCGGCGCTGGGGCTGAGCCATCATCACCGTACTCCTGGAACGTTCAGGTGCTGGGCTGAGGTAATTGCCCAAGTGTAAGGGTGTCAGAACAGGGCAGGCTCTTGATTTCCAGAGGGAATCACCAGGGAAGCGATTGTCTGACACTTCCTCAGCTGCGGTGAAATTCCCTTTCTGCTGGAACCACCGAGTAGTTCCTTAGGGCACATCTGGGATGTGGGGCTGGGCTGCCCGGCCAAGCTTCCACCAAGGCTTTTTCTCCTCAAGATGAGCTTCAGTGTCTTGATTCCAGCCCAGAGCAGAGCACAAGAGGAGGAAGGTGATGTGTGAGCTCTTAGTTCTTATTAAAATAATTTGTCTGCTCCCTAAGAAAACTCTTCCCAGGGAAGAGAGGGGGTCTTTATTAATGAAATAAATCAGAGTAGGCAGCCAGGCACGGGCAGCGGGAGTTCTGTGGGGGAGTGGCTTCACTACTATTTCCTGCACATGAAATACACTCAATTTTCACTGCTTTAGGAGAGGCAGTGAAAAACGTGGAGAGTTGCTGTAGTCATTCGCAGGAGGCAGGGAAGGAGGTTCTGCAGGAGCAGGGCACAGCCAGGAGCTCCCTGAGCCTCTGGGGCTGAGCTGCTGCCATGGGCTGTCCTCACCAGCTGTGGATGGAGCTTGAAAGAACCAAATCCATGTTTTCTATTCACACGAGGGAGAGAATTGATTTCTCTGTTACTCCTGCAAAGCAGCTTTGAAAGGCAAGGAGAGGGAGATTTCTGCAGGTGTTACCCTGTCCTAGCAGGGAATTGTAATAACTTTGGGCTTGGATTTGGTGTGTGTGTGCAAGGGACAGGTAGAAATCCCTCTGAGAACTTTCTCTGAGGTTTTTTGGCTGGAAGTCAGGACTGACAGCTCGGGTGCTGCCTGAGTTTCCATGGAGTCCCTGTTCCTGCAGCAACAGGGAACAGTCCTGGCTGGTGGCTGCTGCCTTTTGGGAGCTTCAGCCTCATGAAGAAGGCAAGGAGTGAAGTGTACCAAGTACTGATGCAAAAATGACATTGATGCTTAATTCCAGCCGTTCTTTTGGAGCTGCTGCCTGCCTTCATAAACAGGGAAAGACAAGACAACTGTTCCTGTAATGAATAAACATAAAATGACTGTGAGTGCATCTTAGTCATGTTTAATTTATGAATTTAGTTTTGCTTCATGGACCTTGCCCTGAGAATGCTTTCACTGGAAAGACTGAGGGATTAATTTCCAGTGTAAATCAGGGATTCCGTTTCAAGCCATCATTCCAGGTTTGATTTATTGATTATCTAATCAAATAAACGGAGAGAGAAAAACGCTGCACTGTAAATTCTCCGTGTGCCAGGAAAAGCAGGGCCCTCTCCTGCTCTGATGTCTGCAGAATCTTTTCCTCTTCCTGCAGTCCCTCGTGGCTCAGGGCTGTTCTGGGAGCCACGGGGAGCAGGAAAGCCTCGGTGCCAGCTGTCAGGAAGTCCTGAGTCAAGGAGAGCGGGAGCCAGCATCTGTTATTTCCAGGGCTGGCAGAACATGCAGGCAGGAGCTGGGAAGGATCCTGGAAGGTGAGAATTACATAAGGAGCCCTTCCTGAAAAAATCCCTGCTGGAAGTGCTGTGCCTTGGCCCTGGGTTGGAGTCCTGGGACAGCAGTGAGATCCTGCAACTGCTGCAGGAGTGGTGACAGGGAGAGCTGGATTTACCTCTGGAGCCTTTGCCAAGGGCTCCCTGCTCCCCTCCTGGCACCCACTGCCACGGGGAGGGGCACAGACCCGGGGCAGAGAAGGGAAACTGTGCTGGGAGGGTTCAGGTGCTCCCTGGAGCCCTGGGGAAGGTCCTGTCGTGGTCCCCGTGCTGCAGCTGCAGCGTGTCCAGTTCCACAGAGCCTCCCTCCCTCCTGGCAGGATGATCCCCAGAGCCACACAGGTGTGTGGGTGTAGGGGCCGGGACAGCCTTCACCTGTTCAGACTCTGCTCCAAGGGCTCTTCCCTGGGCTCTCTTTAATTTATTCCCAGAGAAGCTGGATTTTCATTAAGGTGTAGGTGTCATCTCTCCCTTCTCAAATTCCTTTGATGTATTTTAGCTCAGGTTTGTTTATTGCTTTTCATTAGGGGTCGTTTGTCATTGCCTGTCTAATAGGTGTTGTGCTGAAATAAAGTGCTTTTTTCTTTGCAGGAATGCTTTTCTTTTGCCAGGAGGAAAGGTGGAGGGTGGGCTTCTTATTTTTTATTTATTTTACAGAAGCAGAAGTCCGGCTCAGTAACAGCTGTTTTCCAAAGGATAGTGTGGTTTGAAGGCAGTGTTTGTAATAGTGACAGATGATTTAAGGACTTTGTTATTCAGGGAAAACAGGGTTTGTTTGTGGGGAATTTGTCTTCCTTCTCCAAGAGTTATTCCTTTGGAACAACTAGCATCAAAGGAAGCTGGATCAGAACCCTGTAGCTCAGCTCCTTAATTGATCCAAGGATGGTTCTGGAGCAGGGGAGCCTTGGATAATTTTTTGAGTATGCAAAACACCTCATATATACCTCCTGCCGTGGTTTGGGGTGAGATCTTAGGAGTTTATTCCTTTTTGGTGCTGTGTTCTGAATCAGGGTGGGAATGCCCACGGTGGGAGCAGAGCCTGGCCTCGTGCCTGGAGCACAGGTTTTGTAGGGGAGCCGTGGAGTGCTGAAACCTGTGGGTGTGAATAAATACCATCAAATGGCTCAGAGTGGCTGTGACTGCCAGTCCACTCTCCAATTTCAGGGGAATTTTGTGTGTATAATCAAAGCCAGGTGACACAGGGGCATCATTTTCCAGAACAGGGAACCAAACCAGGGCTGCTCCTGGTCAGTGGTGGTGGGAACCTGAAAGTCCCCGAGAATTTGGGAATGTAGGCGTGCCCTGCTCGGCCAGCAGCCCAAGAAAAGAAAGATTTCAGTGTGTTCTGAGCTGGCTGTACCAGGCCTGTGCTCCCTCTTTGATCTCAGGGTTGCTTCGTGATGCTTCTCAGCTGAGGAGAGTTAAGAGAGAAATCTGTGTTGTACCGAGATCAGAGCTGCAGCGTTCAGAGGGGACAGGAGCCACGGGCACTGTGGCATCACTCAGCTGCCCTCTGCAGGTCTGGGGGTCACTGGCTGTGTTTGTGTGCGTTCCTGTCCTGGCAGATCCCCGAGGAGCACGACCTGGAGAGCCAGATCCGCAAGGAGCGCGAGTGGCGCTTCCTGCGCAACGCCCGCGTCAGGAAACAGGCCCAGAAGATCATCCAGAAGGGTGAGTGCTTGCACTGTGCTGCAGAGCCCCAATTAGCCACCGTCCCAATTAGTGATGGCCCCTTGTTTCCTCCTTTTACCCATTTTATCTGGAATATTTGTGCGTGTGGTTTGCGTGTGCCTCGGGTCCGTGCTGCATCGGCGGGAGCTCCCCAGGAACCTGGGGTTGGATTTTTAGGGCTCTCTGAGGCAGATTTGGGCTGGAATTCTCTCAGCACAGGAATTTATTCACGTAAAGTGGAACCTAATGAAGCTTCCTGAGGAATTTGCGTTCCTCCGTTTTTCCCGGAGCAGCAGAGGCTGGGGAGCTGCAGTTCCAGGAGCTCCTGGTGTCCTCCCTGTGGCGTTCCCAGGAGCAGGCCTGGGGTGGGGGCTGCTCCTCCCAGGGATGCTTTTGAAGGCACACAGGGCTGGAAATCCCAGTCTGCTGAAGGAAAAGTGCCCAGGGCTCAGCCCTGTCCTTGGAGGCTGCTCCTGGGAGTGCGGAGTGGAGCTTCATAGGGAAACTGCAGAATATCATCAACCAGAGAAATGCAGAAATGATCCTGGAGCCCAGGAGATGGCCTGGCAGGTCTGGTGGAATACAAAGAAGGGGATTTTTCATGCTTGCCTGGAGAAGTTAAATCTCTCTCTAAACAATGCTCATATTTCGTTGCTTGACCTGAGTGACTGAAATGCCACTATTCATTAAAAAAATAATGAAAACGTGAAATATTAAAAAGAATTAAAATAGACTTACAAGCTTTTAATGAAAATTAGATTCAATGGTTGCATTCTAAAACACAATCTCGGGTTGAATGGATGTCTCCTGGGTTTAGGGGCTTGTGTGATGAATTCAGAGTGCCAAAACCCAGCAGTGTCAGGGGTCCCAGCACTGTTTGTGAATAGCAAACTGCTCTGAAGACAAGATGGGGAAAGTCTTTACCCATCATTTTGAAGTCTCCGTGGAAAATACATTTTTTATTTGCAAATTAACCTAAAATTTAAGGGAACTGAAATGGAAGGTTAAATAAATAATCCACAAACTTCAGTGAAATTCTGTATGTTAAACTGAAAAAAAAAAACAGGCGTTTTCATATTTTATATTTTGAAGAAATCCCTCAACACAAACTGGCATTTCCCTGGGTTTGGCCAGGCTTGTTCTCTTTGCCAGTGTGAAGGACGAAGGATTTGCCTCCACAGTTCTTGGTTTGCACCTCAACACCTGAGACAGGTGGGAGGGGGGCTCTGAGAAACTCCTGGAAGGAGGGAAGGGCTGGGGTGTCCTGCTGGGAGCTGGGCAGGGGCGGCTTGTGGCACTGGGGACGTGGCAGCTGTGGGCTGAGCTCGCTGCTGTCCCCGCAGGCATCTCCCGGCTGGACGATCAGATCTTCCTCAACAGGAACCCGGGTGTGCCCTCCGTGGTGAAGTTCCACCCCTTCACCCCCTGCATCGCTGTGGCCGACAAGGACAGCATCTGGTGAGGGCTGGGACCGGGGGTGACAGCGGGGACAGCTGCTGGTGAGGGCTGGGAACCTGGAATAACATCAGGGACAGCTTCTGGTGAGGGCTGGGACCGGGGCTGACAGCGGGGACAGCTNCCGTGGGTGACAGCAGGGACAGCTTCTGGTGAGGGCTGGGACCGGGACTGACAGCGGGGACAGCTTCTGGTGAGGGTTGGGACATGGGGTGACAGCAGGGCCAGCTGCTGGGGAGGGCTGGGGACCTGGAACAACATCAGGGACAGCTGCTGGTGAGGGTTGGGACATGGGGTGACAGCAGGGCCAGCTGCTGGGGAGGGCTGGGGACCTGGAACAACATCAGGGACAGCCTCTGGTGAGGGCTGAGGACCCAGGATCACAGCAGGGACAGCTTCTGGTGAGGGCTGGGGACCTGGAACAACATCAGGGATAGCTGCTGGTGAGGGTTGGGACCCTGGGACAGCTGGGCCTTTGTCCTGGCTCTCTCTCAGCAGGTGGAGGTGTTGCAGTCCTGCCCTGGGAGGGTGGTGAGGCCCTGGCACAGCTGTGGCTGCCCCTGGATCCCTGGCAGTGTCCCAGGCCAGGTTGATGGGGCTTGTCCCTCCCTGGGACACTGGAGGTGTCCCTGCTGTGGCACTGCAGTGTGTGCTGGCACACCGTGGTGTCCCCCCTGGCACTGGATGGCTTTGAGGTCATTCCAATCCAAACCATTCTACAATTCCATGACACGTTATTAATGAAATGATGCCAAACTCCAAAGGAAAAATCCCAAACCAGCTAACGTGTCTTTACAGTTTCCACAGAGAACTGAAAACTCACGTGCTGTTTGTTCCTCCCACAGTTTTTGGGACTGGGAGAAAGGGGAGAAGCTGGACTATTTCCACAACGGGAACCCTCGCTACACGCGGATCACGGCCATGGAGTACCTGAACGGGCAGGACTGCTCCCTGCTGCTCACTGCCACAGGTGAGGACACACGGGGAGCCTGGGCACAGCTCCAGGCCAGCTGAGCTGTTCTGCACCTCCTTCTCTCCCCTCCGTGCCCTTACCTGCCTGCTCTCAGCTCAGGAGCCATTTCCAGGATCAAATTTGCGAGTTCTCCTGGCAGTGCTGAGATCTCCCAAGTAGCTGCTGCACTTTTCAAGGACCGAGCCTTGCTGAAGCCGTTCCCATCTGAGGCTTTGCTTCTCATTGCAAGGTCGTGGTCACCCCCTCCTGTGGCACACCTGGGCAAAGGTGATTTTAGTTAAAGCTGCTGCCCAGAGCTGAAATTGTGCAGCAGCCAAAATACAAAAACCTCAGTTCTGTTCCTTGGGCTGTGTCCGTGTAGAGCAGGCAGGGCTCAGCCTCAGCACCGAACCTCTCGGGTGGTTCTGAGTTTCTCTCCAGTCCCCATCTCACCTGAGCAGCTCCCCGCTGCCTCGAGGGGGTTGCATGAGGAGATCTTGCCCAGTGTCTGGTCTGTAAAGCTGTGAGTCAGACCTGCTCCTCTCCCAAGGAACCATTCCAAACCTGGCACTCGGAGTGTTTTCAACAGCTTCTCCAGCTTCCTGCTCAACTGCACAGGTTGGGTGTAATTAAGGGAGGGGGAAGGAGAGCTGAGAGAGCCTTTAGGACATATTTCTTTCAATTTATTGATTCTTAGCATGAAAGTTTCACAGATGGGGAACAAATTGAAAAAAAAAAATACACAATGTTCTTGAAAGATTTGCTGCTGATGGGCTGGGCTTTGATGCTGCTGCTGCTTCCGTGGGGCTGCTTTGTGTTGAGTGGGTACTTGTGTGGCCCTCGGCACCAATCCAGGGATGAATCCTGGAGAAAATGAATGTCAAGGAAATGGAGAGACGCTGAATGTCAGGTGTTGTTCAAGGGAGGAGAAAAGCTCTTCCAGAACAGCTCCAGCAGAACAAAGCTTTAGGTTTCTTGGATGTAAATTAAGAGAGGGAAAACAGCTCCAACAAAAAGTGTTGGAGTGACAGGCGGAGATTCGGGGTCTGTGTGACTTTAGTTCTGCTTCTCCTCTTCTTCCTCGTGCACGAGGGGGCTGCACCAGCAGTGACTTTGCTCTGTGCTCTTTCTCTGTGCTCCCCAAGACGATGGTGCCATCAGAGTGTGGAAGAACTTTGCAGACCTGGAGAAGAACCCGGAGATGGTGACAGCCTGGCAGGGGCTGTCAGACATGCTGCCAACCACACGAGGTGGGTCCCGCAGAGGTTTCTGGGGGAAAAGTGAAAATCAGCCTTTGTGCAGCTTTGCAGGTGGCACCTGTGAACCTCCTTTAGCCCCAGCTCCAGTTCTGGCGCTTGTTCTTCCCTGTTTATGGTGGGTCAGGAGGTGGCAGAGGAATGTGTGGCCTAAATCTGGCACGTGCAGAAGGACAGCACAGTGGGACATCGGCCTGCTTGGAGTGTTAGGAGAGCTGGGCAGAAAAGGGTGTAAAAAGGAGCACTGGCATCCAGCCACACGTGGGATGAAGCCAGAAAATCAGTTTGTGTAACCCTGAAATCTGTTTTAGGACATTTACAGGAGGTTTTAGGACATTAAAGGAGGTTTTAGGACATTAAAGGAGGTTTTAGAATATTAAAAGAGGTTTTACAGCATTCCAGGAGGTGGATATTCCTTCCTTCCCAGACCCCATCAGGTGCTAGTGCTCTGCCACTTGAATATTTGCAGTCAAGGCTGCAGGTTTTCCTGTGTGTGCTGTGGTTCAATCAGCCCCGTGTGGGATTGATGGAGGAAATGCTGCGTGAGGCCGCCTGGCCCGTGCTGTGCAGGAGGTCAGCTGAGATGACCATCATCATTCATCCTGACCTTAAAAGCTGACAGTTCTCATTTCTGAGCTGATGTGCTTCATCCCAGGAGCCTGACACAGCTCTTTCAGCTATTCATTGGATTTTCCTGGGCTGCCCCGTGGGTGTTGTTTTCCCCGCGTGTCTCAGGGAACGGGAGCTGTGATTGAGGCACCGGAGGCTCTGCCTCGCTGAGGGCAGTGCCCAGAGCTGATGAGGAGCTGCTGGAAGTTCAGAACCTGCTGTGCAAATGGCAGAACCTGCCCTTTCCAAGCAGGAGGGGCTGCTGTGAGCTCTGCTGGGGCACAGCGAGCCCAGGAGCTGTGACGAGTTGCCCTTTGTGGTGTCACTCTGGAGTTGTGTGGCAGCAGACAGCAGCTTTCCTGGCTGCTGGTTGATGTTTGCCATCCTGGATTCGGGATCTGGTTTCTTGGGAATGCCCCCAGCAGGGAGGGTGCTGGGCTGGAGCTCCCTCAGCCCAATCCCATTGTCCTGCCTTCCCTTCCACGGGCACTGTGCCAGGGCAGAGCCTGTGCTGCCTGTGCCTCGCTCTGGGCAGGATTTAGCACCCAGAAAGGATTTTCAGTGTCTGACACTGCAGAACAGGCTCAGAGCTGAGAGGAGAACTGGCTGGTTCCATTTGCCGAAACAGGACTGGGGAAACTTTTAAATCTGTTCTCTTTAGGATTGGGGTTTTTTTTCCCCTTGGCTTCTTCTTTCCCTTGTGGACTGAAGCGGTGTGGGGTCTGTTTCCTTTGCCTTCCACCTTCCCAGCAGATTGGGCAGAAGAGAAGGACAGATCTGTTTGTGGAGAAAGAAATAAATGTAGCCACTTCAAAAGAGCTAAGTGGAGCAAGTCCCCATGGAGATGAGAGTCTTCAGAGTCATCTGCTGCCAAGACCACAGCTGTGGTCCAGCACTGGCTCAGAAAACTGAGGATGCATCTTTGAAGCTGCAGAGCTCAGGAGTTTTACTGGAGTTTGTTTGCTCCCACTATTGATTTCCTTCCCTCCTCTCCCAGCTTTTCCCCTGTGCCATAATGTCACACTCACCTCTGAGCTGCTCTTGAGAACAGCCAGACTTCCAGGGCCGCTTTCCCACTTACACAAGGAGGGAGGAATATGTGAGACCTAAACACATCCTTTGGAGGCTTGAAAAGCAGCCCTGGGTTGCGTGAGCCGTGGGTGGGAGAGGGCCAGCGCCCCTGCCTGGGAGGGGGAGCAGCCCAGAGCAGGCACAGAGCTCGCCCCTCTCCGCTGGGAGGGCACAGCTGAGCTGGCACAGCCGGGCTGGGGGTGCTGGTGCCCTGTGTGCTCTCACAGTGTGGGCACGGACAACCTGATCCGTGGCAGGAGCCCCAGGCTCCCGTGGATTTGTGCAGATCCCAGATTTCCTTGGAGTTCTGTCTGTCTGTCCTGGCTGTGCTGGAGAGCACAGCTGAGGCAGAGCAGAGCTCCTTTTCTGGTTCAGCGTTCCCAGAGCCGGCTCCACACGGGCTGCTGCCTCCCCAGAAATGCTGGGCTGGAATCTGTGAGGGAGAAACGTGCTGCTCTGGGTGCTGCTGCTTCTCTTTCACGCTCTTCAGTTTGAGCTGCTGTTTCTAGACCCAGCTTTAAGCTGGGTTTTGCTCTGGCTGACCCCGAGCCACCCCCTGATCCCTGTCTCCCCACAGGTCTGGCCCGAAGGGTGTCCATCTATCTGGACAGAAGCAAGCAGGGAGGTGAGTGCTGTTCCTGTTCCCCGTGCTCAGAGGGGTGGGCAGGAGCTCCTCGGGGAGGTGGGTTGGGGTTTTGCTGTGCTTTGAGGGATTTTTGGGGCCCTGTGGCTCCTGGGAAGCTTTGCTCCCACCTCTGCCATCCCCTGCCTCATGTCTGTGTCCGTGAGGAGTGCAGGGAGGGATCTGTGCTCCCTGGGCAGGCACAGGCCCTGCTGGGATAAGGGAATCTTCATGTCAGCCTCTCTGAGCTCCCTCAGCCACAGGAGGTGTGTGGGAATTTGGGAATTTGGGGGATAGGAGAGATCTCTCTTTTCCTGGGACGTTTCAAAGCATCCCTGGACAGAAGGGTTTGAGTGGGAGGTTCCAAACGAAGCCACCATAAAGCTGGTGTGGGTTTGGCTGGGGTTTGTTTGTGACACACCTGGGCTGGAAAGATCCTGAGGAGAGGAGAGGAGAGGAGAGAGAGAGAGGAGAGAGGAGAGAGTGGAGAGGAGAGGAGATGCTGGGGAATCTTTCCCAGCAGCCTCAGAATCGTGGATTCAAAGAGGAAAGAGGGGAAATTTAGGTTGGATCCATGGGAACAGCCTGGGACAGTGGGAGATGTCCCAGCTCATGGCAAGGGTGGCACTGGATGAGCTGTGCCCAACCCAAATCCTTCTGGGATTCTGGGGCTCTAATAAATGCCACAATTTCCACTCTGCCAGGTGGAGAGAAGGTGAAGGAAGTCCCCAGCCCTCTCCCACAGAAGCTGTGCAGGCTCCGTGTGGCTCTGGATCCTCCCTGAGGCTGGGGGAGCAGATGGTTGATGTGTCAGGGGGCTCGTGGTGACGTCCTCACCTCAGGATGTTCATCAATTATTGATATTTGCTGAGTGATCAGAGCCGGCTGTGTCGGTACCGATTAATCACCGGCTCCTGGCAGGGGCTGATTCACAGCTCCTTAGCGAGTTCAGCAAATCCCGCGGCTGTGGGAGCCGGGGCAGGAGTGAGCAGAGCTGATGTGTGGCTGCTGCCGACGCTGCCTGGCTCCGAAATCCCCCAGCAAAAGCTAAAATTAGCAGGAACTGGCTGCAGGGAATCCCCCGCTCGGTGAGCCGGGCTCGGAGCAGTTTCAGGGAATTCCGGAGCGGGATCGATGCCGCTGCTCCAGGCCCTGCTCAGAGCAGGGCAGCTCGATAAAACCCTCCTGCAGCCGCCTCTGCCCTCCTGATGACTGAGACAGCACAAGCATTCCCCCTTCCCTCTGGAGAGCTGTAAAAATGTATGGAATGAGCGCTCTCCTGGCAGCAAAGCACCTCGGCGGTGTTTGGAACTGCCCCACCCCTGGAAATGTCCCGGGCTGGGTGGGGTTTGGAGCAGGAGCTGGCCAAGGGGTCAGACTCGGGCTCAGCCTGGAGACCGAAGGGCAGGGAGGCTTCCCGAGCTCCCCAGAGTCCACACCGGCAGTGAGGGCTGCAGGAGAAGCCACACAGTTCTGGTGAGGTTATTTGGTGGCGATTAAGTCGTTGGAGAAATCGCGGCTCCAGGGGTTTGTGGTTTTTTAATTGAATTCCCAGCATCCCAGCTCCTGCTGTCCCTCACTGCAGAGTCCTTGGCAGGAGGAGGGTGACACTTTTTGAGAGGATGTTGTAGAAATTAATGACGAGTGAGGTCATCCAACCCTCCCACTGCTTCCTGGAAATTAAAGCAGGGATGTGCTTCGCTGCTCAGCCAGGAGGGCCCGCGATTAAAAAAATGATCAGTCAGAATGCAGGATATTTTATATTGTGTTCCATGTCGGTATTCCTGATTCCACTGAAATGCCAAGGACAGCCTGGCCACACTCCTGTGATGCTGACATTGGGAATGCAGCTGCTGTCACCACATTAGTGCTGGAATTTACTCATGGAATTGGCCCATCCAGGCAAATATCTCAAATATCTCTGGCTCAGGGGCAGTCCTGAGGGAACAGCCATGGGAAGTTGTACCTTCAGGAACAGCTGTTGGTGTGGATAAACTCAGCCACACGGAGCTGCCAGTGCTGGCTTTAAAAGGCTCAAAAACAAACA
>VXBU01003968.1:236221-249898 GCA_013400315.1 Bombycilla garrulus
AAAAAAAAAAACCACACACACAAAAAAACCCCATAACTGCACCTCCACCACAGACATTTAAAAATTCCTTTCCCTGAGCTGTGAAAGATTTGTTGCTCATTATCTAAGAACATAATATCCCTTAGGGGAAGATTGTGCTCTCAGCTCCTGATGCATTGCAGCAGTGCAGGGCTGGTTCCTGCAGCTCGTGGATTCTGGGAGCGCCAGGATTCCACCACTGGCCCGTGGGCTGTGACAGCTCTGTCCCTGTGAGGAGCTGGGAGGGTGACAGGTGAGGACGAGCCAGCTCCGGGGCTGTGCAGGTGCTCAGGGCAGCACCTGTGGGCAGGACGGGCTGGAGAGTGGCACCTGTGGCCAGGAGAGGTTGTGCAGGTGCTCAGAGCAGCATCTGTGAACAGGAGGAGCAGTTCAGGTGCTCAGAGCAGCACCTGTGAACAAGAGGAGCAGTTCAGGTGCTCAGGAGGAGCATTTCAGGTGCTCAGAGCAGCACCTGTGAACAAGAGGAGCAGTTCAGGTGCTCAGGAGGAGCATTTCAGGTGCTCAGAGCAGCACCTGTGGCCAGGAGGGCTGGGGAGCAGCTCAGGTGCCAAGCCCAGGAGCCAAAGCCCCGCGGGTGGGCTGCAGGCTCAGTTGTAACATCCTGGAGTAGGACCTCCGTTAATTAAAAAGGAAATGATCATTAGTATTCAATCCCACATTTGCTCATCCCAAAATACTATGAATTGAGCATGGAAACATGAGCCAATCCTGTAGCAATCTCTGCCATGCAAACCTTTGAGTATACATAGAAATAGTTCAGCTATTTCTGTCTCATTCCATACTGTGAGTGCCAGCTCTGGGTGGAACATTTCGCAGTCAGAGGAAGCTTTCCTTCCCCTCACACGCTTCCAAGTGAATGACATTTACGTGCAAGGGCTTTTCTGCTCTTCAGACAGGTTGGAATTCTGGTTCAGTGTTCCCAGTTGCATTCCCTTTTCGTCCAGGATGCAGCAGGAGCAGAGCCCTCAGCCCAGGCACCTTTGCAGCCAGGACCCACCTCCTCCTTGCTTTGGGATGATCCAAATCCTGCTCTTCCCTCTTCCAGGGAGCAGCAGTTATCCCTGAGCTGAGCTATTTAAGTTTTAATAAGAAAGGCAGGAACTGCAAGGTCTTGAGCCGCACCATACCCAGCGTCATCCCTGGCAGGGACAGGTGGGACAGGGCTTGGAGCAACCTGAGCGTGTGGCAGGAGTGGAATGAGGTGGTTGTTAAGGTCCCTTCCAACCCAAACCATTCCAGGATTCTGTGCTCATCTCCCTCCTTTCTTTCCAGCCTGGCTGGGAGTGATTCCTTGTCCTTTCCATCTGCTGCTGGTCTCTCATGGGAATCTTTGTGTGATCCCTCTGGAGCCTCTTCCCTCAGTGAGACTTTCCCTGTCCTTCCGGGTGTCATTGTTGAACATCCTCGGTGACAAACTCCTGACAGCACACCACAAGAGGCACCAAAAATGCCAACTCTGCCCCCAGAGTCCCCTTCTCTGTCCCCCTGGAGCCACAACTGGACAGGGCTTGGTGCTGGTCAGAAAGAAACCTTTTCTTCAAACTGGGAAAGAAACCTTTTCTTCAAACTGGGAAAGAAACCTTTTCTTCAAACTGGGAACGTTCCTGGGAGCTTTGGAGCTGCCCTGGAGCCCTTTGCCTGCTGAGCTCCCCCGGGGATGGCAGCAGGCAGCTCCATCTCGGCTGCCGGGTTTATCCTGTCACATGGGCCCCAGCAGGTGACAAATGCAAACACTTGAGTGGTGTTTATCGTCCCCATCACTGCCTGCTTGTTTGGCTCTCCAGCCCTGAGAGCTGCCAGGCAATCTGGAGGTACAATCCATTTGACTAAAGATTAAAGCTCCAGGCTCCCGGGTCGGCCCAGAGTCCTGAATTTCCTGCAGGGAGGTGAGGGGCTGTCAATAAACATCGGTGACCTCCTCTGTGGATGTAGCAAGATCAGGAACGGGCTGGGATGTGATGTTTAGGAAGGGAGAGGGGCAGAGTGTTTTCTCTGAAGCTGTGCAGAACAAGGTCACTCCGTCACGCTGGAGAAGAACTCGGTGTTCATAGGAGGTGTCTGCTCTTTCCTTTGTGTATGTAACGGTGGCTGTTCTGGTACAGGGTACTTGTGGCCCTTTGGTGACAAAAGAGACACCGGAGCAGGCTGGGATTTCCTGCTGGGGATGATTCCTGGCAGTAAATCCAGACAAATGCACGTTTTTACCTTGTGGGCAAGCACGGTGTGGAGTGGAGACACGGGGATGGTGCTGAAGGCACTGTGAGTGCTCGGGGCAGGAGCTGCAGTCCTGATGCATTGCAGAGGGTTCTGACTCCACTTCTGGTGGTTATGAAACACTGCTCAGCACCAGAGACTCGGTCTGGCACGGAGGAGAGGGTGGACAACTGCTCTGAGAGGCAGGGATGCTCCTCTGAAGCAGGAATTCTGCTCTGCAAGTCAGGGATGCTGCTGTGAGAGGCAGGGATGCAGCTCTGAGAGGCAGAAATGCTCCTCTGAAGCAGGGATGCTGCTCTGAGAGGCAGAAATGCTCCTCTGAGAGGTAGAAATGCTCCTCTAAGGCAGGGATGCAGCTCTGAGAGGCAAGAATGGAGCTCTGAGAAGCAGGATTGCAGCTCTGAGAGGCAGGGATGCTGCTCTGCAAGTCAAGGATGCTTCTCTGAGAGGCAGGGATGCTTCTCTGAGAGGCAATAATGCAGCTCTGAGGGGCAGGAACGCTGCTCTGAGAGGCAGGGATGCCTCAGAGGTGTTCCCCTCCTCACCAGTCACTGCAGCAAACTGGTTTGTGCTCCCCCCAGCTGTTAAACTCGCTCTACTGCAGCCCTGACTTGGCCGTTCTTGTCCAGGAACATCTCCCACATCCTTGTGCTGGAACGAGGAGTCAGCCCCGGAGCTCTCAGGTCTTGCTGCGTGAGGGGGCAGCAGCTGAGGCTCTTCAATCAGAATTTCATGTTCTCATGAAGTGCTGGGCTCTGCAGTGGCCCTGGCAGCTCCTGCAAGGTGTGCTCCCCTGCCCAGGGACCAGCTCCTCTCAGCCCTCACACCAGGCACAAAGGCAGTGTTTGGGCTCAAACCCAGGAGCAGCTGCTCCAGTCCCAGCTGGGGGATGTGTGGGGTGTAAATTTTACATTTCCTCTGGCAGCGAGTGTCTGGAACTCGAGGTCAGGAGAGCTCCAAGGAGTGCAGCTCTGCCCGTGCTGGCGCTGATCTGCACCCCTGCCTTGTTGTGTCTCAGGAGCAGGGATGGTGGTGGACTGGGAACAAGAAACCGGGCTCCTGATGACCTCGGGAGACGTGAGGATAATCCGGATCTGGGACACGGATCGGGAAATGAAAGTACAGGTAACACCTGATGGCTTGTCCCTGCCAGAGCACCTGGGACCGCTCTGCCAGCTCCTGGAGCTCCTGCTGCCCTGCTGCCCTGCCCCAGGGTCGCGTTCCAAGCTCAGTAAAACCACACAGATCCTCGGGGGTCTGTCAGGGCTGTCCTGGGTGGGCAGCAATGTCTGGGGGAGCTGAGGCTGTGGAATGCAGAGGTGGGCTGCACAGGAGGGCACTGGGATGCAGAGAGGAGCACTGGGGTGCAGAGGAGGGCACTGGGATGCAGAGAAGGGATGCACAGGAGGGCACTGGGATGCACAGGCGGGCACTGGGATGCAGAGGAGGACACTAGGATGCAGAGGAGGACACTGGGATGAAGAGGAGGGATGCACAGGTGAGCACTGGGATGAAGAGGAGGGCACTGGGATGCACAGGAGGGCACTGGGATGCAGAGAGGGGCACTGGGATGCAGAGGAGGACACTGGGATGCACAGGAGGACACTGGGATGCACAGGAGGGCACTGGGATGCACAGGAGGGATGCACAGGTGGGCACTGGGATGAAGAGGAGGGCACTGGGATGCAGAGAGGGGCACTGGGATGCACAGGAGGGCACTGGGATGCACAGGNGCACTGGGATGCAGAGGAGGACACTGGGATGCACAGGAGGACACTGGGATGCACAGGAGGGCACTGGGATGCACAGGAGGGATGCACAGGTGGGCACTGGGATGCAGAGGAGGACACTGGGATGCGCAGAAGGGCACTGGGATGCAGAGAGGGGCACTGGGATGCACAGGAGGGCACTGGGATGCAGTTGGATTTCACAGTAACAGGTGACTGGAACACTGTAAAAGTCTGGAAGCACCCACAGCTCCCAGTGCCGTGGAACAGGGAAATGCCCTGCCAGAGTTCATGGCAGCCACAATCACGTGGAAGTTTCTCAGAAATTCCAAGGAGAAGCAGGTGGTCGGTGAGAATGGAGGCACCATGCTGGAATAAAAAGGAAGTGGAGTTTTCAAAGCTTCTCAAAATTAATTACCCTTGGATGAACATTAATTGCGACACTTTGACCCTGCGATGCAGGATAATTAAGCCTCTGTTCATCTTAATTACTTTCACATATTATTTTTTCTATGCAAATCAGGGAGCGGCAAAATTTCAGGAGGCGAAAATCTTTTAAATGATGATGATTAATGATTGCAGCGAAAGTATCTAAAAACATGTTGTTTCTTTTTTTAATTGCAAAGATTGGGTGTTGAAATTCAAGTGATTGGAACTTCCTGACTCAGTAACTGGGAAAGTGAGAATCAGCACAAAGAGCAGGAATAATCGAGGCGGATAGAGGTGCTTCCCTCTTTGAACTACAGAAACCCACACCTCTGGAAGCACTCGGGCTGGAGCTGGAGGAACAAGTGCTTCATTTGCACTTTTGCTGAGTGTTGCTGCTTCAAAAGAGGAGCTGGGGGTGGGCGGAGGCTGAAACATCCCCGGGCTGGAGAGCAGCTCCAGGGGCGAATCTGCACAGAGGCAAAAACAGGGCTGAGATGTGCACTGAGCTCCTGGAGCTGTGGAAGGTGTGCCGTGGCAGGGCTGCAATGTGATGGGCTTTAATCCTTCCCAAACCATGCCATGGTTGTCATTCCTGCTTTTAGTGCTGCTCAGCTCTTTGGACTGGTTTGAACTGAAAGTGGTTTTGCTCCCAAAGGCACAGGGATTATGCTGAGCAATTCTTTTGCCTCCAGAAGTAAAAGGGGGAAAGTGGCAGCGTGGGTGCCTGGTGTGTTCCCAGCACAGCTGTCCCTGGGATGCAGAGCATCCCTGCAGCTCCAGCTGCTTTTTTCTGTGTGTCCCTTTCCCAACACACCTCTAATGAGATGCACTGGGTGTCACATGTGCCACAGCAGGGACAGGAGGAGGAGGCACAGCACTGCCTGGTTTGCCCTGGGGGCCAGAGTGTCACTGCTGGGGCTCTGGGGCACTGGAGCTGCTCGGTGTGGGGATGGGGATGGGGCAGGACTGCGCTCAGGGCCCTGAATGAGGTGTCCTGAAGGCAGGAAATGGTGTCTGTGTGCTCTCTCTGTGTGGGGATGGGGATGGGACAGGAGCTGGCTCAGGGCCCTGCATGAAGTGCCCTGAAGGCTGTGGGTCTGTGTGTGCTGCTGTGTGGGGATGGGGATGGGGCAGGACTGCGCTCAGGGCCCTGAATGAGGTACCCTGGAGGCAGGAAATGGTGTCTGAGTGCTCTCTCATGGGGATGTGGCAGGACTGGGCTCAGGGCCCTGAGTGAAGTGCCCTGAGGGCAGGCTGTGGGTCTGTGTGCTCTCTCTGTGTGGAGATGGGGATGTGGCAAGACTGGGCTCAGGGCCCTGAATGAGGTGTCCTGGAGGCAGGAAATGGTGTCTGAATGCTCTCTCATGGGGATGGGGCAGGACTGCGCTCAGGGCCCTGAATGAGGTGTCCTGGAGGCAGGAAATGGTGTCTGAATGCTCTCTCATGGGGATGGGGCAGGAGTTGGCTCAGGGCCCTGAGCGAGGTGTCCTGAGGGCAGCCCGTGGGTCTGTGTGTGCTCTCTCGCAGGACATTCCCACGGGAGCTGACAGCTGTGTCACCAGCCTGTCCTGCGACTCGCACCGCTCCCTGATCGTGGCGGGGCTGGGGGACGGCTCCATCCGCGTGTTCGACAGGAGGATGGCCCTCAGTGAATGGTAATTCCTCGTCCTCCTCCTCTCGGGGCTCTCACGGGTCCTCCTCAGCTCAGCTCACGGTGTCCCTTTGTCCCCAGCCGAGTCATGACCTACCGGGAGCACACGGCCTGGGTGGTGAAGGCTTACCTGCAGAAACACCCCGAGGGCAACATCATGAGCGTCAGGTACACCACGGGGTTGCACTCCTGGAGCTGTTGGTCCTCACTCACAGTTTGATTTTCCCTTTAAATTCTGTCCCTGGTGCTCCAGCAGCTGGGAGGGTAAAGGCCTTGAGTTTGACATTTGCTTCAGTAATTAACTCCTGCTCCAGACTCGGTGGAGAGGAGGCAGAAGGGGATGTGGAGTTTTCCTTGGAAGGCTGTTGGTGTGGTTTGGGAGTAAACAAAGTGCTGGAATCACGAGGGGTGTGAGAAGGAAGGGAGGAGAACAGGAGCTGGGTGTAGAATATCTTGTGGTTGGGGAGTTTTACTGCCAACATCTCTGTGGGGTCATCTGGGAGAGAACAAGAGGAGGAAGGTGGATGGTGCATCTGTCAGGCACGTTCCTGAGCAGGATTCCTGTGCGATTCCCTAAATCCATTCCTGCTGCCTGGTAAATACTGCAGCCAGAGCAGCAGGTACTGATTTGACCATTAAGGAACAGCAGAACAGAATTTATTGTCACAAAGCCACCGTTTGCACACAAAGAGCCTCTTGTTCTTGATTAGAAAATGGAAACAAAACATAATTTTCTGGGATTCAGAACATTCCTGAGGCGGGGGATGGGCCAGGAAAAAATGTATTAAGATTTTTTAGACAGGGGATTATGTGATGCAGCTGCCAGATTTGCCAAGCTCCCATATTGGAGTTTTTAATCTTCCTCTCTGTAAGCTCCTCCAGGGTCAGGTCCCTGTGCCCAGGGCTGAGTGCTGGTAGTGCCCCCTCCTCAGAGCCCTTCCAGCCTGGGAGCTGCTCCCGGGGCTGCAGAGCTGTGAGGGAATGTTGGGTTTCAAAAGGCAGGTCTGGGCTCTTCCCAGAGCAGCTGAGGTTGTGGGGCTGAGCCACTGTCTCCCAGTTCCTCCCAGTTTCTCCCAGTTCCCTCTGCTGCAGCTGACAGCAAAATCCAAGGAAAACAAGTGATGGGACACAGGGAGATCCTGGTGTCCAGACACCAGCACGGCCCCTCTGCCTGCAGGCTTCCAGGGCACTTTCCTGCTGTGCAGAGCAGCAGGAATTCGGGGCTGGGAGTGTTGGGTGTGCCAGAACACAGAGCAGTTTGGGATCAGCAGTTTGAGATCAGCAGTGAGGGATCAGAAATTTGGGATCAGCAGTGAGGGATCAACAATTTGGGATCAGCAGTGTGGGATCAACAATTTGGGATCAGCAGTGTGGGATCAGTAATTTGGGATCAGCAATCTGGGATCAGCAGTGTGAGATCAGCAGTGTGAATTCAGCAATTTGGGATCAGCAGTGTGAGATCAGCAGTGAGGGATCAGTAATTTGGGATCAGCAATCTGGGATCACTCCCGAGCTGTTCCTCCGCACGGAACGTGCTGCGGATGGGATCAAATCCCAGCACCAGTGGGAGCTCAGCTGTGCATGTCCCCTGTCCCAGCACCCCTGGAGGTGTGTGGCTCGTGCCCAGCCCTGCAGCTGCCCTTGCTGGGCTCTGGGTGGGCTGGCACAGCCTGAGCCCATGGCTCTGTGTTGGCAGTGTCAACGGCGACGTGCGTTTCTTCGACCCGCGCATGCCCGAGTCCATGAAGGTGCTGCAGATCGTCAAGGGGCTCACGGCCCTCGACATCCACCCCCAGGCCAACCTGTTTGCGTGGTGAGTCCTGCTCCATTCCTGCAGCCCCAGCGCTGGCAGCTCTGCGCTGAGTCCACAGGGGGTGATCAGAGGGCTGGAGCAGGGCCGGGTGTGCCAGGGTGAGGGGGAATGGCTTCCCACTGCCACAGGGCAGGGTTACCTGGGGTACTGGGAGAAATTGTTCTCTGGGAAGGTGGGGAGGCCCTGGCACAGGGTGCCCAGAGCGGCCCCTGGATCCCTGGAAGTGTCCCAGGCCAGGCTGGACAGGGCTTGGAACAGCCTGGGCTAGTGGGAGGTGTCCCTGCCTGTGGAACAAGGTGGGTTTTAAGGTTTCTCTCAACCCCAACCATTCCATGATTCCATGGTCATGGAGAGGATGATTTGTCTCCACACACATCAATCATGGGGTAGTGTTGACTCTACTGTTTTAACCCCACCGCAGCAGTGCAGCTTCTTTCCTGTTTGCTGCTCAGGAGCTTTATCCCTTTTTTATCCATCAGTGAAGCCCTGTGCACTGAGTCCCTGTTCAGTGTCTGTATTTTTGGGCTCTGAGTGGAGACCAGCAGCTGCTCCACACGGCCTGGAGCCTGTTTGGGATGCACTGGGTGTGTTTGGGCATCACCTCTCAGTGTTTTCCTGTCCCAGGTGACCACAGGTCACTGTGCTTCCAGCCACCAGTAAATGCTCTCCCCCTGAGGGACGTGGCTGCACTCTGGCCTGGCACACAGCTCAGCCAGGGGCTGCACAGCAGTTTTGTCCCCTCCCAGCCTCCCCAGTGACTCTGTGTTCTGTCCCTTCCCCTGCAGCGGCTCCATGAACCAATTCACTGCGATCTACAACGGCAACGGGGAGCTGATCAACAACATCAAGTACTACGATGGCTTCATGGGACAGAGAGTGGGAGCCATCAGCTGCCTGGCCTTCCACCCTCACTGGGTCTGTATCCTGCTGCCAGCTGGCTTGGCATGTCCCTGTGGGAAGAGGGGATGGCACAGACACCCCTCAGTGTGCAGGGGAGCTGTCCCAGCCTGCTGCTCTGAGCTGACTCCCAGATGGATGAGCACGCTGGTGCTGTCCCTGCTCTGCTGGTCCCTCAGGGACACCTGCAGCTCCACAGGCTCCAGCTCCTGAGCCCTTCCAGCTGAGCTGCAGATCCCTGGCTCAGCTCAGACTCCTTGTCCCTTGGAGCTGTCCGAGGTGACAGGAGCAGTGCAGGCTCACGCTCCCAAATTCCGTGTGCTGGTTCACTCCCTGCCTGGCTCTGCAGCCGTGCCTCACGTGGGGCTGGTGCTGTGCAGGCCAAAGCTGCACCTCAGGAAAACGGGAGAGCTGCAGAAATTAACGGCTGGAATGAGGCAGAACAAAGGGAGATTTTGGAGTCTCTCACAGCTGAGGGGCTCTGCAATGGTGACAGAGAGAATCTCTGCTCAGGGAGGAAGGAGGTCCCATCTGCAGGCTGGACTTTGTTCAACCAGGGACGAGAATAAATGGAGGAGTTGAAAAACCTGAGAAAACAATGAATGGATGGGAAAACAGGAGGGAGTTACAGGAGTTATTTTAGAAACTTGTAGATCAACTCACAAATATTTAATATGTAAGGGGAAGAGCAGTTTGCTCTTCAAATAAGCAAAGCAAAGCCCTGTCCAGCCAGGCCGGGTCCCCTCACTGCAGGAAATGCTCATTTTCAGCCCAGGCATCAGCTCCTAACGAGCAGATTCACAGTCATTTAGAGAAATTATGTTGGCAGTTGGCAACTAATAGTGCCCATAATTTTTCCCTGTGGCTGAAATGGGCCTATAACTCCTGCAGAGCTGTGGAGCAGCTGGGTGTCCCTGCTGAATGTCACTGTCACCTGTGCCTGTCACTGCTCCACACCTGGACCTTGGAGTCGGTCACAGGAGCAGCGGCTGAGGGAGCTGGGAAGGGGCTGGAGAATTTCTGAGGGAGCTGGGAAGGGGCTGGAGAATTCCTGAGGGAGCTGGGAAGGGGCTCAGCCTGGAGAAAAGGAGCTCAGGGGGAATTTCTGGCTCTGCACAATCCCTGCCAGGAGGGAGGGGGGGGATTTGGGATCTGATCCCAGGGAACAGGGACAGGAGGAGAGGGAACAGCCTCAGGCTGGGCCAGGGCAGCTCAGGGTGGGCACCAGCAGGAATTTCCTCATGGAAAGGGAGCTCAGGCTGCCCGGGGAGCTTTGGAGTGCCCATCCCTGGGGGTGTGCGAGGAACACCTGCGCTGCCAGGGTGGGGATCTGTCGCAGGTCGTTCTGGGTGATCTCAGAGGGTTTTCCAGCGGGGTGACCGTGCCCGTTTGTGCTGTGCTCTCCCGCAGCCCCACCTGGCCGTCGGCAGCAATGACTTCTACATCTCGGTGTACTCGGTGGAGAAGAGGATCAGATGACGGCGCCCGGCGCGGCCGGAGCGGCTCCAGGGCAGGGCCTCCCTGTACATAGAGAAATCATCGACTTGAATGTTTCGTGTTGGCTGCTGCTGCACCCCATAACTTGAACATTTGTTCTTCTGACTTAGCTACTGATGGGTTTGACGAGGGGAAGAGACAATCTCCTGGTTTTGTTTTGTTTTGTTTTCCAGCTATATCCTCTAAAAGCTACAGAAAAGGAACATTTATTTTTGTTTCCAGTGGTTGGCTTCTCTGTCAGAAACACGGCTCCTGAGCTTGGAAGGACTTGGATGAGGCAACGCCCTTGAGAAGGGTCTTGTTTTAGTCTTTGTTCCTTGTTTTGCTGGAGTGTGGGTTCTTCAAGACTGTCAGGACTCATCAGCAGCTCCACGGGACCCTCCAGCTGCTGCCAACCCTGTGCCAAACCCAATTCCTGGGACAGGGCAGCGCGACCCGAGCATGGGATGTACCTGCCAGCGAGGCAGGGCAGCGTCTCCTCTGCATGAACCTCCTCCTCCTCTCCACTGGCAGCAAGGACACACGGGGACCTGGTGGCCTGGGCAGGCAGGGACCCTGCGGGAAGGAGCTCAGGGAGGCGACAAGAGCAGGGCAGGATGTCCCACACCATAAAGCTGCACGTGAGGAAGACGAGGGAAGAAAGGGAACGAAGATCTCCAACATCCCAACGAGCCTGGAGCAAATCACTGGTGCCACTCGAGCCCTGGTGGGGAGCTGGGGGCACCTCAGGCACTGTGCCCCTCCTGCTGCCACTGTCCCTGTGCCACGGGGAGCTCCTCACCCTCTGTCCCAGCGAGGGAGGCCCATCCTGGGCTCTGTGTGCTCCCCGTGCACCGAGCTGAGGTCAGGATTTGGGCACGTGGAGCTGCACATGGAGCTGTGGCTCACCTGCCCCTTTGGAAGCACCGAGAATCACTGAGGAGGAGAGGGAAGGCAGCTGGTCACTGCTCCCAGCAAAGCACCCTCGTCCCCACTGTCCAGGCAAGGCCTGCTCCATCTCCTGCACCTTCCCACTCTGAATAGTGAATGTTGTGTCCCTTGGGATCCCTCTGGGCCTGGAGATGGGGTGGGAAGGGAGAGCACAGCAGAGGACAGGTTTCCTTCCAGAGCTGCAGAACTCGCTCTGTGCAGAACTCGCTTGGGGCCAAGAATTAATTCCCAGTGATCCCCCAGCAATCCCACGGGATCTGCAGGCTCCCAGCAGGGTGAGGGAAGGGCTCAGAACCCTCTGTCCCTGTGCTGAGGGCAGAGCACTGAGGGAAGGACTCAGAACCTTTCTGTCACCAAACTGCCAGCTGTGCTGAGGGGAGAGCACTGAGGGAAGGACTCAGAACCGTTCTGTCAGCAGAGTCCCAGCTGTGCTGAGGGGAGAGCACTGAGGGAAGGACTCAGAACTCCTCTGTCCCTGTTCTGAGGAAATGCAGTGAGGGACAGGCTCAGAACCTTTCTGTCGCCGTACTGCCAGCTGTACTGAGGGGGAGAGCAGTGAGGGAAGGACTCAGAACTCCTCTGTCCCTGTGCTGATGGTGGCTGTGTTGAGAGAATAGAGTGAGGGACAGGCTCAGAACCCTGTGTCCCTGTTCTGAGGGAATAGAGTGAGGGACAGGCTCAGAACCCTGTGTCCCTGTTCTGAGGGAATACAGTGAGGGACAGGCTCACTCCTCTGTCCCTGTTCTGAGGGAATGCAGTGAGGGACAGGCTCACTCCTCTGTCCCTGTGCTGAGGGAATGCAGTGAGGGACGGGCTCACTCCTCTGTCCCTGTGCTGATGGTGGCTGCAGCTCTGCCCTGAGCCTGTGGAGAGTCCGCCCCAGCCCTGCTGCTGCCCCTGGCACCATGTCCATGTGTGTCCCCACCCCGGGCCACCCCGAGGTGCCACAGGCACTCTGTCCTGGAGAGGATCCCAGAGCACGGTGCTGGAGGCCATGTCGGGTGCCCCTGAGCACCGTCCCCACCCCCTGTCAGGGAGGCCAAGGGCCACATCCCAGGATAACGAATCAAAGGCTTTAAACTTAAAAACTACCTAAAACCCCACTTCTAAGTTACCTAAAGTTAATTATGGTCTAACAGAGCTGTGCCTCTTCCCGACCCGCTCACGGGGTGGTGGTGGGGCTGGAGCCAGTTTGGGATCTCCTGTAACCGTTAACATTCACAGCTTCAAAACCAGTAGATTTTTAACTTGTATCAGTGTATTTGTGAAAGGAACAGGACATTCCTGGCATGCTGGGAGCGCTGCTCCTGCCCGGCTGCGTCCAGGAGGGGGGATTTTAAGGAATTTGGACTGTTGGGCTTTTACCTGAGCGTGTGTGGGCTGTGCTGCCACAGGCCTGATGCAGAGATTCAATCATGGGATCACAGAGTTTAACCAAGGATCTGGAGAGCGTCCTACCTTAAAAGTTCACTTATCTCTATTTATTTTACAAAAATAAAGTTTAAAAAAAAATATATATATAAACCTCCCCCACACACACGATTGTAATGTGAGAGTAAAACGATTACAGACAAATAAATGGTTAATAAAAAATAAATGCAGAAACACTTCCTGATGTGAGGATCCTTCTGTGGCGCCGGGGGCAGGGGTGGCCCAGGAAGGAGGCGGGTGGGGTTTGGGTCTGGCTGGTCACAGGGGGAGGTGACAGATGTGTGTCCCAGCCCCGGAACGCTGATCCCAGGGTGCAAATCCAGCTCTGGCTGCTCCCAGGGATGAGCTGCTGTGGATAAATGGAGCTGGCAGTGCCCAGGGAATGGCTGCACGTGGTGGGGCCAGGGGGCTTTTCCACCCTGAGCAATTCCAGGACTCTGGGAATGAATTGGTGTTGTCCCTGTAGCCCCCAACCCCTACAGCCTCCTCCCATACCTCCCATTCCCTAGATCCTGTTCCCTATATTATCCCCATTCCCTCGATTATTTGCATTCCCTCTATTATTATTCCCATTCCCGATATTATTATCCCCACTCCCTATATTATTATCTCCATTCCCTATTCAATCCCCATTCCATATTTTATTCGCATTCCCAATATTATTATCCCCATTCCCTATTTTATTCCCATTCCCTATTTTATCCCCATTCCTGTTATTATCGTCCCCATTACATATTTTGTCCCCATTCCCAGTATTTACTATCCCCATTCCCGATATTATTTTCCCCATTCCCCATATTTTTAATCCCATTCCCGATACTGTTTTTATCCCATTCCCGATATTATTACCCCCATTCCCAATATTATTTTTATCCCATTCCCGATATTATTTTTATCCCATTCCCGATATTATTTTTATCCCATTCCCGATATTATTATCCCCATCCCCGACATTATATTTATCCCCATTCCTGATATTGTTATCCCCATTCCCAATATTGTTTTTATCCCATTCCCGATATTTTTATCCCTATTCCCGATATTGTTTT
>VXBU01003970.1:5417-19428 GCA_013400315.1 Bombycilla garrulus
GAAATGGAGCTCTGAAATGAGTGTGTGAGCATTTGAGCCCAGAGCTGAGGGATGCGAGTGGAGCAGAAATGGAGCTCTGAAATGAGTGTGTGAGCATTTGAGATCAGAGCTGAGGGATGGGAGTGAAACAGCAGAGAAATGGAGCTCGGAAATGAGTGTGTGAGCATTTGAGCCCTGCACCATCCCTAGGCCTGGCTTACTTTGGCAGCCACTCACTTTGATCCTGCTGAGTTTGAGATTGCTGCTGTCCTTCAGCCTGGAGAGCAAGGATTGGGAGCAGCCACGAAAACCCTGGCACTGCTGTGGGCTTTGCTCTTGGGGGAGAGAACAGGGGATCCCCTGGAACCTCACAAACCCTGGCACTGCTCTGGGCTTTGAGCTCCTGGGGGATAGAACAGGGGGTCGCCTGGAATTTCCTAAACCTTGGCACTGCTGTGGGCTTTTCTTCTCAGGGAGAGAACAGAGGATCCCCTGGAAGTTCCTAAACCCTGACACTGCTGTGGGGTTTGAGCTCCTGGGGAAGGCACAGGGGGTCCCCTGGAAGTTCATCTGGATGTGCTGCTGCGCTCAGCGTGTTTATTTGGATTGCCTTGCCTTCCAGAGGGAGCCCATATCCATTTCACCCTAACGAGTTCCTTAAAGCACGGCAGTTGCCACGGCTTTGAAACCTAATCCCTGTGGCTCTGCAGTAGCGCTACACCAAATGCCGAGCTTCTTGTTTGTTGAGCTAATAAAAAAATCATCGGTGGTTTATCCTTCCGTGAGGCTTCCGCGGCTGCTAAAGCAGTTAGGGCCGAACGAGCCGGCTCTGCCCCGTTCCTGTTGATTTTCCATTGTACAGGCTATTAACTTTTAGAGACTGTGGGCTGGGTTTTTGTGGCAAAGCCATTACGGGGTCACGAAGCCCACAGACGTTTGTGCTGCTGGGTGCAATTAAGGTGAAGGCTCGCGACGTCTTAATTGTGTTTTTTAGAAGCGGCTCCTTAGCACCGCCAAAACCAGCGCTTTGGGAAGTGTAGGAGGGCTGCTGCATAGTGTAAGGATCCGGGAGATTGGTTTTGGCACACTTTTGGATTATTTGGTGGCTGTTGTTAGGCTGGCAGCATGGGGCTCGCTGCACTGAGCTCTGCGTGCCCAGGGTGGGATGGGATTCCCTGGAATATCATTGGAAATCATGGGGAGTGCAAGACCGCGCTTCAGCTGCTGATGAAACTTAAGATTCCCCCCAAAATCAGCAGAGAAAATAAATCCGGTTAAGTTTGGATTTAATTTTTTCTTGATGCTGGTGAGATCCTGCTGAACCTTGCTGAAATTTGGATTTAGGAAACTTTCTTACGGCAAATAAGTTGTAAATGCGGCTAAATCAATTAACTCCTTCCATCAATGAAGGGATTAAAGAGAAACCTCTGAAGCATTGATGTAAACCTTTTGTGCAGACTAATTACCTGCATAATTGCTTTTGTGAGGACAGCCTGGATCAGGAATGCCAGGAGGGCAGGACAGGGTGCAGGACAAGGACAGCCTGTGCTGTGACTGAAACCCAACCCAGAGCCGTGAGAGGGGAGTTCAGTGTTCACCTCCCAGAGCCCTGCCCTCTCTGGAGGCTGCTAATAAACACAAATTAGCTGGAGAGCCTTGGTTTGGCCTTGGTCTCAGGGGAATGCGGGTCAGGATCCTGCCTGAGCTGGGCCCGCTCTCCACACACACACAGAGCTGCTCTTAAAAGTGGCATCTGCTCGACTTGGAGCAAAATTTTAAAAACCAGCCTTTTAGCAGAAGAAATGAAGTTTTAAATCCACCTTCCGAGCCTGCCTGAGATCAGCCCTGTGTGGGTTTTAAGCTGTAAGTTCCTCCTGAACAATCAATGTAGCTCAGTCCCAGCTCGGCCAAAGCATCCAGCTCTGGCATCAGTTAAATATTTACATTCCCCCCTTTTTATATAAATTGTGCTCTATTAGCACGGGTTTCACAGTGTGGCCTTGTGTTTCAGCCCCTGGCTGCAGTCGGCAGTTTGCGCATTAATCACCATCGAGCCACGTGAAATCCAAGCATGAGGCTGCAGCCATCAAACAGCATTTACTGCTCCATCATGGGCAGCCAATAAGTCACAGGGCAACGTCTGCCTCGTAGCACGAGGATCTGCAAGAAAAGGGAGCGTGTTTGCACCGGGGAGACTTCTGTGGATTTAAGGAGTAATTGTTTTGGGCCCTCCCATCAATTCATCAGCTGACACGGGCCCCGTTTTTCGTCGCCGCAACAAAAATAATTATCGGGCTCGAAAAAATAGCGGTGGGTTTGCACATGGCAGCCTTCTGCTGTAATTTTCTTCACGAGTTATAAGGGTTTAATTGTGGCTCGCCGGTCTCCTTATCCTCCCGCAGTCAGCTGCGGCCCCCGAGCGCCGAGGCGCGAGGAGTTACGGCGTGCCGCGATTTATGGGGGATGTAAATGATTTCTTGTTTGCCCTCCCTGGGCTTGGCTGCCTTTGCCTTCTCTCTCGAGCCTTTGTGGGTGGATTTAGTGCAGTGGCACTGATGGAAGCCAGGGACAAGGCAGCAGGTGCAGAGCAAAGCCGTGTCCAGCCACTTCATCCCTCGTCTCCAAACACGTCCGCGCTGAGCGAGCGCCCGCTGCTCCTTCTGCCGCTGGGGAGGGAAATAAACGGGAACCTGCGCCAGGACAGGGGCACAGAGTGCCTTCAGGAAAGCAAATTCCACGAGTAAATGTGGGCTGTGCATCACTTGGAGTCACAGGATGGGCAGGATTTGCAAGGGAAGGTTCTGGAGGGAACTCGGCAAAACTTTTGTGAGGGAAATGTTCATCCCGGACAACTCGGGTGTTGTTGTGCTGCAGTGTTGCCTCTCAAAGCTCCTTCCATCCCTCATCATTCCTGGCACTGAAAATCTTCACTTCACAGTGCCCCAGGACATCCTTCTCCATTCCCTCGTGATATTCCCATGGGTTTTTGTGACTCCTTTGTTTCTTGTCACATCCCCTTCTTCACGAGCCTCATCCGGTAATTTCTTCCCGCTTTTGTCAGCTTTCTGCTTCCTTCTCTCACAGTCATCCAGTTTTCTTTGGGTGCTCCCCATTTCCACTTTCTCTTCTCCCTTTCTGCCAGTCTGAGATGCCCAGAAGAGCTCAGGGCATGGAAAAAAATCCAGATAGGTTTGGAGAGATGGGAAATTTGTGATTCTTATGCAAATCTCCAGCCTTTGTAAATCTGCCTGGGTTTTTAGTGTTACAGCTGCCAAGGATCCACCAGACTCTGGATCCATATCCATTAAAACCTCGTTTTTATGGGCAGGAAAACACCGTGCTCCTCCAATATACTTCAAATTTGCCTGGATTTTTAGTGTAACAACTGCCAAGGATCCACCTGGATCCATATCCATTAAAACCTCGTTTTTATGGGCAGGAAAACACCGTGCTCCTCCAACATCTTCCCTCCACATCCATCGCATTTCAGACATTCCTAGAGAATTTTTTTTTTTCTAACTAAATTTTATTTAGAGATGCTGTGGTGCAGGATCATTCCGGGCCCACCTGAGCAGGGCCATCCCAGGAATGTGGCCTGAAGTGCCTGGAAGAGCCACCGTGGGCACATTTCTGCTGCTCAGGAGCACAAGGGCTGGCCTGTGAGCTGTGAAATGCTGGCCCTCGGCCAAGTGGCCGTTTCTTTTCTTCATTCCCTGTCATTAAAGCTGTGGCTTGCTCCAGGGCGCAGTGTTTTGCTCTTCTTAAGTGGAACTGTTAACGACCCAATTTGGAGTAATGTAAAGTGCACCCAGATTCCACGGTGACTTCTAAATCCATCTAACAGTAATGATAATCTGTAATTAATAGCTGCAATCAAAAGGAATTGTAAGGGCGGTAATTAGAAATTTAGGATTAAGGTATTAGCATGCGAAACGGGCCTCTTAAAAAAAAACCCTCTTTTTCCAAGAGATGGCTCCGGTCCTGCCGCGGAAGAAAACAATTTTTAGCTGATATGACCTTAGCCAAAGATCAAGTTATTAAAAATACTGACTTGAGGAAGGCACCAGGCTGCTGCCAAAACATCTCAAAGGTATTTGAAGAGAGAGAAAATCGAGAGAAATTTATATTGCAGAGACTCAGACGTAGCAATCACATCATTTTCTGATGGCTTTGAGATTCAAGAACAAATCTTAAAGAATTATGTTTTAGTCTCCCTAGTAGCCTTTTGGGGTGGGTTTTATTGGAGCCTCCAGTGATTGCTCCCCTCTGGTGTATTCTTGTTGGATTTTTATTTATCAGCACCAGGATGGGACTGCTGGCAGGCACTCCTTGAGGTTTTATTTCAGCATCAGCCTCAGCACAAGGTGAGACACCAAAGATGTTGAGAGTTCCTGCCATTACAGCAGCAGCTGAAATCCTTTTGGTTAAAAGGCCTTTTTAAAAACTTCCTACCAATAGGGTAATGTTAAAAGCTTACAAGTGTTTGCTTAATCCAATCATTCAAGCCACATGTACTCTGTTTTCAACAACATTTGCTTGTTGTAGCTTAAAAACAGTGGATAAAGTTTTATTATTAAGCTTACATTTTTCTATTATCTTGCTTGCCGTATTTTCTAAGGCCTATCCCTACTCAGCTCAAAGACAAATCCTCATTGTTTTCTGTATTCTTGCACTCTGAGGCCTGCTTTCACACAGCTCCTGAGAGTTTCCTACCTTCTCTATTTCCCACATATCCTCATGGGAGAGAGCAGGAACAGGGAAGGCACAGCGCTCAGGTGCATGAAGCACTTTTGGCTCCCTGCCCTGAAACCAAAAATTTCACTGGGATTCTTCCTGGTGGTGCATCCTGAATGGGTTAATGCTTGCCTTTATCTCCAGCCCTGGAGAGATGAAGATTTAGAAGACAGAGAGGTCCTGCTGATGAAAGTGCAGGTAGCAGTGCTGAGGGGCTCTGATGGATGGAGGAGGTGGGATATAAATGAAGCTCCTAACAATTTCCAGTCCTGCACTAAATGAAATCATCCCGCTGCACGTCTCCCTGCTGAAGCTGGAAATTAATGTCTGGTCTATTTGAAACCCACAGAGCCTGAATTGTTCAGTGGTGTTGAAAATTTCCTTATCTAATGCTGATTATCATCCTGCCCAGGGCTATCAATAACGATAACACTGCAGATAAAGAGCAGCTAGATGTGCAGGAGTTTGACATTTGAACAGCTGGAACAAAAATGAACCATTTGAAGGTTATTAGCACCCCACAACTTCACCTCTGTCCTGCTGCGTGGAGCAGCCTGGAGAGCTCCAGAGGGTCCTTTGCCAGCAGAAAATGCATTTTGGACACCGGGATGACAGTTTGGAGCTCTGGAGGAATCATTTAAATCCTGTGAGGAGCAGCTGAGGGAGCCGGGATGGGAATGAAGAATCCCTGAGGAGCTGGAGAATCCCTGAAGGGCTGGGAATGAGCTGAAGAATCCCTGAGGGAGTTGGGAAGGGAATGGAGAATCCCTGAGGAGCTTGGAAGGGAATGGAGAATCCCTGAGGAGATGGGAAGGGAATGGAGAATCCCTGAGGGAGTTGGAGAAGGGGCTGGAGAATCCCTGAGGGAGTTGGGAAGGGAATGGAGAATCCCTGAGGAGCTGGGAAGGGAATGGAGAATCCCTGAGGAGCTTGGAAGGGAATGGAGAATCCCTGAGGAGATGGGAAGGGAATGGAGAATCCCTGAGGGAGCTGGAGAATCCCTGAGGGGCTGGAGAATCCCTGAGGAGCCGGGAAGGGAATGGAGAATCCCTGAGGAGCCGGGAATGGGCTGGAGAATCCCTGAGGGAGCCGGGAAGGGCTTCACAATTCCCACCTCCGTTGGAAAAAGCAGAATTCTCATGCAGACAGAGATGTCCTGAAAATCCTTCCACATTTTAAAGGTATAAGCAAAATTTGAGATAGATGATAAAAATTTCAGGACGGTGCCAGCTTTTAAACAGACAAGAAAATCAGTAATTAATGGTTTGTATCCATTACAGCCTGTCTAAATTTCCTTCAGCAGCTCCGGGGGATGGGCTGTGGAGAGGCTGGGAAGTGGCTGATTGCAAAATGGAATATCTGGGCAGATCAGATGGAAACGTGTGGGGAGCTCACAAAGGATCCGTGGAACAGAGAATGCAAAAGGCAGAAAAGGAAGATGAGGGAGATAGGACTGAGGGGAAAAACAGCCAGGAGGCAGATCTGTGGGGAGATCCTGGAAGGGATCAGTCAGGTAGGAACCAGACGGAGGGAAAGATGAAGTGTTGCTCTGGAATGTGCAGAAAAGCAAAAAAAAATACCGAGCACTTAGGATAATTAGCTTTTCTCGAAGTCTGTATAACTTTATCTGCCGTTCCTGTTTTCCTCAAGTTCTGTCCAAGTGGGAGAGCTGAGGAGTTGGTTTGCTGGGGATTTTATTCCCCTCTTTAAGGGGAGAAGTTGATGTTTCTGGTGGATGTGCAGCTATAAAATGTTCATGGGTGATTTGGCCAAAAAGAGCTGTGCAGAAATCCCCTGTGAAGTTGTCCTGCCCTGACCCTGCTGCCAGCGTGGGATAAACTCCCCTCTGCTGTCTGCAGCCGTGTCTTGCCCAATCTTGTTTTTAATGTCTCGGGAAATTGGGCTTTTATCACTTCCTAAGGCAAATTCCTTCACGGGATAACAAAGCTCACTTGGGGAAGACTTTCTGCTCAGATTCGGAGAGAGGCTTGCAAATGGAAAACTTTTTCTTACTTTAAACGTGAATTCTGAAGAGTTTCTCTCATTATTCACACTTGTAACTCCTTCTCCGAACACCCCCTCGTTCTTTTTGCTGTTCTGGGTATCCCGCAGTGAGATCTGAATTGCAGTCACGTTCATTTTTCTAGCAGAAAAACGAAATTACTCCTGATTGTATAAATAATTGTATGGATTTGGTATGGATGAGCCCCTGGCCTGATACAAAGGATGCCCGTGAAGAAGACACTTCTGATTTTTTGTTTGCATGTTTTTTGTTTGCATCAGGACTTATTTTCCACCTTAAAAAGGGTGGGATTTCCATCTCTGCCCCAAAACAAGCTCCATCCCAGGCCATGCTTCCACTGGATGTGTCCATTCCTCCACTTAGCATCCACGCAGGAAATCCTCATTTCTACACTTCTTTCACTCTGTCCTTTCTTCCCCACAACAGATTTATTCCACATTAAAATCCTCAATTATTTCTGGGCTTGATGTCATCTCGGTTATCTTCTTTCTCTGCCTTACAGTCTCCAGTTCATCTTACAAACGCAGGTACAGCTTTTTGTAAACCTTACCCAAGTTTATTTAATCACAGAGATTCACTCCACACTTGTGCAATACTTGTGATAAAATCAGATCTTGGCCAACTTCTCTGTGGGAAGTGTATTTAAATACACTTTGCTTGGCTTTTCACAGCCTCTTGTGACTTCTCATTAACTTAAAGCCAACGTTTCTTAATAGGTTGGAGCAGATAATTATCTTGCCAGTGTTAAGAGGAGCCATCATTCATCTGGAATGATTCTGTGGGTAAATAAAACCTTAACGGGATAATGGCTCTGGCTGCTGATCACATTTCTCAGCCTGACTCTTCCTGCAAACAAATCTAATTGTTCAAGGGAAGTTGAGGGAAGTTTTAAGAAGCAAGAATTAGTTTTTTAACCTCCACGTTCAAAAGTTGCAATATTGCCAGGACAAGAAGAAATTCCCTCAAGCTGTGCTGGGGAAGGGCCAGGGTGGACATCAGGAACTCTTCTTTGGAGATTTCATGGAGAATTATCAGAAATCAGCAGCCACCAGCCTGCAGAACTTCCACAAATAGCAAACTTTGGTTTTCTAATGTGGTTTCTCCTGTAGATGAGCTGCTGGGTGTCTGCTCTGTGAGATTCATGGTCATGTTTTCAAAGCCTGGTTAAGAAAACATCAATATGAACACTCTGGGGTTTTAAAAAACAAAATACTGCGTGTGGTCATAGTACTGTCAGTTCTGGAGTCTCAAATAACAGCTGCAGCATGTGGTCACAGTGTTGTTAGTATTTCTGTGTAATTCTGGTTAATGTGTGCTGCCTGTTGGCAGAACACAGTTGTTTTGTGGGCTTTTCACACTAAAATATTTCCAGGTGAGCCAAAGCAGCTGCAGAAAATGCAGCGTGGAGTGCCAGACACGGGTGTGTGACTGAGGGAACCCTGTGGGCACTGCCACGAACCCGTTTGGTGCCAGCAGGAGCANAGGGAAGTTTTAAGAAGCAAGAATTAGTTTTTTAACCTCCACGTTCAAAAATTCAGTTGCAATATTGCCAGGACAAGAAGAAATTGCCTCAAGCTGTGCCGGGGAAGGGCCAGGGTGGACATCAGGAGCTCTTCTTTGGAGATTTCATGGAGAATTATCAGAAATCAGCAGCCACCAGCCTGCAGAACTTCCACAAATAGCAAACTTTGGTTTTCTAATGTGGTTTCTCCTGTAGATGAGCTGCTGGGTGTCTGCTCTGTGAGATTCATGGTCATGTTTTCAAAGCCTGGTTAAGAAAACATCAATATGAACACTCTGGGGTTTTAAAAAACAAAATACTGCGTGTGGTCATAGTGTTGTCAGTTCTGGAGTCTCAAATAACAGCTGCAGCATGTGGTCACAGTGTTGTTAGTATTTCTGTGTAATTCTGGTTAATGTGTGCTACCTGTTGGCAGAACACAGTTGTTTTGTGGGCTTTTCACACTAAAATATTTCCAGGTGAGCCAAAGCAGCTGCAGAAAATGCAGCGTGGAGTGCCAGACACGGGTGTGTGACTGAGGGAACCCTGTGGGCACTGCCATGAACCAGTTTGGTGCCAGCAGGAGCAGCAGCGCCTCAGATCCCAGTCCTGGAGGGTTTTCCCACAGGATTTGTCCCATTTCTTGGCTGGGAGAGCTGGGAGGGCAAAGAGGGACAGGGAACCAAGGATCCCAGCTCTGGTTCAGCCTGGCACCCACAAACTCCTGGGCAGTGCTGGTTCTTTGTCACCTACCCCCCATGACAGCAATGTTGGCACTGCATCTGCTGATTTTTTTTTTTTCTTTTTGCTTTTTTTAAATTAAAACCCAGCAAATTTAAAGCACGTGGTCCCAAAACTTTGGGTTAGAGAAGGGTTATGTGGGCTAGACAAGCTCAGCTGTTCATTAAGAGCAGAGAATGAGAAGGGATGGATCCAGGGGGACAAAATCTCAGCGGGTGCCCAGGGGTGGCTGTGCCACTTCCCTGTGCCCAGAGCCTGTCCCCAGCACTGGGTTGTGCCCTGGGGACCTGCACAGCTCAGGATGTGCTCATTCGAATGCCTTCAAATTCACATTTACACTGGGAATTACTGGCAGAGTGCTGGGCAAGCAGCGCTGCCAGGCAGGGCTTTAAGCCAGGCTTTATTTAAAAAGGGCACCAAACATCTTCGAGGGTTTGTATGGCCTGGTGTTTACAATTCCTGGTGATTTTTAATCAAATTGAAGAGTTGCCAGCACATCAGATAAAGGCAGGGTTTGTTTGCACATCTCTGCGTGCCATGTTTTATGAGGGAAATCTGGGAATGAGCTGAAGGATGGTGTCAAAGTGAAATGAGTGCACTTCAGAGCAATCCTGTTCTCTAATTCCAGCATCCCAGCTCTGCCTTCCCTGTGCACCTCTGGCTCCAAAACCTTCCCTGATGCCTCAGCAGCCTCACAGACTGCAGGTGGATCTGTTTTTTAGGGAGACACTAAATCCTGGATGAAGTTTGGACCCAGGGAATGTTCTGCCGTGACCTAGAGCTGAGGCAGGACGTGCTGCCTTAGCACCACCCTCCCTGTGATTTGCTGTTTAAAATATAAGTAGAGAATTAAATCCCCACTCAGCTTTTTCCTGAAGAGCAAAGAATTCTCCCAGCCATGAGCAGGTGCTGCTGGGGTTCAGATCAGCCCTCCCAGCCCTGTTCCCTGGAGTTTTCCTGCAAGAAACCCTGTTAAATTCGGTGTATGAACCACACCCCTTCTCCTGCACGTGGCTTTTCAGGATCTCATAAATTTAAATATATATAAATATAAATATCTCATTCATATTTACAGATATCACCTTCAGCAGTCTCTCAGCACCGTGTTTCCCTCAGCTCCAGCCTCTCCAAAACCCGTGGAGAGATTTTAGGGTGGGTCAAGTCCATCCCAAAGAAAGCTTAATTAGCAGGAGAGAGATTTTAGAGCGGGTCAAGTCCATCCCAAAGATTGGCTGCTTAATTAGCAGGAGGCCAGCACAGCAAAACAAATTTTGGCCTGCTGCCTTTTCCCCCCTTGGCTGCTTCTGCTGCCCAGATGGCTCAGCCTGCCAGCACAGAGCATCAAATCGTTTTATTCCTGTGACAGCAACTTGATTCCTGATGATATAGAATCCACAGATTAACAGCACCTCGTGGTTTTTCTCTTTTCCCCTTCCAGGAGTGAATTCCTCGCTTGTTGCTGATTTCATGCCCACGTCGTCATGGAACATCTCAAGTGAATTAGATAAAGGTAAGCAGGCAGAAAAAAAAACAACCCAAAACCATCTGAAATCAGATTTTAAAATCTCCATTTTTCTTGGCTTGACCTAATCAGCAAACAAAGAGGATCAGGGGGTATTCCAGATAATTCTCATTTATCTCGGGGTCCTTTGACATTTAATTCCATGTGGTTCTGTGGTTTCTGGAGATTGCTGTCTTCATTTCGTGTGGAAAATGTTACACGTGGCAAAAATATTTCAACATGTTCTGTCACACGTTTTTTCTGGTGGATTTTTGGGATTTGAACTCAAAATTCCCAAGCATCGTGCACTCATGTGTGCATTTGCACTCACAAGCATTTGCCCTGATCTGTTTTATTACAAAATTTGGAGGCTTTAATATTAATATTTAATAATACAAAATACATTTGCAGGTAGTAATTAGGTGTAATTTGGAGCTCTCCAAGGGGTACATATTGTAAGAAAATGAGAGATTCCTCATTCTCCTTCTTTTTATAAATTAAGCACTGCTAATTTAAGGCAAATTGCTGAGATTCCCTCGTTGCAAGGCAGTGGCTGCAGCTGCTGAGTCAAACCTGTGCATCTTTGAGGATGCTCTTAGTAATTCCTCCACCACTTTTCCTTTGCCAACCATTTATTATTGAGCTGGAAATTTCCCATAGTGGAATTCTGCCCCAGATGGTTTTCCCCACTGTTCTTGTCTGTGTTTGTTTAATTTTTTATGAACGTGTGTTTATAATGTTTGATGTTTATGCACAAATACGTTTTCTGTGCTTAAGGATGAGGAGAATCTGTAATTCTGGGTACTTTAGGTTGATTCTTTCATATCTGCTTTCGAAGGAGCAGGACTTTGTGGTGATCCAGGACACAGTGGGGAAGATGAAAGTCAAAAGGCTGGTGGGAAAGGGAGAAAAGCTTGTGGTCATTCAGCAGAGAATCCCCAAATCCCAGCAAATTGCTGAGGGAAGGTGGGATTTCTCATCCCACTCAGGGATTAATTGACGTGCTCCCGGCAGTGCTGTGCTCAGGGAACATCCCAAAGCTGGGGAGAAGTGAAGGTGGTGTTTCCCCCAGGCTGGATGGTGGAATCCCAGAACGGTTTGGGTTGGGAGGGACCTTAAATCTCATCCAGTCCCACCCCAGGGATTCCTCCCACTATCCCAGGGTGCTCCCAGCCCTGTCCAACCTGGCTTTGGACATTTTTAGGGATCCAGGAGCAGCCTCAGCTTCTCTGGGCACCTGTGCCAGGGCCTCACCTCCTAGGGAAGGATTTCTTCTTGGTGTCCTGCTCTCTTTCCATGTTTCGTCCTTGTTCGGCAGCTTTCCTTGGTTTGTCAGAAATTAGGAAATAATTAAACAGGCTAGAAAATTAAAGTAAAGGCCACCAATCCATTTAGGAAATGCCGGAGAAGGCAAAACTTTGACTTTGGAGAGTGCAGGCAGAGCTGCCTCTCTGTGACTGAAGCATCTCCCACGTCTGCTCCGTGGCACCTGCTCCTGACTGCACACACTGTCAGCAGCAGGTAAAGCGAAAATTCCCGGCTTCTAATCCAGCTGGAATGCGGCAATTAGCAGGTTTTGGGCTGGATCCCGCATTCCTGGGGGATTACCGGCCCAAATCAGCATTTCCAGGCTGGCAGCTCGCACACCTAAACACGCATTTACATACGGGATTAAAAAAAAAAACAAAACTCCTCGGTGCCCGAAAAGCTTCGTCACAGGGGCGGCTTCTCCCTCACAGGGGCGGCTTCTCCCGGGGCTCCTGCCAGCAGAGGCTCGCAGGTTTTGTCTTGTCCCAGGTTTTGTCTTGCCCCAGTTTTGTCTTGTCCCGGGTTTTGTCTTGTCCCGGGTTTTGTCTTGTCCCAGGTTTTGTTTTGTCTTGTCCCGGGTTTTGTCTTGTCCCAGGTTTTGTTTTGTCTTGTCCAGGGTTTTGCTTTGTCCTGGGTTTTGTCTTGTCCCGGGTTTTGTCTTGTCCCGGGTTTTGTTTTGTCCCGGGTTTTGTCTTGTCCCCTCAATCCGGGGTTTCCATGTGGGAGCCGCTGTTTCTCCTCAGAGCTCGGAAACGCCTCCTCAGAGGGAGCCGAGCCCTCTGCAGCACCCCCGAGGAGAAAACCCATTCTTTTCTTCCCATTTCTTTTGCATCTCAAGGAGTCAACGCTTCTCTTCCAGGAGGTCACACCAATGTGACTTTAAAACTCATTTTAGAGCCTGTTAAGTTCCTCCCTGCCCGCTCTAAGCTGCCCCAAGCCTACCTGCTGCCTTTTGGAAAGGAGCATCTCCTCCTCCGGTGTGTGCCCCGTGCTGGGGAAGGAGGAGCAGCTTAAAAATAATATTTTGCGTTTTGAAATAATGACTTAATCTGGTGCTTTCCCTCGCCGGGTGAGTTCTGCAGCGATTATCTCGCAACTGAGCCCTATTCAGGTTTCAGTTTCTATTAAATAAGCTAAATCGACAGCATTAAACAGTTGCCTGTTTATTCTTTTTAGCAGGAAATGAATTTAAAAGAGACGCAGCCACCCGTGAAGAGCTGTTGAAAGCAACGATTGATGGGAGGGAGGAGGTGGTTTCTCACCAAAACCTTAAAAAAACAAACAAACTGGGCATAAAAAATAAAAAATAATCACTTTTAAAACGGGAGAGATTTAGCTATGAGCATTTCTCTCTCTTTCCCTACTGGTAAACCATGGTGCGCAGAGGGAATGCCACGAGGGAGAAAGAGAAATGAAAATATGATCCTATAAATATTTAATTCAATAAGGAGAAATAAGTGAAACTGGGGGGAAAAAAGGGGGACCCTCCTGGTAGGAAAAGTCCCATCCTATAAATATTTAATTCTATAAGGAGAAATAAGTGAACTTGGGAGAGGGAAAGGAAAAGCCTGGGGGGCTGGTGGCAGCATGTGAAGATTTTCACTGCCAAGTTTTTAGCTAGAAGAGCCCAGGGCAGCCCCAGGTGGGAGATGTCCCATGGGGAGAGGGTTGGAAAAGCCTGATCCAGGTGTGCTCCTACAGCCCCATGGCACAGGGATTTCTCCTGGGATTTCTCCTGGGATTTCTCCTGGGATTTCTCCTTCCCTGCACGTTGCCTCTCCTTCTGTCACACCACCAGCTCCTGCTCCAGCTCTTTGGTTGGTGAAGCTCCCAGTTCCCCAACTTCTTTTCCGTGTTTAGGAAGGTGAAGAGCCCTCCATTCAGCTGCTCCTATCCCAAAAAACAGATCATGGAAGGAGAGGCTTCTCCTTCTTCCTCCCATCCCATCCCGTGTCAGTTTATTTACAAAGAAACAGGCCTGAATTGCAATGAGAGCCTCTTTACATCTGCTACACTGGAGGAATTGTTTGGGATCTCCTCATCCTTAGGCAAAGATAATATTGGAGTCTTTGCCAGGAAAGAGTCAGTTTGGAATATTATTTTAAGTCTGAGGAGGATTCAGCTGCAGTGGCTGTTCATTCTGCAGGGCTGAGAGGAGAACGATGCTGTCCCTGCAGCTTCCTTGGAATGGATCCTCCTGTCGCCCAGAAAGGCTGACCTGGAA
>VXBU01003971.1:0-63074 GCA_013400315.1 Bombycilla garrulus
TTCAGTCAAAAATCCCATTAAATATATTTGTGGGGAGACTGTAAGGAAAATTGGGGTGTGGCTCAGGATTTTTATTTAAATTCAGCCCAGCAAAGTGATTCCCATTTTACTGGGCCCCTGTGCTGCCGTGTATTTTCCTCCCATCACTCCTTGGCTGTTGCCTGATTTGGAAGGACAGATCTGTGAAAATCTGCAGTTGGAATTGAGATCTTTTCAGTCCTCTCTACTACTTCTGGTCAGTAATTTGCTGATCCCAGAGCTCCAGATTTTGCTCCACAGTGGAACAGAAAAGGCAGGAAGCACAAAGTGAGTGAGAAACTCATGATATGATCTTGAAAGTCCCTTCCAGCCCAGGCCATCCTGTGATTCTGTGAAAACTCAGTGACGCTTCATGCAGTGTCACTTTCCCCATGAAACTCCTGACGACTGTGGAGAAGAACTCAGTGTTATGAACAGATTTGTGTCCTTGTATTGTGTGACTTTGCATCATCCCAAAAAGGATCCTGCTTCCAGGAGTGGACAGGGTGGGATAAGGGGTGAAGTGAGCAGGGCCCCTGGTCTCTCTCCTGCTCTGTGACCCCACAACATGTGCAGGGTCAGGGAGCGATGTGACTCCATGTTTGGCTGGGAATTCTGTGGAACCACATAAAGGAACTGGCCAGGCAGGCACTGCGTGTGTGGCAGGATATGAACAAAAGGAAGGGAGAGAAAGGGAACCTGAGCTGTTCCTTAGACACACTTGAATGTTTTGGAAGAGAAAGAAAACTCTCTCCTTGGGAGGAGGAGGAGGAAAGTCAAGCTGGAAGAAGGAGGAATGGGGCGAACACTTACTGCCCTGCTCATCCCGAGCTGCCCAAGAGCCCAGGAGGTGTCACAAGCTCCAGGGCTGCTCTCTTGGCTCTTGTCCTACCTGGAATGGCCTCCAGACCTGGTGCTGTTCTATTTCTGATCACTGAAAGGTGTAGGGGAGCCCCTTGCGTAGGTCTGGTCCCCGGAGCACTCAAACCCAGGGGACCCAGTGTGGGACACAGAGTGGGACACACACGTACGTTCTTTGGCGTCCTGTGGAGAGTTGCGTGATAGCATCTCACTGCCCCACTTATCCCCGGCATAGCTGGCAGGCAGCTTGTGAGTTGGACTGGATGGGCCATAGCCCCTGGGGCTCAGGTCTCCTTTGTACCCCTGGTTAGACTGGTTAGAAAGAAAAAAAAAAGGTAAGAATTTTTTTCTACAGTTTTTAATTTTCTTAAACTTTCCGCCTCACACCAACAGAGGGACAAACTGCCGTGTTGTCCTTGTGCTGATGTGGGGCTGGTGAGACCTCAGGTGGAGCTGCATGGAAGAAGTTAATTTCTGGGAATGAAGAACCCAAAACAAAGTCTGAAGTTTTTGTGAGGGAATTCCTAAACATGCCAAACATGTTCAATCAAGTTGGAAGGCAAAGCCTCATTGCTCCATAGCTGGGATGTGCAGCGTGACCACTGCCAGGGGCATGGAGCAGACTGGGAAGTTTTTTGACATTTTGATTAAACTAGCAAGGATTTATCCAGAAGCCTGCTAGGCCCCCTTAGGCTTTGTCCAAACTCTGCAACACCAAAATAGGGAAGCAATTCCATGCTTCCCTAGGGTGTTTAGAACACTCCGGCTCCACATTTCTGTGGTGCAAGTTGCAGTATTCAATTATTAATTCTCACTTAAGGTGGCATTTCCGTTTGCCTCCACTCGAGTGACATGTTCCTGCTGCTGAATTGAACTGGGTGAGGGAACCGTCCAGCTTTAACCCCCAACAGAAACCTTGACATGGAAAAATATGGAAAACAGGAGGCTGCTGCAAAAATGGGAAGGATAGGCCTTATTTGGGAAGGCAATCATGGCAAAATGGGAGTTTTATCATAGGAGACTCGGGAATCTCCTGACTTTGTCTGCTTTGTCTAAGGGTTCTTCCTGACTTGTGCATACTATCCTAAGAAATCCAGGGATGTCTAATGACAAGATTATTCCAGAGGCAGATTGTGCCCTGCAGCTGGTACCAGTTAGGTACCACCTGACTACAGACCTGTTCAAGGTCTTCCAGTTTCACCACATCCAGGATATTGTATGGAACGTAACCGGCCTGCCCACTCCGGTTGAGCAACTTCCACCATTGCCTGTTATCTTCCAGCACCTGAGAGGAACAAAAATAAATCTGCTAGTGGGAACTTCGGATTTCAGGCATGCACAACCAGGATATAGTGGGGATGGACCACCCAGAAGGTGAAGTTGCCAAAAGGACATCACTAAGGCCAGGAGCTCCGATTAGATCTGCTGCTCTCAAATGCAATCCAGGATTGCAACTTTTCCTGGAAGGCATCAGAGTTCATCATAAGGATGAATAGGAGAGCACCTCTGGGTGCTGAAGAACTCATAGTTGCTACATAATGTCTCTGTTTCTCCAGATCTTTTTCCAATGACTGAGTTTCTGTTGTATTTTTGTGTTAAAATAAATAAATAGATAAATAAGCTACATTTTGCATAGGAACCATTCCCCATGTCACAGTTCAGTGTTAGCCCAAGTCATGTCCCACATTCTCCGGCTGCAGGAAGGGAAAGGTTATGAAAAAGGTGTTTTTCAGAGAAAACGGTTCTTCGTGGAGAGGAAAGTGGTAATAAGGAACACAGACACAGTCGGGGATGAGCAGGGCAGACAGGGAGTTGTTGTTGTCCCTCCTCACTGTGGTTAAGGTGGGAGCGATGTGTTTGAGCTGAGGAAGTGACACAGCACAGCACAGGCAGTTCCAGCTTTGGGTTTGAGCAAAGCTCCGTGTCACTGCTCAGACACCACCAGGGAAAACAGGGTTGGTGCTTGCTGGTATCCTGAGTTCTCTCCTGCCCCTGGGAAGGGACACTCCTTTTCCCAGGAGTGCTCACGTACCTCCAGGATTTCATCCTTCAGCACCGAGAGCTCGTTGGCGTTTCGTGCAGTGAAATCGTACCGGATTTTGGCAAATCTCCTGGGCACAGCCGCCCCTTGGGCCTCGAAGTTCCTGCAGGAGAGAAAAACTGGAGTTTTAGTGGAGGCTTATCCAATTACAATGTCAAGAAAATCGGAACTGGAGAAGAGAAATCATCCTAATTCTTTCCCTGTTCCACATTGCATCTCTACCACTTGAAGTTCCTACCAGGACCAGTGATAAGGTGAATGAGAAAAATAAGTTATTTTGCTGGTATAATTGGATTTAAGGTATTTTGCTGGGGATTTGAGCTCTTGCAGTAAAGCTTATAAATATTTTTGACTAGAACAGAAAACCATGGAAAAGCAGTCTGGCTTGAGGATTTTTTCCCAGACTAGAGCTGGCAACAGAAAAATGGATGGTCAGCTGAAAACTTGACTCAAATCCCTGCAAAGTGATGTGTCAAATCACAGCAGAGAACTCCTGTGGAATTTGTGAAGAGTTTGGTGGCACTCAGAGGTGTGAAAGTTTCCAAGGTGTGAGCTCATGTGAACAAGGAAGCAGATGGAGCCTCTAAACTCTGAACTAGAAGTACTTTGATGATGTTTTTGTACCAGGTAGTACTGGTGATGGAAAATGCACATTGAGGCTGTTAAGAGGTGGAAGAACCATCTTTCCCTCGAGAAAAAACCTGATGCAAAAAGGTGGCTGGGTTGGTTCTGGGTTTGGAAATTAACTTTCCAAGACTTCTGAAGAAAGAGGAGGTGTTTTTCCCCATTTTCTAGAATTCTGTCTCATTAAGAAGAGTTGTCTGAACCCAGCACCCTGTCAGTTCCCTGGGGGAGAGGTGGGCAGGACTGGAATATATTGTTTTATTCAGCCTCTCATCAGTGGGTTTGCCTTTGGTTGTGTCTAGAGCCAAGGGGGAGCTGCTGTTTCCAGTGACACAAAGCTCCTTCCTCAGCTGAAATGTTTTCCAGCAGCACTGGGAGCTCGGGCTGCTTCTGTGTGCCCTTGCCTTAGGGCAGATTCCCCCTGCAGGCAGCTTCAGTCTGTGCAACCTGTGGTGGCTTTGGGATGCATGGAGAGATCCTCAAGGGTGTCCAGAGGAGTCCAGGAAGGGCCAGGACGTGCTCCAAGAACTGGAGCATTACACAGACAGGCTGGGAGAGCTGGGAATGTTCAACCTGGAGAAGAGACAGCTCCAGGGAGCCCTTAGAGCCCTTTCCAGTGCCTAAAGGGGCTCCAAGAGAGCTGGAGAGGGACTTTGGGGAAGAGCCTGGAGTGACAGGACAAGGAGGATTGGCTTCCCACTGCCAGAGGGGGGGTTTAGATGGGATGTTGGGAAGAAATTCTTCCCTGTGAGGGTGGGGAGGCCCTGGCACAGGGTGCCCAGAGAAGCTCTGGCTGCCCCATCCCAGGAAGTGTTCAAGGCCAGGTTGGACAGAGCCTGAAGGAACCTGGGATAGCAGAAGGTGTCCCTGGCCATGGCAGGGGGTTGGAACTGGGTAATCTTTAATGTCCCATCCCACCCAATCCCTTCTGTAATTCCATGATTCCAGTGTCTCTATAGAGACATATGGAGAGCCAAAGCACAGTGCAGCATCTTTGGCACCTGATCCTTAAGGTCACTTTGGTGGGAAACAAGACCTGTGGATGGACTGATGAAGTCAGTCAATATTTTTGCCTCCTGTGGTGCAAAACATCTGGGATTGATTCCTTTCCTTGCAGAGCTGCTGGGGGTTAAAGAGCAGACAGTGCTCATGGGAATAATCCCTCAGCTAATCTTTATCTTCTCTTGGTGGTTATTAACAGTGGCAGGGAGTTGTCTCCAGGATGCTTAAACTTCCCAGTGTCATCGTACGTGTTCATGTGTGTTCAAGAGGTTTCAAGGTAGGAGCTGAAGCTTCAGGGGTGCAGATCTATTACCTGTTTCCATGTGGAGTGACATTCTGTTTGAAGGCATCCCCAGCCTGTGTCTGCTCAGCTGTCTGGCCACGCTTGAGTGAGGAGTTCCGGTAGGGATATCCATTGGCCGAGGAGAGCTGGAAAGGCAGACATGGAGTCAGTGTTATCAGGAAAGGGAAAAGCTGATCGGAGAAAAGGAGAGGGATAGTGGGAGATGAGCCGTGGCCGGGCAGCTTTTGGTCCAGGTGTTCTTCAGGGAAGCCTGTGTCCCTGAAGCTCAGTGACATTGTAGGATCTTTTTTCCTTGAATTGGAAGAAGCTGATTATTGCTGCCCTTTTCCAGCCTCATTTGCTTTCCGTATTTAACTGGACTGACCGGATCCAACTGAGTTTTGAGCCAACTACTTGTTGCACACCCCCTGCAGCTCCATCTCTCTGGAAAAGGGAGGGAGAGGGAAGAGAAGATCCCCAGGGACATAGGACTAACCTCTTCTTGCAAGTGTCCGATGTCTATTTCCCAGGGAGCTCCACGGAAGATTTCTATGGGTGGTTCCCAGCCGTTGCGGAATTTGGGGATGTAGGTGGGGATGTTTGTGTCTCGGGGCCACTCAGCTCTAGGACACAAAGTGGGACTATGAGGTGACATTCACAAGGAATGTGCCTCTGAGAGCATTCCCTCAAAGGAGAAGCATCCAAGCATCCCCTCTGTCTGGGAAGCCTGGGGAGATGGTAACTCTGTCCTCACCTGGATCTGGTCCATGTCTCCCCCAGGGATTCCCACAGGTTTATCTCTTTGGGTGTCAGGTGTCCTCTCAGGAAATCAGTGGCGTCTTTAGAAAGCAGTGGGCTGAGGACAGACCGGGCCAGTTCGGGGCCGCCACAGCTATTGATGATCTGGGTCACATGCAAACCACACAAAGAGGAGAGAACTTGCAAGAAACCGTCAAAATGGCAAACCAGGGACACACAGAGGAGCAGGAATCAAAGACAAAGATGATCTTTGGATCAGCTCAGTCACCTCAAGAGACATCAACCTAGGTCTTTGAAGGAGACTGGACAGTGCAGGGGAACATTAGATTTTTTTGGAGTCAAAGCAAGATCTGATCCACAAATAACCTGTTGCTACAGACAAGTGAAGTGTCACAAACTGGCACTTCAAAAAATTGAAAGTATTTTGCTATTCCTGTGTCCTTTCTGGCTCCTTTTCCAGATTGGGATTTCTGCTTCCAAACATTTTCAGTGCAAATACTGGACTGTGTTTGCCTGAAGGTGAGACCAGAGAGATTCCCAGTGGGAACACCAGCTGGCTGCCCCTTTTGTTCACAGTAATGGTTTATTTATTGGATAGAAAGATTCATATTTGCTGGGGTTCCTGTATTTATTTCAAGCTGCAAACTGGATCAGAGGCTAGGAACAACCAGCATCACTTCTGAAAGTTCCTGAGAAAGCTGTGGCCAGGTGTGAGCAGTTTGCTAACCCTTCTGCATGATCTGTCTGCTTGTAAGTGTGAAGCAGAAATAAAAGGGGAATTCTCAATGAGACTTGGGAATAAGATTTACCAGTTCCAGTGGCCCAAATAGGAAATGTACCAACTCCGAAGCACTGGGGTTCTGGATGTGCTTCCTCAGTTTGGCCTGGAAAGAAAAACACAGTTTAACCCTAACCTGAGTGTGCCTTCTCTTTTCTGTCACATGGTGGGAGTGTTGCTGGCTGATGAGAAGAGTAAGGGATGGGGGAGTAGGAATAATTCCTTTTTATTTTGTGTTCATTTCTAATTCCTGTGAATTTCTGGAGGGGTGGAATACCCTCTCTGTTAAGTCAGTGCCTTGGAAGGTAATTTGAACAGACATACAAAACTTTGGCTTATTTTTAAAGTCCTAGGGAGGAAAGGCCAGGGTTATGGTTGCTTCTGCCTGTTGCAAGGTTGAGAATCCCACAAGTTCCATAAATGAAAACAACAGGAGAGGTGTTTTGAGGGTCCCTTGGCAATTGCTGACAAGGGAAAGTCCCCACCAAGGTCTTGCCTGTGGCACCCAGAGCTGCCCTGGCCAGTGAAAGGCTCCAAATCCAGTGGTATTTGAGGTGAACTGTGGCAGAATGGAGGAGCAAACACTTGGGATTAATTTACTGTAAGAACTGGGTTTTGGTATCAGCAATCAGTGGAACTATGGTGAGAAACCTCTCCAGTTTGTGCTTCCATTCAAGCTCCTTCTCCTGTCTGGGACTCCTGGCACTGCTGCCATGGAAGACAAGGTCCCTTCTCCTACTGAAATGCAAAGCATTTGGAATGCTGGAGATTAAACATTAATGTGGACTGGGAAGTGAGAAACAACTGCTGGCAGCAGGGTGACCCAGTGAACGGGCAGTTCCCAGGGACTCAGCAGCCATGGGGTGAGGAATGTGGCAGGACTCCACCATGGAGTCCCAGCTCTGCTCCATGCTCAACCCTGGGCTCTTGCCAGGAGATAAGCTGCTCCTTCTGATCCTGAACAGGCATAAATTACCCATATTTGCTTCTCAAAGAAAAGGCTGGAGCTTGGTGTCCTGCATTATAGTTGTTTGCAATCTCTGGGGTTTCCTTATTAATGACTGCCCAGGAAGGAGCGTGGAGGATGTGCTCGTTGGACAAGTTTGGTCACAACTGGTAGAATTCCTGCTGCCTTGTTAGCCTCCTGGTCTCTTGTGTTTCACTGAACAGAGCTGGTACTACTGGGAACATCTTTATGCTCTTGCTTTTCATCCCTTCCACAATACAGAGGGTCTAGCAGGGGAGAAAGAGAGGGCCAGGAATACTGGGGCAATGGGGACTTCAGTTACTGTCAAGCAGAGACTTCCCCAGCCTGGATCTGAAAAGAACCAGGTGTTGCAACCCTCTGGCTGTTCTATCCCATCCTGGACCTGATGCTTCTAGTTTTGGTTTAACAGCTTGTCCCAGAAAACCTGACAAGCCTGACACAATGCTTGTCCTGAGTTCTGAAGCGCTTGGAATTCACACTGTCCCTTGTTAGTGTTTTCCATTCAAGTTTCACTCTAAACACTCACTGCTGGGACACGTGGGGAAAAGCCCTGTCCTTGCATGGGACTCTCCACATCTTACCAAGAGGTTAAATGCCAGTTTGGTTTTCTGGAAGCAGTCGATGAACTCGGCCTCACTCGGGGGTCTTGCTCGGAGGGTCAGCATTCCCTCTGTCAGGAGAAGGGTCAGAGAAGGACACGTTAGTGAGAGCATCTCCTTTGGGAAGATTCCGTCAGCTGCCATGCAGAAGGCACAGCAGAAATGGGTGTTGAGACCAGAGCAACTGAAAATCAGAGGTTCAGGGAAAGGCAAATTCCCTCTGTGTGCCAGAGGCTCCATGTGCTCTACCAGAGGTGTCCACAGACAGTGGCACTCCCGAACTGGTGTGCCTGGATCCATGGCTGTGCCACAGCATTGATCCAGCCTTGCTGGGCCAGGAGCTGAGGTGTTCCCCCACCCTTCACCCATGCCCCGCTGTGCTCCCTGTTTGTTCTGGCTGCTGCACTGCACCTGCTGGTCCTTTCTTCTTGTTCTTCTTCCCTTTCTTCCTTTGATTGAGCTGTCGGAATGCCTCTGCAGCCTTCTGGAGCCGGGCAACGAACAATTCGATGTCATCCAGGGTGCAGTTCAGGATTTGCTGTGAGGACAGAAACGCAAGGGACCAACGTGAAAGCGAGTCTGGGAGCCTGAATCCCAGGGCCTGCTGCATTTCCTGGGAGAATGCACACGAGTGGGCAGTCAAGGCATGGAATGCAGCCCAATGCATCCCTTTGCAAGCACAGAGCTGCTGGACCTGGCTGTGTGCTGTCCTTACCAATGGGACAAGTGACCCTTGCTAATGGATGGCTGGAAAATAACCCAAGTGGGGTGAGGAGAAGCAGAGCTGGAATCAGCAGAGCAGCCTCAGGTCAGGGGACATTGTCACTGACGCAGTGATGGAGACTTGCTTTCGGCCACCTTATCTTTATGCACAGAAGGTATCACTTGGAGAAATGCCCAGATGATGAATTAAATGTCTGCTCATGGAGGAGCCCCTTGCTCCCTGCCTCTGCTCCTGCCTACAGACTGTGCAGTGTCCCTGTCACCCACCGTTTCCTTTTCAATCTTCCGTGCTAACAAGGTGCGGGATTCATCTTGGTCGTGAGAGCCAGCGCTTCGTCGTTCATAGTCTGAAAACAAGGGAGAGAAAAATATATTTACTACCAGAGGTTGGAAATAGACTCCATGAAAGGCAGGGATCCATGGGATGGTAGCTCCCAGCTTGGATGTTTGTTCTGGGTTGTGAGGGCACCTCAGGAATAATGTTTGTAATAGGTGCTAAATCCCAATCATCCTGCAAAAAACCCAATCCTGAGGCGCCTCCTGGCTTCCAGAAGCCACACTCCCAGTGTGGGGGGGATATTCCAGTGGGAGCAATCACTGGGGCGGCCCCTTGTGCAATGCAAACAGTATCAGCTCAGGGTAGGGGCTTTGAAAGGGCCGGCACAGCAGGATCTGCCGAGCGGGAGACTGGGGAGGCAGTTTTGGCAAAGGACTGTGACAAGTCCAGAGCATCTGTAAGTGTGGGGATGAGGTGCCCCTTGGGACAGGTTTTGTAGGAAAAGTGGGAAGGCATTTGGTGGAGAAGGGATCTCAGCAAACAGGCATCACTCAAGGCTTTCTCCTGTCATCTGCTCTCCTGCCAGGTTCTGTGCACTCAGAGACAGAAATCCTGCCTGGAGGCATTCCCAGCTCTACTGATGTAAGCACCCTTGGAAGAGCAGAGTGGCTGCTTTTCTTCAGAATAGAGATGTTTATTCACGGTCCAGCTTAGAAATAGAGATATTCTTTTTATGATGCAGAACTGGGCCTGAAATAAGTTCTCCATTCAGCAGCCACAGCAGTTTCTTGGCTTCAGAATCCATCCCAGCAAAGGAGTGTTTCAGATGTGTTACAGTATCCTATTACATGTTTTCCGTGAAACTAGAAATAAATGCTAAGAGAAGGTGGTATGATAGGCAGGGGTAAAAAAATGCCTAAAATTTGCTCATCACTTTGATCTTTTGTGAGAGAAAGAGCTTGTTTCTGTTCCTAGGAACTTACTTCTGGTACTTCTTTCACAAAAGGAAAATACCAAGTTTTTTCAAGCCAGCTCAAATGGGCTGAAGTCAGGATGGTTTTGGAATCAGTCTTTAGATGAGCACATAAGAGGGGTGAGTTCAAGTCTGCATTTCCACACTTGACTTTACAAGAATTCATGAAAACCTGTTGATTTTTGAGGGTGAAATCTTGGCTTCTGTGAAGTCAGCAGAGCCAGGAATTCGTCTTTCTGACCAAATTTGTTTTTCTTTGTCTGTACATTTTAAGATCACCAACACCTGTTTCAAATTTCATGTGATGAGGGGCTTATAAGGGGCTTTTGCTTTTTTGGCATTTCTGTATTCCCAAATAAGGGAGTTGTTACAAGGAGTTTCTGGGAGCTTTTATTTGTTGAACAGAAGATTCCCAGTGGGTACAGCACTTATTTTCACCACAGACCACTTCAGGAAGGTTGGCTGTCTGGGTTAACTAGTCTCCCATCCCCAGGAAAGACTTCCTGAGTGCTCCCAGTACCTGGATCATGCTGGGAAGGAGGTGCCACCCTGTTCCTGTTCATTGCTGAGCCTCGCATGTCGTGCTGTATTGGGATGGGAGCCGGTCCTTGAGGTGGGGGGAGGATGGATTGTCTCTGCTTGATCTTTTCCTGGTTTGCCCTGCAAGGAAAATGACACAGAACAACCCCATCAGTTGCTGCAGATCCCATTTCCAAGAGACTGGAGTGTGACTAAACTACTGGAAACAAGGGTTTATTGTTGTTGCTCCCAGCTGTATCCCGCAGCACTTACTTGAGTGTCTGTGGCCGTATCTTCTTCCCGTGCTTGTGGTCTGCCAGGGCACTTTCTATGTCCTCATGAACCATCTCCGCCTCAAGGATAAAACAGGGATGTTTTAAGGGCTTGGCTTTAGGAAGGATTGGAGGAAGGGGGAAAGGGCAGACAGCAAGAAGTGTGTTTTGTTCTGTTTCACACCAAGCAGGAGGGCTCTGCTCACCTCCACCTCGTCACAGTTGAAGAAGTGGATGTCAGGTTTGTGCTGCTCAGAATCCTGACACACGAGCAGGAGGATGGAGGAATAGCGCATCTGATTGAGCACTGTCTGGCAGTGCTGCACTGTCGGCAGGGGGAAGTCCTCCAGCTCCTCCTGCAAGAGAAAGGGGAAGGTGTCAGGCAATGGGGAACTTTTAAACTGAGGGGGAATGGTCCTGTGCAGGAACTCCTGGGATCCTTGGGCTGATCTTCCTTAGTTTGTCATTGCTAAAACCATCCTGTTCCCATGCTGCAGGACTGACTAATCCAGAAGAGGATTTTGGTAGTGATTCACCCTTGTTTGTGTTCCTTAGAATTTGTGCTCTCCCAGGCAGAATGGAAAGGGCACTCACTGCACCCCACACTTCAGTCTGGGGTCAGTCCCACAGGGCTGCAGGTACCTGTGTCTCACAGTCCAGCAGCCGGATGGACTTGTCGTTCACTTGCAGCAGCATCTCCTGTGTCCAGATCTTCTCTTTGGAGTTGAGCAGGATGAGTTTCCGGATTGCGTCATCCACTGTCGTGATGGACTCGCTCTTGTCCATGATGAAGGTGGCCAAGTGCTGAAGTTGGGGAAAGGAGATAGAATCAGGTGGAAAATGTTTGTTGGGGTGTGTAAATTGGTGATGTAAGCATCTCTAGAGGCTTCAATTACTCTTTGTAGTTTCTCAGAGCTCAGGCATGAAGGTGTTGCTGCAGAAAACAGTTTTGGTTGTTGGTACCAGCCTGGTTGTGGCAGTGAAAGATTTGGGTTTCATAATGGGTTTTCATAACCAGTTTCACCACTTGCATATTACTCTCATCAATTCCAGCAGCTCTGATCCCTCTGAACCTGGCTTCGAACTATGGCAGTCAAACTATTGCTTTGCTTGCCAAGCCATGAAAGTATTTGTGTTTTGCTTGTCTTGTGTAGCAAACCTGCTTGTGTGGGATTTGTGCCAGGCAAAGAGCTCACACAAGCCACAGGCAAGTATTGGTCCTCTGTGCCAAGTGGGGTCCGTGCAATGTGTGGGGTCCCATGCTCTAGTAACAGCTACTCTGAAGAGCTTCTATGCTGCAAAGCCTGCAGGAGCTCCAAACCTGGCAGCTCACTCTACACCAGTCGTTTAAGCCCCTTTAGGTTTGGAGTTACCTTCCCCCCAAAAATACCTAAATCATCCCTCACAGTAGGGAACATCGGTGTTGCTGACTGTAGGAAAGAATTTTTTGCTGTTTGCTTCTGTCCTGCCCTGAGGCTTTGCTTGGTTATCCTGGTTTTTGTACCTCCCTTCACCTGTCCTGTAAACCCAGCCCATGCTCTTCTGCCATCAGCCAGGCCTCAGTGCTGTCCTCCCCTCCTTCGCTGCCCCTTGTGTGCACTTGGGCCAGGAGCAGCTCAGCTACAGTGTAACCATCCAAGCTGCTTTCCCATCCCTGCTCCAGCTGCACCCTGAAGTGTGTGGTGATCCAAGCCTTGCACTTGGCACCTCTGTGTACAGAGTTTATGTACACAGAGTGTAATGGGGCAGCGCTTGCAGCTTTGGTCTGCTCCTGGGGCTCCATGGGAAGGGAATGTTGGGCAGGGAGGCAGCTGTGGAAGGGAGAGGTGTGTCACATCCAAATGTCGTGTGCCCACCAGCAGCGGGTGAAGGCCACTCTAGAAGTCCAGGTGAGTAGGTGCTGCTCCCTGCAGATGGATGAACTAGTTGTGTCTGCCAGCAGAGGGGACTGCAAGGCAGGAAAAGCTGGGACTCAGAGCAACCAAGCTGTTTGCCCAGCTGTTGCCCGTGGAGCAGTGACAGCACAGCTAGGCTACATCTTCAGGTGATAGCAGGGAAGGAAAAAAAAAAAAAGGAAGGAAGGAAAAGGAAATGGTTCTGTTTCACCTCATTCTTTTGCCAGCTGTGTTGTCCAGCTGTGTTCTTAGTGAGAAGGGAAGGAGAAAGTACCTGACTGTCAAAAAGCAGCTGAAGCTTTTCCCTGTCCTTACCAACTTTCTCCAGCAGAGAAAAGCAGGAGGTTTTTGAATGCATAAGTTATAGGCCTGACCAAGGCATCTGTACAGTCCAGGGGCCTGCAGCCCTTGGAGGCTTATTGGGCTAGATCCCAGCTTTTTCTCTTGTCCCTGGAATATCAAAGGCCCATCCACCAGCATGACCCTCTCATCCTGGTTTCCTTGCTCAGTAGGGTACAGAACAGGCACTTCAGCAGCAGTGGCTGGGCTGGAGAACCAGGAGCAGATTGACCCCTGGAGCAGTGACACCCAGGTGCAGCAGGTAGAGCTGCCCTGGGGGGCCAGGGACAGCAGTGTGGCCGCCCCAAAAATGGTCCTGCCAGGCATTCTGAGTTTTTGGGGAGGGCAGCAGTGAAATTCCTGCTTCTCTTTGATGCACATATCCTGTAGTCTGGTTTCAAAGCAAGAGCTGGAAAAACAGGGGATGTTTTTAAGCAAGTCCTAAATTGATTGGAAATTTGTAGTAATGGGATGAGTTTTGCCTGGCTTTTCTCCTTTTGATCCCTTATATGTTCCTTCCTTCTCCCAGTGATCAGACATAAATTTTTTAGGGCTCAAGTAACTTCTTTCTGGTGCTGATGCACTCATGAGCTGATTCAATAACCCACTGGGTTGTGTTCACAGTTTACATGTGCATCAGTGGGTAATGGAGGAGGATGTTGGGAAAAAACTCCTTTTGTACCTGACCCTATAAATCTCGGGGGCTATACTTCGAAAGCCCTCGGTTTATTAGGGCGATACAAGGATGAGGAACAAAAAGGACGCTCAATTCTTTCTGCTGAATTCTGTTTAATCCAAGTCCATTCTTAGGCAGAGCGTGGGGGAAGGGAAGGGTGCAGGTAGCTCACCTACCAGCAGAAAGGAAAGAGGCCGGGCCCAGGTGAGTCCTGGGTTTTTGTCCCCAGGGACAGGGGGACCCTGGGAAGGGACCCCTGGCCAATGGGACTACAGTAACAAACTACCTTTCAGGGATAGGGGTGGGGGGAAGAGGGGCCGACCACCACGGGTAGTGTGGGGGAAATACAGCTACTTAGTGCAACCTTTATATAAACCCAGTGCAACTAGAGAACCCCATGTAAACATCAGATATAGTTCACCACAACATCCTTTCTCCCTGTAAAAGTCTAAGTAAATGCAAAGTGGGAAGCAGATAAAGAAGCAGCAATGCTCCACCATGTGTTGCTGTGGGACTTGAACCTTGGAGAAGCTGTGGATGTTGGGGTCTGACACGGACCAGATGGACCTGAGAGGGATGTGTGCACGCGGAGCACAGAGCCTTGGGTGGCTGTGAGGAAGCACAGGCAAGAACTGTTGTTGCAGTTGGCTCCACACAAGGTGGATGCAGGGAAAGGCTCAGATTTAAAGCACCTGACTGGCAGAAAGTCTTTAAACATGCTCTTGGGCTTTAGGGGTGTGTAGTGTTTGTGGTGACTCATTTGCTGTTCGATGATTCCCAAAGACTGGAGGAAGGAGTAGAGAAGAGGACAATGCAAGGCCCATTTCCCATTCCTGTGTTCATCAAGCAAAGGTATGGGGTGAGGCACTGTCTAAATAGAACTCCTGGCAGGTGTGTGAGCCAAAGGCTGAGATTAGCAATGCAATCACAAATGAAAAACATGCTGGGTGTATGTTACTGTAATTGTAAAATAGTGCATGGGAAGGTATTTGCCAAGGCAGTTTTATCTGTGCAGAGGTGACAAGCCCTCTTTCAGAGCAGTGAGGAGAACGGGTTTACTCAAGATGACAGGCATTTTTATCTCTTCTATTATTCTATCCACCACCTTTACAAGCTTCATAAATTCCTTTGCTGTTTACTGTTCAGTTAGTGTTCATGGAGGGGAAGCTACTTATCTGACTCAATCATTAGGATATTTTTCTACTTTCCATTTTCTGTACATATGGGTGGATTGAGAGGGAGAAGCTTGCTGCTGTCTTTGTTTTATTTCTTAAAATCCCTTTTCATCAGATGGATATTCAAATACAGCACCTTTTACTAGAAGGGGCAATTACTGCATCCACCATTAAACTTTGATAAGATTACTTCAAAGGGTGTAAAATGCCTCCTGTGAGGAAACCTCATTCTGTCTCACTGCCTGTCTCCACAATCCTGTTTGCCTTGGTCAAAGTTCAGGGGACAGACACAAATGGGTGGCTTATGGCATAATTAACAAGAATTCATTTACATGTCACTGTTTTAAGTCCTTCTCTGTATCCATGAGTGACTTCTGATCTACTGAGTTGGTTTCTCTGATGGAAACCAGGACCTCTTTCCAAACAGGCACTTTACAAGTGTAAATGTAGGCTCTTAAATGGCCCTATCTCCTAAATATGAACCTCAGGAAGTGTTCTCCTGTCTTGCTCAGGTTTCAGTGATGAGACCCACTCCTCCATGGAGTCCTGCACCACCAAGTTGCATTACAGGAATCGCTGAGCTCGGGATGGCCAGGCTGGCTTCTCTTTTTGGGGTGGGTATCTGTGGCAGTGGGAGATGGATTTGGCTTATTGCCTGTCTTGTGTGAAGGGGTTTGTGTTACCTGAGAGGACACAGTAGCTGAGGAGGGCTGAAAGCTGATAGTCCATGTGTCTCTGTTGTTTGGAAAGCTGAGTTCCGGTAACCAGCACGGGAACTCTGCTTTTAACCTGTCTGTGCTGATCAGAAGGGTTTGAAGCACAAGGTGACAGGAGGGACAACATTTCCTGCTCTCCTTCAGACACAGAGGAGGGGGAACACAACAGCTTCTCCCTTTCCTCTTTCCTTGTACAGAACTCCCCTTGTTTATTTAAATCCCTTTTCCCTCCCCATTCTCCTTTACTCAGTGGCTTGAGACTTTAATGGTAAGGAGGTTCCCAACTCCCCCTTGGCCTGCTAAAGGTCCAGGGCACAGGGAACACACTGCACTACAAGCACCTGTCACTGACCTTGGTCTCTCAGCCCCTTAGCACTCCACTGAGTGTGTGTGCTCACCTGGACGTGGTACTGGGAAGTCTCGTGCATAATGATGTTGGAGTTGGAATACTTTTTCCTTTGTTCTGTAAGAAACAAGAAAAGAAGCATTGGTTGTTTTTCTTTGGATCTGAGAATTACAGTTCTGAGTATTTCTCACAGCCCCTGAGCTTCCACCTCAGGCTCAGTGGGCATTGCCAGCAGGTGTCTCTCCAGAACAAGCATTGCCTTTCCTTGAACTTTGCCTTGGGGATTGCACCTTTCTCCTTGGCCAACCAAGAGCTTTTAAATCGAGCTCCTCTTGGTGCACTGGGCTGAGCACAATCCTGCCCACGGCCTGGGGAGTGCACTGAGCACCTGAAGATATCACAGTGATAAGGATCATGAAAAGATGCCGCTGCTCCTCCTTGGAGCTTGGGAAGTGTGGGTAGAAGCTAATTCAAGCCAATTTCTAATGCTTTTTAACACTTATCCTAACACTCTTTAGGCTTTACCATCAGCTTGGCAGGATCCACGAGTACTTCACACCTTGTAGTTCTGTGCCTGTGGCTGAAAACACAACAGTGTTTTGCCTCTGTGCCTGATTGCTGACAGCTCTGGGTTGGCGGCTGTTCCCCAGCAGAAGGGATTTATTGGTTTATTGGTGGGAATATTGGCAGAGGCGTTAATGGAGACTGCAGGGCTCTGAGCCTGTGTCTCATACACCACCAGCACCAGCTCAGAGGTGGAGTGAGGATGATTCAGGGGAAAGACCTCACACATCCAGCCCAGCTCCCTGCTCAGCCATTCCAGAGTGACCTTGCATAAATGAGTTAACATTGGAGTGCAGCCCCTTCCCACCTCAGGCTGGCAGGAAAGGCTCAGTGGCACCTTCTGGTTGCTGGGGGCTTTAATTGCAGTCTGTCCTACTTGAAATGTGGAGCAAGGTCTGGGGTAGGGCACAGGCAGCGCATCCCACAGGGACTCGGGGCTGATGTGAGGCACTTCTTTCCTCTCAGTAACCTCAATTTCCTCCCCGAGCATTTCTCATGTAAATAGATGACACTGATGGAAATGAGAACACCGCATTCATGTGGGATGGAGACAGATTTGGGTTTTAAGACATCCCATCCCCTCCTTTTCCAAAAGGAGTGGAAAAGGCTGAAGTGGGTGGTCTGGAAACAAAGGGAGTTTACATTCGGACAGGCAAATGTCTCCAGCCCTGAGAGGAAGGGTGCGGAGCTGTGCTGGGAACTGGTGGTCCCTGAGGGAGGGAAGGAATACCAGGGGAATGAGGTTTCCAGTGGGAGGCTAGCACAGGTCTGTGTTCCTGGTAGGAAAACAGCCCATGGAGCTGTAGCAGTGGTCAGGGCAGCAACTGATTGCCCTCAGACTCTCTGGGATCCCTTCCAATGCCTTTTCCCCTTCCTCCAAGCTCAAAGAAGCTGCACGTGTCTCAGTATGCACAGCTGAGAAAATGTTCAGAGAAGCCCTTGGAAGTTTTGAGGGCTGGCCAAAACCTCAGAACTCTGCATAGCCCGACTTCCCATCACCTGTACTCAGTGAGTGCAAGAGAGCAAAGGCCCCTTTAGCCCTTTGCAGCCTTGTTTAGACAGCAGCGAGCCCTGGGACAGGGAGAAATGCAGATGTTTCCCTTCCCTCTGTTGATTTTTCCCTGGGGGAATTTCTGCATTACCTCCACGAGTCACAGAAGTAGAACAAAGTGCCTCTATTTTGTCTCCTGATGTCATTCAAGTGATGTCCCAGAAGCTGCCCAGGGCAAGAAATGGGGTGTTTCTGCATGTTCTCCTGAAATACCTTCTGTCTCCTTGGCTTCTACCTGGCCCCCACACCCATGGAAACTTTATTTTTGTGTTTCCTGCTGGCATCTGCAAATAAGACCATGAGGTCTGGAACCAGCCAGGCTTTCCGGGGACAGCAGGGTGCCAAAACACCGAAATCTCCTTTCCTAGCACTTAATTTTGATTTAAACACAGGAAGAATTAAAGATCCAGGTTGCAGATCATGAAGGAGTCAGGTTTGGGCCACATCTATCCAAGGAGCATGGGTGCTTTAAAGAAAATGAGTGTTTTTTGGTTTATTTACTCAAAACAGTGTGGTGAAACACTGCAGGGCTTTCCAAGATGCATCATTATTTGTCTTTGATTAAATTTGGCTCTGGTTTGGCTGGGCTGATCCCAAAATGCTTTTAGGAAGAAGTTCTTCCCTGTGAGGGTGCTGAGGCCCTTGCACAAGTTGTCCAGAGAAGCTGTGGCTGCCCCAAACCTGGAAGTGGCCAAGGTCATGTTGGACCAGACTTGGAGCGACCTGGGACAGCGGAAGGTGTCCCTGTTCATGGCAGGAGATGTAATGAGATGACCTTTAAGGTCTCTTCCATCCCAAACCATTCTGGCATCTGTGAATGATGCCTATAGTAAAATCTGTGGCTGTTTGACTCCTCGATCAAAAGGGATCCTTCCCCTTGCTCAGGTGAACTCCCTTGGCCAGCCACACCTCAGAAGTCAGCTCAGCTGTCCTGTATGGCTCCACCCTGCCCTTCTGCACAGCCCTGTCCCTCACCTGCTGAATTTTGTATGAGTGCATGCTGGCCTGTTAGCACCAGCAGCAGCACCAGCAGCAGGAGCAGGATACAGGACGAGTTTGTTCCCGCTTCATCTGACACCCCACTCTGTGACTCTTGGCATTTCTACAGCATCCTGCAACAGGACCTCGGCACCTTCAGGTGTTACCCGACCCCTAACCTGGCCCCAGGATGTGGAGAATTGGCATAATCCCCATGTGATAGATGAGCACCACAGAAATATAGTGGTGATTTCCCCAAATTAGCTCAGACACCCATCTGCACCTGTGTTTACCTCCTGCTATGACCTTCAGAGTCTGTGGCAGTGGAAGAATCTGGATTTAACACAGGCAAAGGGCAGGGAGAGCTGCAGGGCTGTGGCACCGGTACAGCAAACATCCAGACATGATAAAGCTGGCATGAGCCCACAGTGACCACCACTGTCCTTTTTCCCTTTTGTCTGCCAAGAACGCCAAAGAGATAGGAAAACAATACTACTTTGTCCTGTCCTTTTTGTGTCTGGCAAGGAAAAAATCCAACTTGTAGCATAGGTATCTTGGCAGGTGCTGGTGGGATCCCCTGTGGCCTGAGTTGTGCTGATCCCAGACACTTGCTGTATGTATGGGACTGGGAATTGAGAAAGCTTTGAATGCCTTGAGCATGGATAACACGTGGGACATGCACGCCCTCTGGTAAATTGTCTTATCTTTTGCCTCTCAGGGTCTGGCCCAGGTATCCCTAAGACAATCCTTTGAGGGAAGAAAACCCTATAAATGGTTCTTTAATGGAATTCACTTTAGTTCTCTCTTAACCAGGTAGCTTTAATCTTGCCTCACACCCAGAAGAGTGGGAAAAATGTCAAGGAATGTTATCTACCACTGGTATCTTAGAGATAAACAGTGCTGTGGGAATGGTGTTTCCCACTGGCAGCAGTGAGGAAATTGGGAAGAGCTGAGACCACTGCAGAGGTACAAGGTGGTACCTGAGGGCTCAAAAGAATGCTAGGCTGAAATATTGGTAGTGATACTAAAATCTTGGCCAGCAGGGAGAGAGTCCCATTTTGTTTTGTGTTAAGGAGTGGAAAGAATGAAAGAGAGTAATAAATGAGGAAAAAAAGCAGAATCAATACACATCCTGGAGGGCTGGGGTTATCAGCTTGGTCCAGGAAGCCAAAGCACATCTTTAGTGCCAAGTTCCCTCCCCATTTCCATGCAAAACCTTATTTAGCAGGGAGCAAGGAGCAGGGACATGGCTGCAAACGCTCCGTTCAGTGAGCACAGGAGATCAGCTAGCAGGATAAACTGCCTGTGGGACCAGCTTACAGCCAGGATAATTGGTTAAGGTCTCTGGGAATGCTGAGCACTGCCAAGGAGGGCAGGAGCAGGCTTGTCTTTCTCCGTGCACAGCCTCTGTCAAGCCAGAGGGGCACAGCACCCTCAATACAACCTGCCAGTGGCCCCTGCCTCCCCTCCAGGCACATCCTTCTCTAATTAGTTTTACCACACAGGATCCTACCTGATCCTCCCTGTCCCTCCCCACATTTGTTTACAGCTGTTGCTGGGCAGAAGGCACAGCAGAAGGCAGGGGGAGGTATGGACAAGTGCGGAGCAGTCTGTGAGGAATGAGAGGTATTGGATTTGTTTCCCTTGCCAGTGCCATGCCAAGGACCTCTCCTCCATTCCCTGAATCACACTGCCGACCTCCCCCGGCTTCCACATCCATTACAGCAGCCTAAGGGAAGTCCTGGCAGCTGCTTCTGGAACTTGCCAGTTCCTTATATAATCTTTATGTTATCTGTACATTATCTAGCAATGCACACACTGTTTATAGGAACCTGCCAGCGTAGCATGAGCTGCTCTGTGCCAAACGGCAGGTCACGACCAGCCTGCTGACGAGAAATGGGGCAGCAAATGCTCTGTGTGCTCATGGCAGCCACAGAAACCTGCCGGGCTGGCTTACAGAGCAGCAGTATGGTATATAACATCCATTCCAGGATCCCAGCGTGGGGCCAGATGTGGCACTTGAACACAGCATCTGCCAGGTTCCTGCTTCCTGGCCAAGCAGGAGGATGGGGTGCTCCAGGTTACCCAGGGTTAGTCAAGGATCTGGTTTTGGGCCTGAGCTCCCGATGGGAGAATCTGCAGGTCCTGCCTTGCTCCTTTCCTGTTCTCTATGGCCAGCATAGAGAGAGCTCCATTTTTGGATATTTTTGCAGTTTAGGGAGCACTGAGCTCCCAGGGTTTGCTGTTAGATCCATGGTACTTGCTGACCTGCTGGAGCTGCTCTGTACCGGCGCCTGTGGCACTGGGAATGTCTGCCTGGTTGGCTCTCACTCGAAGCTGGTGTGTGCAGATGGATGTGGGAGCTCTCTGAGTGAATGAACAGCTCTCATTGAGGTGTGAATGGGCTGTGGCAGCAGGGAGCAGCGGCTCTGGGTTTCACACGGCTGAATTCCTGCTCGGCACGCTTCATATTTGCCACAGCTCAGCCCCAAGTGCTCACATTCCTGGTTTATTAGCTGAAGACACAACCCACTCTAGGAAAGCAAATAAAAACCTGGCACAGCTCCTGGGTTGTGCAAGGACTGAGTACATGGAGGAACAGTGTGTGTTTGTGTCCAGTGTGTCTGGCGGCATGGCGTCCACCGGGCTGCTTGGAGCAGGATAATCAGGGCATTGAGGAGCTATACTTCACCAGTAGAGATATTCCCTTTTGCCTTTACAACTGGACCTGGAAGAAACCTGCTAAATTATTTTTCACCATAAAACCCGAAGTGGTGTTTTCTCAGCTTTCTGTAGCTTGTAATGACATTTTTTGAATGTCAGAACATAGTAAGATTAGGGGAATCCTGATTTAATTAATTCACTTTATTTGAGTCTTGAAAAAAATCATAGTGGAAAGTTCCCCCCATCTTTTTTTTTTCTTATTTTTATAAACTACCACAACTTTAGTTCCCAAGCTACTTGGGCATTTCCAAAACCCCACTTCCATTTAGGAAAAGGTTCCTCTGTGTTAGCTCTAAGCAGTTACTCCATGCAAGGAGAGAACTTGTGCTCAGCAGTTTCAAGGTGGAAAAGAAAAAGGGTCACTGGAGACTCTGAGCAGCATCAGAGGTGGGAGATCCCTCTCTACAGCATCCCTGTCACTAACTGCCATCCCAAACTCCCAGACAGCAGCACCGGGATCAGTGTCTGCTCCTCTCAGTAGCCCCAGTCAGGGCTGAACTGAGCCAATGTGTTCCCCGTCTCACCCACCACTGGGGCTTGGTCTGCAGGAGCCAACAGGATTGTTGGCTTCCAGTTTTTCTTCCAGCCCTGTTTGCAGTTGGTTATGAAGTGTCCAAGGCATTGAATAAAAGGGTCACCCACACACGCAGTGTCGAAGGGGAGCAGGGTAATCTGAAGCTGGAATCTCGGGTGGGAAAGGGGATGTGAAGAAGGGAGCTGGAATGGCACTGAGGGAGCAGTGCAGAAGGACAAGGGAGTTACTCAGGGCTGGCAGCAGAGGACATGAGGAATTAATGGCCTGGGCAAGAAGGCTGGATCTCTGCTGAACCTCAGGCTTTTTCTCCAGTATGATGAAACCTTTCAAGACATGACAGTGAGTGACACTGTTGAGATGTTGCCCAAATCTTTGTGGCATGGACATGATCCTCTTGTCCCAGCAGCGTGGCTGAGCAGGCTTGGGTTTAGCCACTGCTTCTGCCAGGGTTTTCTCTTACAGACAATAGAAATGTGTGTTAAATCCTGTACAAATCCTCGCCTAAAGGTTGTGGGGAAGGAACTCAGTGCTCCTGTCAATAACGATGTGACAGCCATATGGCCTCCAGCTGGAATTGTGAACAAGCTCATGGTTTGGGCAGTGTGTGGGAGAGCCAGCAGCAGGGAATTACAGTCTGGGCACTGTGCTCGGGGCTGGAGGGTCTCATCTCAGAGACCTCTCCATGTGGCTAGGGCTGGAGGCCCTGCTGGGATACAAGGGAGGCCTGTGGAGACCCGCAGGAGTTGATTCATGACCATTTAACGTAATTTACTTCTTCTCCATTGGTGTGTTCTGCCTGGCCAGTACCAAGCAGCTGCCTGTGGCTCAGGGGTGATGCTGGCACCAGTGGAGCCTCTCTGCCTGTGGCTCCCCAGGGAGATGATCCCTGTCCAGGGCCATGCTGGGCAGGAAGTGGCTGTTCTCTTTGTGATAGCGCCTCGTGTCCTGTTACAGCGCCGCAGCCTGGCTTAGGTTACGGGTGTGCAGTGTCAAGTGATCGGCGTCAGCACTGCGCTTCTCCAGCCTAACTCATTGCTCCAAAACCCCTTTTCCAGCTGTGTGTGGGTGGCCCTTTTATTCAATGCCTTGGACACTTCATAACCAACTGCAAACAGGGCTGGAAGAAAAACTGGAAGCCAGCAACCCCACAGCCCTAGGCGAAATCACTGCAATCATCAAACTGCCCTCAACTTCTGCTACACTGCCTAATCCATCAGGAGAGCCAGCCAGCGCTGTCTGGCAGCCCTGAAGTAGCTGAGGGAACACCTGCAGAAGCCCACCTGGCGTCACCTCAGAAAGGGGCAGCAGCTTTCCTGCTGTGGGAAGTGCTTCCTGCCAGTCCTTCCAGTGGGTTCTGGTGGAGCCTGGTTTCCCCCCCACAGGCTTTCGTCTGGGCTTGGAACAGACGCCCGTAAGCAGAGAAGCAGCCTAATTTATTTATGGTGTGCATTAACATTTATTCAGCTGGTGGCTGTGTGGGGAGAGAGGTGGCAACCTGAGAGGGGCCAGCCATTCCCTGCTGCCGGCTGAGGCGGGACTGCTCCCTGCAGCCACAGACCCTCCAGAATGTGGAGCTGAACAAATGTGGTGCTGTTTTACTAAGGGAGGAGGAAAGGATGAATGTCCTGCTCCCAAGAGAGCCAGGCAACTCCACTGAGGATGGCAGAGCAACTGGAAAGCATATCAGACTCTGGTAGGGACAGAGCCAGGGGAGGGTATCTTGGGGCTTTAAGCCAGTTTTGTTGTAGAATTCCCTTTGGTCATCTCTCCGTATCCCTCTGTGCTCACCACGGTGAAGAATACACGGCGGTAGGCAACATATTTGGTGATCAAAGCAATTTCAGCAGGCCAAATGTGACACCAGAGCCTTCCCACCCATCAACAGCCATGTGATGAGGCTGTGTCCTGTGAGGACCTTCACACTATGTCCTGGAGTCCTCCAGTCCTGCACCTTCATCATCCAGGTGCCTTCCTGTGCACAGCCTGAAGCTGCTGCTGTGTTCCAGCCTCACCATGACAATTTTAAATATCCCTCTTCAGGGTCTCCCCTGAGGTGGGTTTACTATTCCCAGTAAGTCCCTGTTGATAATGGGGACACCTTGGCCCTCAGGTAGCACTTGTGTACCCACAGTTGGCACCCCTGTCACATTAGGCCAGTATTACTGTAGAAAAAGCATCTAACCCAAGGCCTTGTTCACCTAGAAATAATATTTAGATACCTGTGTGCATGGGAGCTGTCATAACCCAGCGAGCTTTAAATGAGTGGATGCCTGTGTGCTGGGAATTTGGGAGTCACTGCACTCGCTTCTTGGAGGTCTGGCAGTATACACAGGCTGAGGGTCCAGCCTGATTGCACTGGAGGAAAATGGAAATATGAAAAGTCTTGTCAGCTCCAAATGTCCCTCAGCAGTGTTGTAATTGCATAATCAAGGCCAGCTCAGCTTGGTGTGATTTGTGTCATTATGGAACATAATTCTCCCTGGAATTTTAGTTCTTGCTTGCCCTCTACCCCCAAATGTGCCAGCTCACGGCAGAAATTAATGCTGGGGGAGGGAGGATCTGAGTGGGAAAAGGGACCAAGACATTTAAATATTGGTTTACACATGCTGAATGTCCTTTGCTGAATTAGTGGGTGGGTTTCAAGTGCTGCCAAGCAAAATCTGTCTGGATGCGCTCATGCCAGGGACTGGGCCTGCCAAGAGGCACTGATTTGTGCAGGGAATGCCTGCAGAGCTCTGCATTTCTGTAGTGGCAGGGAAATAGCAGGTAGCTGCTTTACTCCTCCTGAGGATTTGGCCCAGGGACATACAGTCCTCATTTCAGGTTTGCTGGAATTTGGTCACAGAGGTCCCAACCCTGGTGAATTTGCTTTTGAGGTGTGTTCATACAAAAAAATGTAGAAGATTAAATTCTGTGTTGAAAAGTGCTTATTTGAGAGCTGTGTTTGTTTCCAAGGCAGTCCATCAGCCTTTCCCTGCACTGGCTTTTGTGGCACGGGGTTGAGGGGTGCCAGCCTGCAAATCTGCTTGTCTTTAATACCGTTGAGAGCTCCTAGGTTCATTTTTACACATCTCTATAGGGCTGTTTATCTGGCAACTACTGCCCTCCTGCCCCTGACAGGATGTGCTGCAGTGTCAGTGCACAGCCAAAGGAATGCATACAGGACGAGTTTGTCTGCACTAGCAGCCCTGTGTGCACCCAAAATTTCCTCACCTCATCCTCTTGCTTCATTATGTGTCCTTCCATCTCCCGAAGTGACTGGTACAGTTCAAATCCCTGCTTGGCACCTGCCCACCCCACAGCATCCAGCCACAAACAGCCCAAATTTCTGCTCTGTCAGTATCCTCATGTTTCATTTCTTGGAAGCTAATTAATGTTAACAATGGCTTTTTTAGCACTAAATACAGTCCCTGCCATCCCACTTGTCCCCACTTGAGGTTCGTCTCTCTGGACGCTGCTCCAGGCCACTCCACATGGATAAACCTCCAGTCAAAACCCATGGGCAAACAGAGTCACTTCCCAGGGACAAATAAGCCACCCTGGCAGTTCATAGCTGCTGAGGACAATCTCTGATCAAATAGAAGATCTCCAAGGAGAAACACACACACCCTGTTCCTTCCCAATTAAACATCAACCAGGTAAATCCACAGCCCTCAGGTGGGAGAGCTGGCAGGCCCGGACTCCCCAAAAGCTGCTTGTGTTACCCCAGACAACCCCCACCTTCTTACCCAGGAAATAACTGAGAAAGATGATTTCTCACATGATTTATGCTTGCTCTGCCCACCCCAGAAGCCACATTTTCAAGTGGGGTACTGGGATCTGCTGAGATCAGGAATAACTGTTATTGAGATCTAAATGTGCTGAAGCCAAACAAGCTGCTCCTCAGACTGTGCACAAACACCCATCCTGCCCATTCCCTGCACTTACAAGGAGCCAAAGGGCACATAATTTTCATGGGTCACTGAGTAGTTAGAAGAGGATAATCATTAACGTGCTGAGGACAGTCTTTCTTTTGTGAGGCCCTTTATCAGGTGATCTTGCTAACAGAGCTGGTGAGGATCTGGGTAGGGGAAGCAACGTTCTGTTCCCACAAAATCCCACCTGTCCCCAGCTTGGGAGGTGTCAGCACAGATGTGAGGCATGATTTTGCTGCTGGGTCAGGCCAGCCTGTTGCGTATGGGACTCTGGATTCATGTGGCTTTGATTGAGTTCCAGCCTAAAGCTCCCCGACATCCACATCCATCTCTCCAGAGGTGCCTTTGCCATGGGAAACTTTGGATATGTTTGCGGACGCGACTCACCGTACAGGTCCTTTGCACTCAGCTTGGAGGCTCCCTCGGCTTTGCCCATGCTGCCACTGGAAAAGAAAGAAGGTGCAAATCAACCATCAGCTCCCAAATATTTTAAACATCAGTTTTCACACAGCAGCTCTGCAGCTGCCCAGAGGGACCAGCCCTTCCCTTCCTTGCAAAGCTTTTCCTTGTGGGCCGTGCTGGCGGCTCCCTGTGCAACCCTACCTGTTATCCACACCACAGGCGCATGTCACTGAACCCAGCGGTGGAAACAGGACACGGAGCAGCCCAGCCAGGCCTGTCCCCACTAGAGTTACCTTCACAATGTCCCCTGGAAGGACAGCACTCCGGAGGGGCTGGGTGCAGGACAGCAGCTCCCAGTGTGCCATAAGTGAGGTTCTTACAGGGAGACCCCCTCCATGTTATCCCTGAGTCCACCTGAACCTGAGGCAGTGCAAGAGCCAAGATGATGATCCCTTCTAATGGATATGTTGGAGATGTACCCCTCGAAGGCAGGTGCTCAGATATAGAACACATCCCATGTAAGAATGTGGGAGGGTGGAATTCTGTGTAAACAGTTGAGTTTTGGGGCATCAGGTCTCTAAGCACCACATGTAAGGCCACCCCCATGCCTGGCTCATGGGTAGGAATGAGCACCCAGGAGATAATGGTGTTTTCTCTGGCAGAGGAGGATCCAAGCGAGACCTGAGGCAGTGTGGTTGGGCTGTCCTGCATGAAGCAGTGAGCCCATGGGTGCCCAGGGGCTGTTTTGTGCTCTGTCACCGTGTCCCCCTGAGGGCAGGCAGTGGTTCAGGTTCAGGCTCTGGCTCTACTGGGAAGTTGCCATGGGCTGCTGTAGCCCAAAGCTGCAGGTGGGGAGGCTCCTGGTGTCCCTCTGCTCTCTCCACCTAATGTGCCATTATCAAACCCGAGTGCACAGGGCAGGTGATGTATGAGGCAGTGCCAGCTTGCGAGGTGCCCAGGAGGGGTGAAACAAACACCAGGGACTTTGGGGATGAATGGACTGCTTGGAGTATGGCCTGGATGGTAGGAAGGAGTGGTGCAGGAAGATCCTTACTTTGATGAGCCGGGGTTGCTGTTGAGAGATCCCTTGTGACTCATGTTGCTTCACAGGCCAGGCAACTGCAGCAGAAGCACAAGAGACAGGGTCAGTGGTTACAGAACAGGCTCTCAGGTGATTTATCCATATGCATCCTGCCCTCCCTGCCTCCAAGCTGGGGTCTCCAGGCAGGTGGAGCAGTGAGTATAAGGGTGTTTTCTCCCTGCTCTCAGTCACCTCTCATTGCTCTGACCTAGGCTGCAGGTGACACATCCCAGGATGCTTTTTCAAAACCTAATTCCACTTCTCCCTCTTGCCCTTCCATTCCAGGCACACCTCAACTTTGTGGCATTCCAGCACATCTTTTTCCATCAGCACTGTCTGTCCTGCCTAAGGTTAAACAGGGACTGAGGTGGTCTTTGCCTCCGTGGTCTGTCCCAGATCTCTGTGCCCATGCGCTCATGGCTGTGTGTTTCAAGTAATTTTTCACGCCTAGAGTGCCATTAGCTTTTGTTATGTGGTAATTTTAAGCCCTACACCAGCTGTTAAAATATCTTTATGAGGGGATTGCCCACATAAGGAAAAATGGGATAACTGAATGCTGCTCCACTGGCAGCTCAAGCATGAAGAGAAATGTGCTGTGGTAAGTGGTTAGTGAAAGGCAGACAGGATCAGCACAGATGATTTTCCTCTTCCTTCTAATGAGAATTAGAATGTGGGAGAAGATGTGAGAGAGATCCAGGCACTGTTCTGACAGCAGAACTGCAAGGGAAGAGAAACAAAAACTGAAAACAAGTATAAGATTTCAGAGAATTATTTGTTTTGGTATCCAAGCTCTTCACCTCTGCTCTGTGTGTGAGCTGAAGGGAAGCCAAGGCAAAGTCCTAAAATTTTTTTAAGTCTCCTTTTGTGAACTTTCTGGAAAGTTCAGGGGCACTTCTATGCCTGGGTCATACCCTGGTTACCTCATGATAAGGTTGTCAGAATTCAAAGGTTTGGCTTTGAAATACTTGTTGCTGGCCTAAAGGAAGAAATTCCTCAGTGTCCTTGATGCATCATCCTCAGTGGGATTTCCTGCAAGGGAACTGCTGAGTGTGCTTGGCATGTGCCAAGAACTGCCATGACAGCCATGGGCAGGCAGTGGAGCTTCCTCCAAGGGCTTGTCTTCACTGAATCTAGGCTAAAGTGTGTGCAATCCCCAGGGAATACTTTGGAGTCATCCCTGACACCTGGGATTTCCCCTCTGAAGGCTGACTATCTGCTGCAAGGCATCAGCAGAGCTGCCCTAGATTCCTTACGTATCCATATTTGTTCCTCATGTTGGAACACTTGTGGTATTTTGCTGTGTGTGTTTCACCCTGAGGTGAGGACATAGACAGCTTTCTCACTGATCTTATCAGAGCTGCCAGTGGGATGGCAGAGGGATGCATTTATGGGGAAGCTGGTGAAGTGCTTGGCTGTACATAGGCTGCACGGAGAACCCCGACATGTTTTGGGCTCAGCCTTGCAACTTTCAGCCTGTTTTTTGTCACGGTAACACACTCAGCATGGAGACACTTCTAGAAAGGACTCTCAAATACATTTTAGTAGCTAGTATGTTAAATTCCCCCTTTTTTGGCTCTCTTGTGGTTGATACTGAAATCCCTATGCACACCTATAAGAGGTATAAATTCATATCCACATTAGAACAGAAACTTGGTGGTCTGCCAACCCCTCTGGGTGTAATAAAACCCATCCCTGTGCCCAAGCTTGGGTACCTGTGAATTTTTCCTCTGTTAATAGCTGTCTGCCGGTTTCCTTTTACAGTCCTCAAACTATTCCTATCTCCTGGATCTCTTTGTGCATTAGCATAAGATACCTGGAAAGGAGAACTTGGGCTCTTAAAAACCCCCACTCTGCTCTGTTTACTCTGCACCACCCAATCACTTGAGTCCCACAGCTGATGATAGCTGGGAGTGTTCCTGCATGTTAGTGTCGTGTTTCTGGCTCCCTTTCTCTTACTGCCCCAGGGCCATGTCCTAATGTACTGAAATCCAGGTTACTCCAGCAGGAATGTGTCACCAAGTTTGGCCCACTGGAGCTCAAACCTGGTCTCAGCCCCAGCTGTGAAACACCAGGAAGAACCAGGGATCCAGCTAAGGTCACCCTGGTTTTTAGTTCTCCTTCCTAAGCTGAGTCCAAAAAATAAACCTCTGGGATCTGCTCCGTGAGGAGCCCATCTGGTGCAACCCAAGGAGGCTGCCAGAGCTGCAGATTCCATGGCGGTGGCAGAGGAGTCTGGCTTCATGGGTGAAGCAGGACCAGCCCTGAATCCTTCATCTCAGCGATGGGATCGTCTGGGCTCCCCAAATGATAAGCTAACCTGGAAGGCTGTCCTCTCTTCTTTGGGTGCCTGAATCCCAAAGAGGCCATGAAACTGGAAGTGGTGCATACACCTGCCAAGTCAGCAGGTCCTTATCATGCTGGGCTCCCTTTTCTTTGTTTATTCCTGCTATTTTTCTATTTGCCCTTTGCTCAGCTCTCCCCACTGCGTTCAGGCTCAGCCTTGTGTTGGTCACAGTGAGGGCGTGGTGTGGTGCTGGCTGAGTGAAACCAGGATGGAGCCTCATGCCAAAGCTTTTAATTCAACGTTAATTGCCGGATATTAATTGAATCTGAACTGGAAGATTGCAAGGGGGAAGGGCAGGTTCCTAAGGGGTTGGAGACTTTCTAATGAGTCTGCTAAAACATGAGGCAACTGGGCTTGTGAAAGGTGAAGGAGGGCTAAGAGCGCTTCACCTGAAACGTGGACAGAACCAAAGACGTGAGAGATGAAGCTGTGGGCTGGCCTTCCCTAGATTCTCTCTTCCCTTGGGAGCATCCTGAAGAGCTGCCACAGTCTGCAGCCTCAGCCAGATGTTGTCCTCTCCCTGCCCTGATTAGAGGGTTCTGATCTGCCCCTTATCTCCCAGCAGATGCGGCTGTTGCCTCCTGCTTCCCCAGCGGGAGGAGCGTAGGAAGGGAGGCCAGAGGCAAGTGTCATCATGCAATGTGTGGCTGTGCGGGCGTCACCTTTGACTCAGCCTCATCAAAGCCTATTTCAAGACCATCACCCGCCCTTTTGCTGGTGCAGGGCAGTGTCTCTGCATGGGTCACCAAGCAAGATAGCTGAACCTTGCACATGAGCACGGTGTGGAATGAGATAGGGACTCCAGGAGCTAAGCCAGGCTCAAATTCAGTCTGCTGCTGCTGGAGCAACTACAGGGAAGCTAAACTGCATGGCCAAAGCCTGGCACCTTGTTCTGGCCCAGGCCAGGAGGTCCCAGAGGGACTTAGAGAGAGCAGCACAAATCAGTGCTGAAGGCCATCAAGGTGAGTGAAAACACGTTGTACTTTAAAGCACAGGAAATCCCACTCCCTGACTTTCCGGCCAGTCTTATCCTTGGAGGTCAAATATCCTCCCAAAGACACACGGAGCCGTTTCAGGAGCCTGGCATTGTCTGCGCCACATTTCTGTACTTTTATAGCAAATGGAAGCTGGCCATGCATTGTTTTGGCTTTCTCTGAGTCTCTTTGAAGAGGGAGCTGTGACATTGATCCCTCTTCTCCATGGGTGGAGAAGCGCTTTGTGAAGGGAAAGAGTAATATCTCTTTCTCCTCTCTGGGCTGATCTCTGCTATTGTTGTACTTTATTTTTATTAGGTATAGTTCTCCCTTATCTGCTGTGCTCAGACTTCTTATAGGGCATGAAAGGACATGAAAAATTCTGGATTTGGGTAAAGATTGAAAAATGTGCAGTTGTGAAATACTAATGGGGTTTTTAGGGCTAATATTATTATTATCATTGTTAATAACAGCAGCATCTGGCGTTTATGGGTTTTTCTCTTCATGGGTCTAAGACTTTTAAGACTGAGACTGGATTTGCTGGTATCAGAGAATGTTAGGATGTGATTGTAGCAGCAGGGACTTATGCTGGTCAAAATAGAACAGTTTTTGCCGTAACAGTAGAAAAAACATGGCAAGCCCCCCCAAAACCTTAAGCTAAGTGACCTAGGAGCTTTTCCAAGCATGTTCTAATCCAGTTCTAACAAACCTTATCTGTGTTTCCATCAGTCATCCCACCAACATCTGCCTAGGGCAGCAGGACTTCCAAATTCCCCATCATCCGTGCTGAAGGGAATCTGCACCAAGAGGTGATGGGGTTTGGGCACTGATGAGATCCTGCCTGGGATCCTCCCTGGGATCCCACCTGGGGTGAGTGGTCCAGTGTAACCTCACTGTCTGTGTGTGTATCCTGTGCCAGGGGGATGGGCCAGGCAGAAATGCTGGATTGGCAGCAGCCTTGGGAGTAACATAAAGCGTCAGGGAGAAACATGAGCTGGCCACCACACGATGTTATCTCTTCGACTTCCCAGGCCCACAAAGCACTGTCTGTTAGGGCTGCTGCGTGTTTTCCTACAGGAATGTCACGCTGGAGAAAGCTGTTGGATGGGCTGTGCTGTAAAGCTTGGGCTGCTTGGACTCACAGGAGAGCAAAGGGATCACAGTTACCGTGGTGTGTGTATCCTGCACTGCTCCTGCTCCAGACAGCTCCCCCAGCCCCTGGGAGAATCCCACCAGTTCCCACAATCCATCCTACCCTCTCTGATGGTATGGAAGGAGCTGGCAGGTAGGGAAGGCCACAATCCCACATCAATCCACTAACAAAACAGCTTTTGGGCATCAGTGAGGCACTGGGATATGTGTGCTCAGGGCTCCTCATGAGACACCAAGAGTCCTAAAGTCACACAGGCTGGTTTAGATCTCTCAAAGTGGTTGTGAGAGGAACACCAGGAACCTGTGGTTGACTTGAGAACTTCACATGGGTCTCTGGTCTGCTGGTCCAGCCTCCTGGAACCACCCTTCTGCTTTTAGTTGCTTTTCTGAACCTGCCCATGAGGATGGCTTCAGGGCTCACCATAAGAAACTCAGGGTCTCTGCCAGGATCATGCACTTATAAATAAAAATAATCTTTGTGTTAATCAGAAAGCATCAGGACATGCAAATCTAGAGCAGAGAGGCTGACAGCCAAACAGAGGAACAGGTTGTTGTTTCTCCTTGGAGAAGCAAGCCAGGATCTTGTTCCATCCAAAATTTCCAGACCCTGTTTTTTGCAAAAGCAGGCCTTGGTCGTTCAGCAGGACCAAGTCAGAACTTCACCATTCTGTTTTAATGGTGGTGATTCCTGCTTTGGAAAGGGAGCACATCCAGATGACACTGCCCGGAGAGCTCGGTGGCTGTAGGAGTCCCCATTGTTTTATGTGTTGTTTGAAATGCCTTTACAGCACCCCAAGTTTGGGAAAGTGGCAAGTCCTCTGTTTTTCTCCTTCTTCCACCCTTTCAGGTTACCTTTACAGGGACAGAGCTGCTCGGGATCATGGATCCCTCTGGAAAGACATAAACTTATGGAAGTTGGAGGGGGGGGGGAGTGTGTGGAGCTCCAGGGTGTGTGCAGCACATGCCACCTTCCAGCAGAGGCAGTCCCCAGGTACAACCTGCCAGGTGTCTGAAGGAAACACTCCCTGCTTTGCACATCAAATTGTTCACATTGTAGAGATTCTCCAGAAGACAAGCACCTGGATAAATATAACCCAGCCCAACAGGTCTGGGCAGAGAGGAACCAAATGTTCCTCAGCCTCCACTGCAGAAGTGGCAGCAGCTCATTTGGACTGAGGCACCTCAGCCACCCCTATACCAGCTTTGGTGGACCCTGACCCCCCTTTGAATCCCATCTGGATTTACTGTTGGTCTCCAAGGGGCTGAAATGGAGCCTTAGGAGCTCAGAAACACACACTGGGACTACAGAGCAAAAGTGCCAATATTTACAGATTCCTGATGGGAGATTCATGAACTACCTACAGAGAGAATGTGTCCATGGTGATCTGCAAACAGACCTTAATTTAGGTCCCAGTCTGGAGTCCAGTGGCACTGGAGGCCCTTGGTGCCCACAGGTTGGAGTGGGAAAGGAAAGATCTGAACCAAAAATGAGCTTTTATATTCCTGCCAGAAAGTAAAACCTTCCTCCTGCAACTACAACCAAAAGCATGTCTGGACAGCGCCCTGCTCTATAAATACCCAGGGAAAATGCGCAAAAAGCCACAGTCTCCAAGATCTTGGGAAAAAACTGGAAGCTGGCTCCACTACCCCTCGGAAGGACTTGTTTGCAGAGTCCTGGTGCCGAGTCACAGCTCCTGGATTTACACTTTTCCTCTCTGTTGGAGGCATTCTGCAGGAGCTGGGTGGAAGGAAAGCAGGGAGCAGGTTTGGGCTTGCTGTGTGTCTTGCCAGGGGTTCCAAGGTGAGCATTTACCCGTGCTTGGGCTGCAGTTTAGAAAGCTGGAGAGCCCGGTCCAGAAACAGCCCAATAAATATTAATGGATGCTTTTGGAAAGATAGAGGGAGATGAATGAGCATTCCTTACATAAAACCTCATTAAATGGTTTAAATTAAAAGACCACAGTTCAAAACTACCTGACTGGGAGAAAGTGTCATGTGAGTCACTTGTACTGCCCAGGAAGAAAAACCAGCATGACACATTCCCTAGGTTTCCTGGGAAGAGAGGAGTTTTGGGAGGAATTTTGAAGCTTTTTCCCCTCTGTCGTGTTTTTGTTTTGTGTCCACACCTTCTGTGAGCTAATCCTGTCCCTAGCACCACCCAGCTCCTGGGAGGTGGGAGCCAAGGAGCTGTGGGAGGCTGGAGCTGGCCGTGGGACTGTCTGGGCAGGATGTAAGGGAAAGGCTGGATGGCTCCAGTGCTGCCAGGACCGGTGGGTGTAGCATGCCTGGTATCCAAAACATTTGCTGAAGGAAGCACTGGTGGTTGTCATGCTGAAGGTTTCTCTGCCCTGCATCCTTATTCACCTCACAACCCCCAGAAATTATCCCCTTTTTCCAGCCTGATGCTGTACTCTGGGCACTGGTTCACCAGCAGCAAGGGGTTTAAAGCTGTGATTTTTAGACATGGGAAGGATTTCACACTGTGAAAATGAAAGATGAAAGGGAAGCTTTTTCTTTGCTCTGTGTAAAAATGGGGACTCAGAGATCACGCCAGTAAAAATAGGGAGTGAGTCTGCCTGTGTGTGTCATATTCCAGAGCAGGACAGATAGCAGCCAAGCCCAGCCTGGAGGAGGGCGTTGAATTGCCTCTGTGTTCAGGCAAAACACAAAAATCCTGAAATGGGCTGTGTGCTCGTGTCCCTGGCTGCAGGCACCAGCTCTCAGAACTGTTCCTCATGTGCACCTCCTGTAGAGTTGGAATATTTCTCTGATGGCTTTTCCAAGCTCGAAGGCATCTGTGGAATGGCTGGAAGACTCGGTGAAAGGCTGGCACTGGTGGGGGTTGCAGACTGCCCATCCCTGGAAGTGTCCAAGGCCTTGGAGCAACCTGGTCTAAGGGAAGGTGTCCCTGCCCATGGCAGGGGGTGGAACTGGATGGGCTTTAAGGTCCCTTCCAACCCAAACCATCCCAGAATCTGTGAGGATGGGCTAAAGTTGGGATGGAGTTGTGAGGGTTCCTGTTGTGTCCCTACCATTTCCTGCAGTAATGTCACAGCCGTGAGGGAGAGAAGCACAGCAGAGTGGTGTTTGTCATGGTGGAATTTCCAGGAACAAAGCTCAGGACCGTCACATCCGTGCTGGAAGGTGGTGCTCTGTTTATGCAAAGCACCCACAACAAAACTCTGGTCCAACAGGGTGGTCCTGGTTTGTCTGGCAGGGATCAATGATTTCTGTAGAGGTAGGGGACAGCTTGGCCTTGCTGTTTGAACTAATCCCTCAAGTCTGAATTTTCCATTAAATGATTGCTGTAATGTGTAAGTACACTGTGCCCTCCTCACATCAGTCCTGTGCAATCCCTACGAGCCAGCCTCAGCATTCCTGCTTCCTTACTCCTAACAGGACAACTGTAAAGCCTAACAGATGTATTTGGCAGGCACTTTCATTTTCCACAGTAATTCCCAACCTTCAGCCCCAGGCGGAGCGTGGTACACCTGACCATCCTTGCCTGGCTACTGCCAGCCCAAACCAGGCTGAAATGCACCAAGCAGAGCTGGGGGGTCTCACCTCCTCAGGAGGGACAAGAGGGAGTCTTGTTTGTCAGTGCACTCCCCCGTGGTGACTGGTTCATGAGCAAGACAGAGCTTCTGAGATCTGAGGGACCTTTCCACCACCTCCTCCTAAAGGAAAGGCATTTTTGGTCCCTCCCTAAAATGCTGATTCACTTCCCTGGCAGAAATTCAGGCATGTAGCAGGGCAGCTGGTGTGCCAAGAGCTCTTTCTCTATCAGAGAAAAGCTGTTATTAGGTTTAGAGCCACTTTGGGGCCACGTTTAGCTTCAGTTTGTCTCCAGAAATGTCAGCTGAATGTCTCTGGGGTTAGAAGAGGATTGGTAAACCTGCACAAAGTAATTGGTCAGTCTGAACTAAAAATTCTTTTCTGCCTGTGTAGGAAGATCACAGCATCCCATCTTTTCCCAAAGAAAGGGGGAGGGCCACAGCCCATCTCCCTCTGCCTACAGGAATAAGGAGCTATTCCATTCTGCTCCTGTTCCAAATCTCTGCTCTTAGCAACAGGGGCTTGGGAAGCATCAGTAATTTTCATTTCCTGTGGTAAAACTCATCCTGGGCTTTTTGCTGGGAGGGTGGGACAGAAGATTTAAGGGAGGAGATTCATCTCTTAAAAATCCCATTTGATATTTAAGGCTTTTCCAGCCTTTTTAAGCTGATCATGACAACATTCATTGCTATCTCTTCCCATCCTATTTTGTGCTTCCTACTCATATCCTGTCCGGGTATTTTTGGCTATTTGTAACAATTCATTTGAGCTAAAACTTGGTACATGGGAAATCAGCTCTGTCACTGCAGGAAAACAGCCTGACATCAGTTTAACCAGCTCAGTGGTGGCTCCGGGAGATGTGGTGGGGCTCAGGTCAGCTTCTGGTCTTAAGACATCGCTTGAGCTTTTTTAGTAGTAGTCTAATGTAGCTTTTTTCCTTCTATAGTTGGTATTTACATATATATTATCATGGTAGATAAAATTTTAAATGGAAAAATGGGGATTTGTTCCTTCCCATTCACCTCTGAAAGGCAGAAATGGGAGTTCATGCAAAGGGACTTTTGCTGTCCATCACTGATTTGTTTTACATGCAAAATGCTGAGATTTTTCGATTTTCAGAGTGTCCCTATGGGAACCATAATATTCACTGAGGGTACAAAACGTTCTGCTTCAAAATACTGACACCCAGCTGAAGGATGCCCTGTTCTGTTTCTGGGGCCAGAAGACAAAATGTACAGTCACAGGAAATCACTGGGTTGATTTCCAATGTTTGGGCTTTCAGTGAAGCTGTGGATGAGACCACAGAAGGGCTTTTCAGCCTGAACATCCAGTTACCCAGTAACCAAAACAATCCCAGGAGAGATCATTCCAAAACCAAAATAAACCCCATTCCCTTTGCCCTTTGTTTTGTATAGAATAGAAGGATGTGTGAGGCTGGGTTTATCAAAATAATTCAAATGCCAGTTTCTAATCTTGCGGTGCAGAAATGTTTTAACAATCTTGCCACAAAAAAAAAAAATAAAAAAATTAATCTCTTGCAAGGGCGAGGAGGAAAAAGCACAGTTGGTCCATGCAGAGGCTGGGATGGGAGTCTGAGCTGGGCTCGGAGGAGCCAGACTGATTCTAGGGCTGGGAAAGGGAGAGAAGAGTTTCCTGCAGCACCTTAAAGAGAAAAGGCTTCCCTGACCACTCCTGTGTGCCCACAGGGTCTTTGGCGTGGAGATTTCCAGTCCCAAAAGGCTAAAGCTGTGCAGGGCACATGAAGAACGGGGTTGCTGCCGTGGGAACCACAGCACTGTGGAGCAGGTTTGCCCAGGGAGGTTGTGCCATCTCATTCTTGGAGATTTTCAAGAACAGCAGGAGTGAACTGTGCAGGCTGTTCTGATTTCAGAGTTCACCCTGCCTCAGGTTGGATTGGAGACCTCCTGAGGTGCCTTCTGGCCTGGATAACCCTGTAATCCTCAGAGGAGAGTGTGAAAGGAGCAAGAAAGCCCTTTTATGACAGGTGGGCAAAGTCTGTGTGGAAAGATATGAGCTGTTGGCACGCAGTGGGGCCAAGCGGGTGCTCCTGCAGCCAAAGGGGAGCCAGGTGGTGCTTACCATCACCTGAGGTTTAAAACCACTGAACTCTCCTTGCTGGCCTGACTGTCGTTAGGAGCCACAGGTCTGTGGTCCCTTCTGGAGCAAAGAGAGGTTGGCAGAAGCAGAGTTGTGCCTAAACACGCACACTGGAGAACCTGGTATATTCTGGGAAGGTCCTTCTGAAGGGAGGGGCAGGCGGCCCTGAGAGCACAGGAATACCTGTGGTTTGGAAAGGACAAAGGGCTGTTCCTGGTGCTCCCCAGCCAGGTATTCCTGAATCCTGCCCTGGGGGCCTACAGCTGAGCTCATGGATGCTCAGGGACGTCATGAGCTACCCAAGTGCTCTTTCAGCTTGAGTTGTCAGGACAGGATTCCAAGCGAAGGACCTGCGTGCCCATCACCCACATGGCGCTGGAGCAGAGCACAGCCTCTGTGAGCAGCATCCTGGCAGCCACAGGCATCTGGCAAGGGCAGATCATGTCAGAGGCAGCTCTGGGAAAATACCACTGACTGCTGAGGATGGTGGCAGCCCAGATCTCCCCCGCAACCTTCTCCTGCTTCACATCGTCCGCAGGGAGGAGGGATCAGGGAGCAGGAGTGTCTCCAGGCTCGTGCCAGGTGTGGAGCAGATGTTCTGGGACCTGTCTGGTCTAGTTTGCACATGGCTGTGGCAGGGCTTTGGCTGGTTTCAGGCCTCCTTTCCTGGCTGTGACTAAACCTGTACAACGTCTCCTTCCGCTGAGCAGTCACTGGGGCTGGAGCTCCTCTCCTCCCTTCCATCCTCCCCTAGGCTCAGAGCAGCCAGGGACAGCTGCCTGGATGTGGGGTTCATCGCCTCTCCCATCACCTGCCCTCAGTTCTGCTTGGTGGCAGGCTAGGGGCACATGCAGCTGCAGCACTCCTGGATACCTGGAGGAGAAGCCAGGAACAGGACAGGAGCACAGGAAGCCTCTCTGCAAATTTTTCCAGCCTCCAGCAGTGAGAGTGAAGAGCTCCTGGTACCCTTTTCCATCCCTGAATTTTTCCAACTCATTTGGCCAAGCTGTGTAAACTTTGGACATCCTGAATGACCTGTGGCAGGATGCTCTGTGCTTGGCTCTGCACGGTGTTCTCAGCCACCTCCTTTTGTTCCTGCTGCACTCACCAGCTGCTGGTTTCATGGGATGCCCCCCAGCTCTGTCAGCAGGAAGCAGCTGTTCCCTCATTCCCCATCTCCATGCCACAGGCTGTATCACAGATCTCAAGGAGAGCAGCACCTCAGTGTCCCTCTCCCAAGCTGAAGAGCACTGGAAGTTTCGGGGCTGAAACAGGGGCTGCTCCTGGTTTGTTTTTAAGCTCGGAGCAGATGCAGCAGCGGCAAAGAGGTGCTTCCTTGTCAAGAGATTGCTCGGACCCAACCCCACCTTGGGTGTTACCTGCTCGTTCTGGCAGAGACCAGCAGTGAACACAGCTCTGGTACATCTGTTCTCAATTTATCCTGTTGAACCTGCTCCTGCCTCACTCCGTACAGCAGCTTCTCTGACATAGGCACAGCATTTTGGGCTTTTTTTAAGCTACTGAAACTTTCTCAACTTATTTACCAAGCAGCAGCAACTCACAGCAAACCTGACAGACTTGAAGTTATCCCTGAGAGCCTTTCATTCTCATCTTACACTCCTGCCCTGCACCTTCTGTTGCAAAAAAAAAAAAAAAGGGGGGAAAATTTCCATATGTTTTCCTTATGATTTGACTCTGGCTTGAATGCCAGGTTGGAGTGAGGATGTACCTGGATGCTGGACTAAAGCCTTCCTTCACCAGCTGGGTCTCTGCTATGGAAACTTTGCAGGGGCAGCTGGAGATGCCTGACTTACTCTCTTTGGGAATCATGGAAACAGAATAAATAGAAAGAATCTTAGAATCAGCTCTTTGACTTCAGTGGGTCAAACTGTCATTTCCATGTCTCAGATGTACCACTCCCCTCCCGCAGTCTGGCAGGGTTTCTGTTCTCCTGAGCTGGAAAAAAGAGGTGAGTCAGGAATGTGCCTGCCCGTGTGGCCAGGTCCCAAAGCCATCAGGAGATCAGACAGAGGTGCAGGTGTGCAGGTGCCTGGCAGTACAAGACTGCTTCCCCCAGCAGCCTGAGGGCGTGGTCTCTCTTCTCGTGGGGAAGTGGATCATCCCTGTTAAAGCCCCGTAACTCCAATCAGAGGATTTGTTTGGGTGCAGTCTGGGATACCCTCTCTATCTCAGAAATCCTGCCTGTGTCACGTATCAAGGGATAGTATGCAAAACCCTTCTGTGGTGTGTACCTGCACTGAGGAGCCACCCCTACTCCCTAACCTTACCTCCACACCTGCACAGTCTGCCTGGGTACATGTTTTTCCTCTTCCTTTTTCAAGGACTATTGAAAGTCCTGTATCTCAGCCCAGAAGCAATGCTGAGAGCACCAGGTACCGAAAACAGGACAAACTGCCTGGCTGTGTGAAAGTCAGAGTTACAGGTTAACCCGCGGGAATGGCCACATACAAGGCCATTTGCTTCTGCCCCAGAGGAAGACATTAATATCTTCCCAGAGAAAAGAGGTTTTAATTAGTGCTCCCTTCTGCATAGAGCCCAGCTCTCCTCCTGTCTCCTCAGCCGAACACAGCTATAATTAAGAGGCAGCAGTGTCAGGAATGAGAGTAGGCTCCAGTCTATGATTTATTAAGGGATATCATGGGTGCAATTATCTTTCTCTCTTCTCCTCTCCCTGGTGTTTTTATGAAGTGAATTTACTGATGAAAGGATTGTCTTAGGCTCAGGTAAATGGACACCTCTGTGTTTATCTCAGCACCGACAGCAAAGTCACTGCTTTGCCTCCATAGAGTCACCAATGAAAGCCTCAAACCTGACTTACCATAATGTCATAAATCGAATGGTTTGGGTTGGAAAAAAATTCCATTACCCTGTCATGGACAGGGGCTATGCCTTATTACTTCCTTACACTACACCAGCTTGCTCCAAGTCCAGCTTGGCCTTGAACACTTCCAAGGATGGGATAGCCACAGCTTCTCTGAGCAACTTTGCCAGGGCCTCAGCCCCCTCACAGAGAATTTCTTCCCAGTATTTCATGTAAAGCCACGTTCAGCCTAAGGCCATTCCTCCTTGTCCTGTCCCTCCATGGCCTTATGAAAAGGGCATGGAGGAGTTTGGAGGACTTGGAAGAGTTTGTGTCCACAAGTTCCAGTTCTAGCTGGCAGCAGTGGTGGGATGAGGATTGACCCGAGGGAGTCCTGATGGTGGCAATGGGGAATGAGTGACCGACTAGGCCAAGCCCCTGGCATGTCCACAGCGGTGAGGTGGGTCAGGTTTGGGATTCACTTTGTATTTGCTGCTGAGGGAATCCAGAAGCCACCTACGATTTCAGGAGTCAGCTCTAGTTCCAGCAGCCAACATTTGTAAGGTGTGAAGAGACTCTCAGGTCCCAGATGATTCCCACTTCTGTCCATGCTGAGTGACAGGGAAGTTAGGTGTAAACAGTCTGGGGGAAGGTGGTGTTGACTCAGCCTGATCCTCATCACCGTCCCACCAGCAGCACTATTTCACTTTCTGAATCAGCTGTGGTACCTGAACTTTGCTTTATTGCCACTTGGATGGGCTGTACTTTACCTTTGTAGGATATAAATCTGGACACGTTGAGACTGATAAGACAACGGAAAGAAAAAAGAGAAGAAGAAAGCAGGAAGGACTAAACTTAAATTCAAATTATGAAGGCTTTTTGGGGTCAATGCCCCAAGCAGAAACCAAAAATAGGAAAGAATTTGCTGTCTCATTCCAAGACAGTGCTGAAAAGCCTCAGCCCACAAATGTGGAGTGTTCCTGTTCCACCAGCCACGGAAAGTTCTGCCTTCACCTGGGGCAAGGCTGGGTTGGAAGCCCATGAGCCATGAGGGCTCATTTGTGCCACATCTGCCCATCACGACAGCCAAGGCTGTTGCACAATCCTATCCTGTCACCCCGAGGGTGCTCAGCTCCTCCCTTCCAGCTGAAATTGCTGCTAGAAGCTGTGGCAGTGTCCAGGGAATGGGAAAGCAGAGGTGAATAAGTGGGCTAATGCCTCGACAGGTGAAGCACCAAGTGTGGACTGGACGGGGGATGTGCCCGTGGCACTGGAGATGAGGATTTCTCACATGTGAGATGTGTTTGCCCATCTCAGTAGGACAAGGAGAATCTCTGTGGGAGATGCTGGTGCGAGGGGTTGATTTGGACCCTCCTCTGAAGGGCAGGGATGGGTGTAAGGGCATGGAGCATCCCGGGCGGGATCTAACTCCGTGCCAGACAGGCTGGAGCAGCCCAGCCTCTGCCATCAGCCTCTTGCCTTGCGAGGGTCCCCTGATCCCACTGTGCCTGCAGGAACCTCCAGGCCTCTCTTGGTGCTTCCAACCAAATCAGTGCCCCAGCAGCTTGTCTGGGCACTTCAGTCCCTGTCCCAGGGCAACTGAGGAGACAGAGCCTGTGACTCCCCACTTCTTCCCGGGGGTTGGAAGCTTCTGTTCTGTGCCTCAGCAGGTCCTCGGTGGCAGCGAGCACGTTGCAGTAACGCCCTTGGGAGCACTTGGGGAATGGGAATAAGGGCTGGGCTCTCCCGGGGAATTGCAGTTCAGGTGAATGGGAAATATCTCCAAACCGGTCCAGCTCAGCTACACACCCTTCCCTCCCTTCTTAATTGCAATTCTTCCTAATTTATCTGGATTACCAGGAAGTAAAATGCCAGGATTTTTTTGGCTACCCCGCTGGCATCGTGCATTTCAATTTTGGAGGTGGTACTGTCGCCAGCCCAGGAGAAAGGAAAAATCTTGCTGCCTTGTGAAAAGACAAACCTTCACCTGTATGCAGAGGCGGCCATGTCCATGTGGGAGCAGCTCTCCCTGGATCCCCTTCCTTTCCCTCTTGACACCTAAATATTTTAGGGATGGGTGACAGCATATTTTTCCCTGAGCTTGACATTTCAAACCCACTGGAAGCAGAGATGCTGTTCACAGCCTCCCCACTCCATGAAAATCCTTCTGCTCTGCTGCGTTCCTGACTATGGTCTTATGGGCAGATGCAGATCCAGAGCCAAACTGTGCTCTCAGGCCTCCTGAGCCTCCTTGGATCTCATCTCCTGCATCTCTCAGGTGTTGTACAGTGCCTGGCACCATTTCTGATGTGCAAGGACTCTCCTACTATGCAGTCAGGTGAGCGGGGAGGGTTTCTGGAGGTACCACCCTTCTCCTCCCTCGGAGTGGGAAACATGAATACCTCCTGGGCAGGCAGGTGGGCATTCTTCTGGGCATCGGCTGTGCCTTGGCCAAACAGGTGGTTCAGGAGGCCGTGCTGGCAAAGCCAAGTGCTGCTGGATCTGCCAGCGCTCCCTGGGAGCTGCCATGCCCGGCAGAGCTGCTGGTAAAGCTCTAGTGGAGTGCAGAAGGTCATCCCTGTCACTCCAGGAAGTCTGTGGCCTTTATTTGGCACCTCTGCTTGGGGGTCACCAGGCTAAGCTCAAGTATTTTCCAAGGGTGATTGTTTTATTGCCGATGACACCGAACTGGCAGGCTAAAGGCCGTGCATTCCTGTCTGACCTAGAGGGAAGGGCAGCATTGCTGACTGCACTTGTGGAAAGGAGTCGTAAACCTTGATCAGCCCCGTTCAAGGAGAAAAAGCATTGAGTCTTCTTCAAAACCACAAACCTGCCTTCACCCAGCACTTCGGAGAGACCACGGTACAGAAGGGAGAAAGCCAAGAGTGTGAAGCAACGTGCTCCAAAGCAGCACCCCCGGATCCAGCCCTCTGGGAATAATACTCCAAGAGTCCCCCACACACTCAGGACTTATTTCATATGGATGTTTCTCAAGCCCACACAAGCCAACACATTTGTTCTCCCTGTTTCACTCCTTTCGTTTTTGCCACAAGGACAGAAACCTCCCGAGTCCTACAGTGCATTACTGTCTCTCCTGAATCTTTCTCTTCTAGAAAGATCCCACGGCCCTATGAAAAGCATTTTGTTTTCCAGCACATTCCAAGCGATCTCATCCGGGGACAGATGCCAACAGACCTCTGGCAGGTTTGGCCCTGCAGCCGTGCCCCAGCAGGGTCTCCTCTCAGGACCTACAGCCTGGTTGAGTCACCAGATCAGAGCAAGCAGGCCAGGGTTCCTCCTGTGCAACCCTTCCCTGTCTCTTCCTGCCCTTGGATGAATCCAGGCAGGCAGCTGTGACAATTTGTCACAGCCTGACAAAATGGTGGCTGCTGTGACATCACCCCAGACAGCATCTGCTGTGCAATGTCCCTCACAGAAGCATCGTGGTTGGAAGAGACCTTTGAGAATGTATAGTCCTACCCTCGACCCATCACACCATCCATGGAAGTTGGGCAGATGGAGACCCAGGAGCAACGATCCGCAAGGCTATTTCAGGCTCAGGGCTGGGCTTTGTCACTCTGACTGATGCCGAGTGGTTTGCAGTCAGCAAAGGTGGACACTGAAGGCACATTCTGTCTGCCCCTGAGCTACCTATCCCATGGCTCAGAAGATATTTCCTCCTAGTGCTGAGAAGGATCCAGGCTGCCCTCCTCTCTCATGGTGTCTGTGCCCACCCTGACATCTGGGGTGATGGCAGAAGGGCAGAAAGCCAAGGACTCAAAGCTTGTCTTGGCAAACTGCTCCATGGCCCCACGCGAGCCGTGTGTGCACGTCACAGCCGTTCTCCAGCGTCACTCACAGCTGCTCCCTTCCCGGGACTTCACCAACAGCCAGTTCAACAATGCTGGTGCTAAACTTTTCCTCAGGTGCCCAAAAACATCCCCTGTTCCTCTCAGCTCTATGATTATATGACAAACCCACCCTGCCCTGCTGAGTACAGTGGAGTAGATCCTGCTCTAGACCACCTGGAGGGCTGAGATACAGTTGGAAGAACACCAGTTCTTTCCCAAGGCTTCAGCTGTGGAATCCAGCAGCAGGAACAACGCAGGCCTGACCACAGTGGAATTGAGCTGTCCCAAACACCAGTTCAAGCCTGGGTTTTAAACATGGCCAACCTTTGCCTGTCATAGACGCCTTCCCACAGCAGATCCTCTTCCCAGTCCTGTTTTAAAGGACTCCTTGATTCAGCTCTGCTGCCTGCCCGTTCTGTCTGTGAAGGACTAATTTTCCTTCTTAATCAACTGAAAATTCAATCACAGAGCAAAATGGAGTTGGGAATGTGCCGTTGCCTGCGGCATCTGCGGATGAAACCCTGTGTGGGTCCCTGCTGTATCAGCTGGGGGGCAAGCCTCTGGCTGTCACTTCTTTGCCTCAGAAAAAATCAATTTTTGGGGCACATCCCAGCCAAGTTCGGGCATTCCTGGATGAGAAACTACCGATGGATCTGATCCCTGCTTTTGGAGCAGCCCAGCAACGCAAGCGTTAACTCCCTGTTGCCCTAATTACAGCAGGGCAATCACCGGATTTTACTACTGTGCTGTGTCACAGTTAGTTCCAGTATTTGAAAATAATGTCAGTCACATCATTTGTCCCTGAGCCTTGTCCTCAGTGGAGTTTGCACCGGCATTTTCCCGGAAAATAAGAAAAAGGGGACGGGAACGCTGTAACTCGTTAACGCAAAAGAAATCTCACCACGAGGCAGAGCTGTCACGCGAGGGAACAAGGCAGCTCCGAGCTTCCCTCCGTGCTGAAATCGGGTGGCGAATCCTGCCAGGGCGAGGGATAGGGAGAGCTCGCCCACCAGGAGCAGCAGCTCTTTGAGGGGCTCGGCAGGGAACGGCCAGAAATTCTACACATGTCCCCAAAAGAGGAAGCCCCGAGGTTTGCAAACAAACAGCTGCTCAAAACTACGTCTCCAGACTTCATTAGGAACAGAGAAAATGCCTCGTTCTGTGCCAAATGGACATTTTTCTGCCAAGAAAGTGCCACCTACTGGATCTCACCCGGTGGGGAATCACCAGGACGGGAAACAAACTCAGAAAACACAATGCTGGGAAAATTAATTTTTTTTCATCTTTTTAAACTAAAACAACAGAAAATTACACTGATATTTCCCCCAGCCACAGCCCTTCTCCTGCCATGCTCCCTCCACAGCAGAATCAGACAGACTTTTGAAATGGATAAAAGTTGGGGAGGGGAATGAAGTTTTAGGATTTGCAAAGAGGGACTCACCGGTGCTGAGAAGCCGTTCTCGTCTCCCGCAGTTCGCTCAGCTCCCGTGAGTTCTTTCCCAGTTTTCCGTGCCTTCCTAGTTAAATCCTGCTGCCATTCCCCAGCAGCCAAGCTCCCTGTCCTCCCTGCACAGGCTGTGAGCCCGGTGCCCCGAACGCTGAAGGAGAGTGGGAGGCAGAGCCCACCCGGCACCTGGGCCTGGGGGTCCCCGTGACGTGGCTCCCCGCTGCCCTTTCCTCCCGGTGCCGCTCGCCCCGGGTGTCTGAGAGCAGGTGACAGAGGTTCCTTGGCAGAGGAGAGAGGAGGGGAGGGATGTGGAGGCAGCGAGAGGTGGAGCTGGGACCCGGAGCAACAGGTTACTGTATAACCAGGAGCCGGTGGCCCCGGGAGCGCCGGGGGCTGCTGCAGCCTTCGCCCACTCCCCAGGCTAGGCGACCAAGAGCCCAGGAAGGACGTGTTAAACTTCGGGATTCTTGCTCCCGAGAACATTTTGTACCCAATGGGAAGGCTGAAGATGGCGAGGGGAGGTGAAGGAGTGTTTGCAGCTCAGTTTTCCATCGCCGGTGAGGGAGGGGACATGCTGCCCGACCGCCTCATGGGGGGAACAAGGCACCTTTTGTGCAGCCCAGGGCTCTCCTCAGCGCTGGCTCGCGGCTTGTTTTCCTCCAGCATCGCCCCTGCCTGCTCTCTGTCCCGACATCTGCGGCAAGGAAAGGTGTTGGGAGATGGAGGGAGGAAGCGGAGTCCTTTCTTTCACATTCCCCAAAGCAATCAGGGCTTCGGAGCAGAGTCCCCTTTGGGGTACCCCTTCTGGGGCACTGTGCTTCTGGGGCTTGTGTGGCCATAAAGCCCCTCGTTCTGCCCCAGCTCTTCCATGAAAGACAGTAGGTTTAGATGAGATATTGGGAACAAACTCTTCCCTGTGGGGATGCTGAGGCTCTGGCACAGAGAAGCTGTGGCTGCCCCATCCCTGGAGTTGTTCAAGGCCGGGTTAAACAGGGCTTGGAACAACCTGGGATAGTGAAAGGTGTCCTTGGCAGGGAAAATATCAGCCGGGTCATACTGATGTGTTCATGGCAGGGTGGGATCCTTCTGGTTAGCCATTCCTCTCCCAAAATGGAGGCTTTTGAGAGTGTTCTACGAAGTAAACGAGTCTGCAGGCTTCCCCACCATGCCCACGCTGTGTGTTGAACCCCAGCCATGTACATGTGAAGTGAGACCTAGTGTCACTGGCCCTGGGAGGAAACAGCTGTAACTGTGACACTAGGGAAAGAAACAAGGAAAAGCTTCCCCCTCAAAACAGTGGTCTGGTAGAAGTCCAGACTCCTTAGCTTGGCATTTGCCGAGTTCCCTGCTGCTGTGGGTTTCTTTGAGGGGCTTATGCCCAGTGCAGGGCCTGGCCCGGGTCCAGGCGCCGCACGGAGGAGCCGCCCCGGTGAGTTCCTGCGGGAGGAATGCGGCTGGGTGAGCCGGGCGGACAGGACAGGGGGAGAGCAGCTCCCTGCCTGACAGTCGAGATTTCAGCAGCTCGGGTTTGACAGGATCGCGACCTCTCCTGCTGTGGGAGAACACGAACCGATACTCGGTGTGACACTCCCACCCAGTGCCCTGTCATCCTCCTCGCCAGGGTCCCAGGGGATATAGTGTGAAAACACGGCCAGTCCTAGGAAAAGCAGGATTTAGGGAATGCCTGCTGTACTAGGCAGGAGAAGGGATATCAGTCCAACACAAGGGAAATGCAGTGGGAATGTCAGCTGTGCTGGAAGCTGGTGAGCCTCAGCGGCTGGAAGGTTTTGTGCAGATCCCTACTCCCTGAAATGCATCACTGGGGTATTTCAGGAGAACTGCTGGGCTGGGCTGACTTCCCTGGGATGCAAACAGGGAGTTAACAGGATGGTGTTTTAAGGCACTGCTTCCTCTCCAGCTCCACATTCACAATTAAGACAGGGCTACTGTGAGCTGCTGTGCCCCACAGCAAATCTCCTAACTGCTCTGCAGAGGCAGCAACTTTTCCTCTGGGCAGGGAAGAAAACCACAGCAGAGCTTATTACACCCTTCCCTGCTGTCCCACCTAACAGCTGATGCCGGTGGGGGTGGGCCGGAGGCAGCCAGAGAATTATGGAATGGTTTGGCAGGAGGGAATCACCCTGTGGTATGGTGGCGGTTCCTGGCGTGGCTCCCAGGGGTGGAAGCAACCGAGTGCATGTCCTCGGCCTCCCTCGTCACTGGAGCACCAGGCCACTCCTGAGGGACATCATAAAGCCATGGACCCATAACACCCTATCTCCTAGTATCTCCAATCTGGAAATCCCAGGAGGCTGACTTGCCTCTCGGGATCAGCCTTTTAAATCAGGTTGGCGGCAGACACCCCTGTGATGGCTTGAGAACAAAGACTTGTCGAGTAAACACCACCCAAACCCAGCTCCTCAAAATATGTGTTCCTCTAAATTTTTAATGCTGTTTGCATCCAACTTGCTTGTCCTGTTTCAGAAGGGCTGGGCCTCGTAATTAAAAGCTCCAGCGATTCTATGTCTGGCAAATGTCATCAATGGCTTCACTATGTGTGCCCTGCTTCTCCAAGCAGTGGGAACCGTTTGGAAAGGAGCTCCTGGTTAGGAAAACTCTCTGAAGCTGATTCACTTTGGATCTTTGTACCAGCTCAGCATCGAGAGATGCCACCATGGAATCAGGGACACAAACACAATGACAATTCCCATTGAATGCCTGGAAATACTTGGGATGAAGTTGTCTGAAGCTTCCAGGCTTCATCCTTCATCATGGAGCGCAGGGCTGTCAGCAGCAGCAGTACCCCACGGAAGAATTTGTGGATAATTTCTTCTGGAACTGGAAAACTGGAGCTGTCCTGCCCTTGTGAGAATGCAAGTCCAGTAGGCACCCACAGCCAGCCAAGGCTCTGAGCAGTTGCAGCCATCAGGCCCTGCTCTGAAACGAGCCCAAAAATTAATGTTTGTAATTCTGTGTGCATATTTACCCCATGCCTCACTGTCACCAAGTATTGGCACTCTCCGCTGATCCTTTTTTTTTTTACCTGGGTGATGGGGAGGGAGCAAAGGGTTCACCATGTTTTATAATTCGTATTTTGTGTTTATTTTGTTTGTGCTGATCACCCCAAGAAGGTGAAGCACAGGGGCTGTGACTCAACATTAACCCATGTGACCCTGTTTGCTGTATCACCTGCATTCAGGTAAAAATTCCACTTTGCAATATTCTCTTTAGAAGCCGTCAGTTGTTCTGTGGGGAGACCTTTGTGTAAGGCAGGTGCATACACCAGGAAAAGTTTGTGCTTTTTTTTGTACCCATCCAGGAAGAGTTTTGCTTGTGTGCTTTGATGGTTAATGGGGCAGGGACAGCTTGGTATGTTGGTCACTCCTTGGAACAAACATGTGATGGCACATTCCATCATGCCAAGCAAATCTGGGAGGACAAACAGGTGGGGGCTCCATTCAGGCAGATTAAGCACAGAAACATTTGGTCATTCAGTTCCCTGGGTGCCCCTTATCCCCAGTTCTGCTGCTGTGCTGTTTCCATGGGAGCAGCAAAGGGCCCGCCGTGCCCTGTCCAAGGGGATTTGTGCCAGTGGGTGCTCTGATTGTGACTGTCAGGTGGTGTAACGTGGATGGAACTTGCTGCTACCTGGCCTGGGAGTAGAAACGTTGGGGTTGGAAGGGACTTTAAAGCTCATCTCCTTCCATCGCCCTGCCAAGGGCAGGGACACCTTCCACTAGACCACATTGCTGCAAGCCCCATCCAACCTGGCCTTGGACACTTCCAGGGATCCAGGGACAGCCATAGCTTCCCTGAGCAACCTGTACCAGGGCCTCAGCACCCTCTGAATCACAGATGTCTAGCTAATATCTCAGACAAACCAGGCCTCTTTTGGCTGGACACCACTCCCCCTCATCCTGTCACTAAATGCCCTTGTGAAAGGTCCCACTCCAGCCTTCTTGTAAGCCCCTTTAGGTACTGGAATCCTTAAGGCTGGAAAAGCTCTCTATGATGATCAGGTCCAACCACTGAATGACTGAGGGATGAAACTGGGTTCTTGCACAGAATTTCTTTGTCTTTTGTCCCTTTCTACCCCTTTCTACCCCTTTCTACACTGCAAAGAGCAGTGTGGCTGAGGTGCCACAGGCCTGCACCCCACAGTTTTCAGCCCCTGGTGAATGCAAATTAGCTCAGACCTTCTCAGGGCAGAAGGGGCTGTGTACAGCAACAGGATCAGGATCAGAAGAGGCTTTCACACACATCCAGGCTTGCCCAAGTCTTCCTTTGGGTGACTTAGCTGGAGCCCAAGATCTGAACAAGATGCTCTGCATTTCAAACACTCCTTAGATCTAAACAATTTTTTTATTTGAATGAATAAATAAATACAAAAATAGAAAATTCTGAATAGAAAATAGTCTTCTTCAAAAACCCAGGAACTCCCAAAGCTTTCCATTACATATTTTTGAGATGGTAAAAACCTCTGCACTTGCATCAGTTAGAAGTTAAAAGACAGACTTGAATGTAGTAATTTTTGCAAAATAGTAGAAATAAGCACATTTTAATCACCAAAGAGAAATAAAACTGCCAACATTCTGTTGGACTTTTAAACATACAGAAGGGAGAATGAATGGTGAATGGTTTTGTTCATTTTGAAGCTATCCCGTTTAACCAAACATCCCCTCACGTAGTGTGTAAGAACCGCCTGCCAAACCTAGTGGCTTGGCTCTTCAGGTATGTACAAAACCCAGTTCCACTCTCCCCCACTGGGATACATCAGGTTCTGCCCTACTAAAGTCAGGGAAATTACCACTGAGGTCTGGAAACACAAATGAGAGCAGCAGAGCAGCTGTGCCCTCGAACACGGACGAGTGCGTGGCAAGGCACAAGTGAGCCCTGGCCTGATTCATTTCTGTGTCACTTGGGCTGCACGTTGCTGCTGTGCATGAAAACTGCCACCATGCCAGCAGCACTGGCTCCTGTCCTGTGCTGGGAATGGATATTCCTGAGCCCTGGTGGATGGCAGAGTGTTAGGTGTTTTGTGATTCATCCCTTGCCTTTGCCCATGGTGTGGATGCCATCACACAGCTCCTGGGCAGGACATCTGTGTCCCCAACACTTCTGATTTAAACAGGGCTTTACAGGGCTTTTATATATAAAGGTGGGAATGAAGCCACGCTTTCAGAGAAGGAACGTGTGGCAGCGTGTGGGAAGGGGCCGGGCTCAGCTGACGAAGGCAGCGATGGCCATGACCTTGAGGCCCGACTCGAGCCCATAGGCTGAGAGCAGCACGGCGTTGAGGAGCACATCTGCCCACAGCACGTAGGTCTGCCACAGCAGCAGGTACACACACAGCACCACGCTGCCCACCGTGAGCCCCAGGCTCAGCCCCAGTGGCGCCTCCGCCTCCGTCAGGTTACCCTTGACACCTGCAAGGAAACACACACCAAGAGTCCCATTTGTTCTGACAACAGCTCAGGCTGCAACTCAAGAATATGCCCATTCAAAAAAGGCACTGGTTCTGTTTTTGCTCTTATTGACTCCTAAAAAAGCTCAAAATACATTGAAATACCAGCCTGAATCAAGGCTCTGCCAGCAAACAAGCCCAACACCAATGGACAATCCACTTCAAAGCAGGAAAACTAACCAAAGTTAATCTAAATAAGTTCATCAGTTGCTAGTCACAGCCACGGCACCTCTTCTTGCCACAAGGAATCACTTCTGAAGCTGCATCCTTCAGAGCGCTCAGCTTCAGCCATCAAACTCTCTCTGAGCCCCCCAGCCCTGCACTCAACACGGTGACCTCAGGGCCCTCCTGGAGTCCAATCCTCATTTTCAAGTCTTATTCCCTGCTAATCTATTCCTGTTTCAGATGACCATCACTGTGGAGAAGCTGTCCTTCTCTCTTCCATGCAGCTTATTTCCAAGCCCAGCTCAGTAGATTTTGGTGTTTAACTACATTAGAGTAGAAACCCACTTCTTTATTCATGGATCAGCTCCAAGCAAATACACACAGAGCTTTAAGGCAGCAGAATAAATCCACTCAGATTGATTCAAGGTCCCACCCTGCATAAATGTCTTGGGAATATTGAGCAGATTTTAATAGTGATTTAAGTTTTTTAAAAATTGGACTTTAAGAAGTTTTAGCAAGCTCTGCACAAGATCAGGAAGCCCTTCCCATCCTTCTGTCTTACTGAAAGGCAGGTGTTGGTGCTTGCAGGTGTCCTCAGGAGTGAAAGGAAAGGTGTAAGGGTCTCCAAATATCTGCTCAACTGACAGACTCCATTTCCAAGTGATTCATGTTTACATGCTAATTGAACTCATAACATCACCTACCCAAGTACAATCGAGGCACTTCCAGAATGGCCATAATGAAAAGCACGGCAAGATCAGGAGCCAAAAGATCATCTGGATAACTGAAAACTTGACCTGGAGAATAAACCAGAGTAAACGAAGCAGGAAAACACAGCAAGACAAAACCCAGCTGTGCATCAGCACAGTCTGCTCTGGGGACAATACCTGCGACTTACTTTTATAAATAATCATTGCAAGAGTTGCCAAGAAGTAGAAAATGTAATAAATCCCATTGACATAAAGCAGGATCTGTAAGGGAAGCGATGACAGCTGAGAATTGTTGTTAAGGATTTCTCATAGCAATGAAGTAGGAGCCATTCTGTAAAATCACCATTTCCCAGAAAGCCCAAAATATACTGCACTCCCTCTTTATACTGAATGGTCCAGCTATGCCTGGTCTGTGGGGAGGGCTCAGGAAGGAACTTGAGGCTACGAGCACCATGGGCTGGGATAAAAGCTTGCTGTTTCAGGCTTGGCTTTAGTTCCTTTTTAAAGGAATTTTATTTGGTCTGTAGTGGGGCATCCGTTAGCCTGAGGAAGCGGGGGGAAGCATGTGTACATTGCCCCAGACTACTTGTGCACTTCTTAGTCAGCCTTAACAAAGTTGACAGAGAGTTGGCAAACTCCATCAAACTTGTGTTTGGGGAAGAGGTGGCTCTGTGCAGCAGCCAGGTCTTGTTCCTGCCCACAGCATGGAAACACTGCGCTCCATACCTGTCTGAGCTCAGCTTTGAGATGCAAATTCCTAAGAAACAGCCTTAATTCACTCCCCTCTCTCCCCCAGCCCTTTTCAAATCCTACAAATATCTCCAAATAGGGATTTCATCCCAGGCATCTTTAACAGGAACTGCCCATCCCACTTCTAAACCCACCCACGCACCATGGATGTATTCCAGTTCCCAGAGCAGCTCATTTTATTAACTCAGAACCAGGTTTTGGGGTTTTTCCAGTTGAAGGAAGGTGGAGCAAAAAAATTACTAGATAGGTTCTAAGCATGGAAATCTTCAGAGCCAAGGGTGTCTCCTCGTAGGAGGTTACTTGGATCTTGGCAGGAGTAAAGGTGGGGCGACTTATTGTAAGACAGGAGGAAGTTACTACTGAGAGCTGCTTTTACTACCCCTTGTCAGCTGTGTCAGCTGTCTGTGGGCTGTGATGCAGGGGGTATGTCCACCAGTCCAATTTTTAACCCCTTTTTTTAAGAAAATGGGTTAAGTCATGACTGCAGGGGGCCTAAAGGGCTTTCTGCAGGAGCAGGAGCCCATTGGGGCAAATCCCAGCTAAACCTGCACAAAACATCTTCACTTGGAAGCAATGTGATCCCAGTTGTGCTTCCTGTGGATGACACTGATGGAAAATTCAGGAACACAGACCCAGCACTGTGCAGAGTAACTGGGCGGAAGATAGGAATCCACCTGAGGCAGTCTTCTCGAGGATTCTTGCATGGAGGGAGCAGTGGTACAGAAAGGATACAATCTCTGATGTTCTTCCTTTCCATGGAGAAGGAGAAAATAAAGAGAAGAAAATAAGTCTAAATTGAGAAACATTCTAACAATGGTATCTGAATTCCAGGAGGAATCTCTTTTTTCATCTCCCAGGAACATTTATTGTTTTCCAGATCGTGGACTTTATCAGGTTCCAAAAATAACCTTTTCAACGAGATGAAGCCTCAAATAATTTGGGGAAAATCCCTACTGGGAAAAGCCACTTTCAGTGAGGAGAACTTTAGGCTCTTTCAAAGCCTGAAGGAGTGCACAGGCATTATCCAGAACTTGTTCATCCTGTCCTTTCCTAGCAGATGACACTTCATCCCCTCTAACTATGCAGGAAGGAGGCAACATGGGATCCATTTGCTTGTAAATTGTGAGAAAGTTTGTGGAGAACACAGGGCTCCCGGGTTCCTCTAAATACCAAATGTCATCCTTCCAAACCAGTTCTCTTCACAAAGACATTCCACATCCAACCTCAGTGTATTCTGACAGCCCACAGACATCAAACCAAGTATTTCCAATGATCCAACCAATGCAGTTCACTTTTTTCCTTATTATTTTCTGCAAAAATCAGATAAAATTCCCGTGCAACATGATGGCACCAAACTACTAAAGCACCTCTCGAGTTCCTCATTAATATTTTCAGCCTCTCTCAGACACATGAGGAACTGCACAGTTGGGATTTCTGTTCCAGGGAGAGTAAAAATTATGAAAAGCCATTTCATCTGTCTCCTCGGGGACAAGTCGTCATTGTCACGCCACCATCCTCATCCCTGGATTCCTGATGTCCTCTTCACCTCAGAGTTTTATGCATCTAGACCCAAATTAATTCCCCCTAACTTCAGGCAGCTAATTAAGGTGTCCAGTTTGGGAACACAGTGAGAACAGGCACATGACTTTAAGTGATTCATGTGTCCATGATCTGAAATGTCTCCCGGACCTGATCCTCTCCTCTCAGCTCTCTGTACAGGGACAGGGGGGTCCCACCACTCACCCTGTCACTTAGGAGTCAAGGACAAGGGACAAGGGGAATGGCTTTGATATTGGGAAGAAATTCTTCCCTGTGCGGGTGCTGAGGCCCTGGCACAGGGTGCCCAGAGAATCTGTGGCTGCCCCATCGCTGGCAGTGTCCAAGGCCAGGCTGGATGGGGCTTGGAGCAACCTGGGCTAGTGGAAGGTGTCCCTATCCGTGGCAGGCGGTGGGACTGAATGAGCTTCGAGGTCTCTTCCAACCCAAACCATTCCAGGATTCTACGTTCATTCAATATCCAAAACTGCAGCTACAGCACTGATGCTGAATTGTATGGTAGTCAGAGTCACAGAATTCCCACAGGGAACTCCGAGTGAATTCTCTCAGGGCAGTTTCCCAACATTGTACCTGAATTCTTCTTTCCTTAATCCCTTCCTAGGAGAGGGCAGCGGGCCTCCTGCAGCCGCTCCAGGTCGGGACAGCAGCCACTGTTGCTGAGGATGTGCTGCCTCCCTCAGAGCAACTGGGACATTTCACACGGATAAAGCCCGGAATCCCACAGCACACCTGGCACAGCGACTCTGAGTCAGGAGAGATCGTTAAACCGCACAAATATATAATTTCAGTGCTTTATCCAACGAAATCTTGGTTATCTATTCAGGCTGGTACTGGTTTTAAAGTGAGTGACACTGAGAATGGGGATTTGAGGCGGAACATTGCCCATTTTCTACAGAAATTGTTTAATTTTTAACATAATCTGTATTAAAGGCAGCAGCTGTGGTTAACATCACCCAGAGAACCTCACTGGACAGACCTGGGATTGGGATTTATTTTTTTAGGAGGTCGGCAAAAATTTTCTAAGCCACCTTTATCTAGCCAGGGCAGAAATTTACAGGTTTGGGAGAAAACTTTGATCTGTCTGAAAAACTTGGAAATTAATGATTTTGACCACACTAAGATTGAATTTTTTTCCCCCTCTGAATCCCAGCAGTTACTAAATTGAAGCGAAGATCCGGATTTCCACGAGGCGTCTCTCGGCCTCAGGAAAGCGAATTTCCCGGGGTCAAGGTGCTCCTCAGCCCGTACGTGCGCCAAGCCCCTGCTCACGGCGCCACCGGGGCTTGCCTCGGCCTGTCGCGGCTGTCGCGATCTGCCAGCGGGGCTGGGCTCGACCTCGGCCCAGCCTCGTCGCGTCCCCCGCGAGAGATCATCTCTAGCACGGCGGGAGGCAGCCCCGCCGGTGCCCCGGAAAGGGCTGCCGTGTCGCTGTCGTGTTGCTATCGCGGCACCGCTCACCTCGGCTCGGCACCGCCATCTTGACGCCGCCCCGCCGCACCCGCCGCTCCTCCGCCGTCCCGGCAGCCCGCGCGCGGCCCCTCGCCCCGCCCACCCGCCTTCGGGCGCGATCGGAACGCTCGGCCCGGTTCGGTCGCTTTCGGGCGGATTCGGGCGCTGCCCGTTCGGGCGTCTCCGTCCGGGCCGGCGAGCGGAGCTCGGGTGCGATCGGAGAGTATTCGGCACACNAGAGCTGAGGGGGAGGCGGAGCCCGAGGAAGAGGAGGAGGAGGAGGAGGAGGCGGTAACGGTGATGGCGGCAGACGCCGAGCACATCGAGATGGGAGCTCCGCCAATGCCAAGCGCCGACGAGGCCGCTGCCGCCGCTGCCTTCGCAGGTCAGGGCGGGCAGCGCGCCCTCAGCCCGCCCGGGGTTCCCCGGCCCGGGCTCCGGCCCTCACACAGCCCCCGAGGTTCGGGCTGGGACAGCGAGCTCCCTCAGGGAGCGCTCCCAGCCCCTCACCGAATCCCACACTCCGCCCCTTCACACACAGTAAAGAGCGGGAGCCGCCCAGTGCACCTGAGCCACGGCCCCGTGTCCCCATGACCAAGCGCTCCGAGACACGGAGCGGGGTCGTGCAGCCGAGCTGCGGTGCCACAGAATCCAGAGCCCGTTGTCCGCCCGGGTGTGTCTGCCCGAGCGCCTGTTCTTTCATCCTAACCGCACGTGGAAGCCCAGAGATTTGAGCCAGCGCCAAGCGCTACACACCACAGAAACGCCGGGCTGTAAATTTGGGCAGTACTTAACTGGACGAAGTGCACAGGCCACAGCATCATTGGACTCGATACACGACAGAGGCACAGTCTGTTGTTCAGTTTATCCTGTTGTTTGCCAGTCACTCATATTTAAATAAAAGCATCACAGCTCAGAGTATCCCTAGTACAGGTGCAATACTTATCTTTTCCTTAGTTCATCACATGCTGACAGCGACTGCCCTGGTTTCAAGGAGGTTAAAACCTGTTGAACCTAAAGATTAATAGAAATCAGAATGATTGTGTTCATAACAACTTACAGGTGCCATGAAAAATAAAATTAATTTCGAAGAGGAAGGAAGAAGGAATTTTATTTTTTGTTGTTCAGCTGTTCATCAGGCTTTCTGCATGCAGCAGAACATTAAATTAACCCTGTTTTACATTCCAGAAGTCACCACAGTGACAGTAGCCAACGTGGGGGCCTCTGCAGACAATGTTTTCACCACATCTGTGGCCAATGCAGCTTCAATTTCAGGACACGTGTTGGTAAGTCTGTCCTTTCATTTGAGGGCCTTGACAAAGTTTCTCAGTATAAATGAAGAGCTGTAGCAAGGTCAAAGACATGTTTTCATTGTAATATCCAGGTCACAAACCCATTAGCTGGGGGACATACATGGGTTTTATTCCTGACTTTTTTTACCTTTCCATGCCCACGTACTCATCCTGTAACAGAACTGGTGGCCTGGAACATGAAATCTTTGAATTTGCTTGTCTGAAAACTCAAAAATTAACTTAATAACTGCCATATTGATAAGAGATTTGGGGTACCTATGGGTTACTGAAATCTACTTGCATTGAAGTGTTTTAATCAATTTAAACTCTATTTCTTCTGTAGTCTGGGAGAACAGCCCTCCAAATTGGGGACAGCTTGAACCCTGAAAAGGCCACTTTGATAGTGGTGCACACGGATGGCAGCATCGTCGAAACCACTGGGATCAAGGGGCCTTCAGCACCTCTCACACCAGGTATCAGACAGTCTGTTTGTGGTGGGTCACTCTCCCAGAGAGATGGCTTCTTCTCCACTCTACTTGTCTTTCTGGAATCTAAAAACATGTGCATTATTTTATAGGGATGGTTTATCTTCTCTTGAAACCATGAAGTTGTTCAGGTTGGAAAAGACCTTTAAGATACCAATTCCTCACACTGTATTTTTTTGTATTTCTTGAGTATGAAAAGAGTGCTTATTATTTTTATTCTTAATTTTTTTTCCTGTCAGAAATGTGTCTTATTTCCTCATTCTTTGCCCTAACCCTGGCAAAGAAGCTGCTTGAAAAACCTTGCCCTGTTACTGGGCTTTTTACAGCCATCCCACCCCCAAGGACATACGGATCATTTTAACATGGTGAATAAAAATCAGAGTCTTCCAGTTATTCACGTGTTCTTTCCAAGGGTCCTGGAACACATTTTCAGGCCACTGGCTGATACTTTAGCGTGTGTGTTGCTGAGGTTTTGTTCAGGGCTGTGTGGCACTTTCCTCGGTGCCCACAAGATGGCACAACAAACCTTCAGTGTTCTAAAACTCCCCACAGGAAGGGCTCTGGGAAGGGGAATCTCCTTACATGAATTATAGGTGGTGTAAGGTCAGGATCTCAGCTTATTCCCTGCTAGAGCCTGTTTCCTCAGGTCCTCTTTGCTTAGTTATCAACCCTTCTCACTTCGTTCAGGCTGAGTTTTTTTGTGCTGCTCCATTGTAGGGGGGTTCCAGCTGCTCCAGTCAAGCCCTTGGCATATCACCCAGCCGAGCACGGGATGGAACAACACTCTGCCTTTTGGTTGCTGACACCTTTCTTTTTTCTCTTTTCTCCAAGGACCACAGTCTCCCCCTACCCCTCTGGCGGCTGTGCAGGGGAAAAGTGGAACCAAGTACAACTGGGACCCGTCTGTGTATGAAAATGAGCTCCCGGTGCGGTGCCGTAATATCAGTGGCATTCTGTACAAGAACAGGCTGGGCTCAGGTAACTGCCACCCGGGCTGAGGGGTGGCACAGCTCCTTCTGTATTCTTCTTTTAATCAGGCTGTTCTTAAGGGTTGATTATGAGAGAAGAAAAAAACCAAGAGGGTTTCCAAGCCAGCCCAGTGCCTTTTGATTTTATTGTTCCCTTTTGTTTTGCTTTTTCTTCAGAGGCTTTTTAAACTTTTTTTAAACCTGCGAATATCCAGGCTCCCATGCAGAGAGTCTCCTCAGTAACGACTCCTCTTACGATTTTTTGTCTCATGAGTAGACTTGTGTTTTTGCAAAGCTCTGAAGAATCCCTGCTGGAATGCAAATAGAATATTTGTCTCTTCATGGGGCTCCTGAGCTCCTCCTTTTTTTATCCCTGTGGGGAAGCAGCAGCAGAAATTGCCAGCCAGCCTGCCTGCCCAGTGCAGTGCTTGCTTCATGGACAGAAAGTTTTCTTCAACACAGAAAAGATCAGAAATTTAAGTGCAAATCAAGGAAAGACTTATTTTAGTGGTGTTTATCCAATAAAGACTTTTCTCTCTTGTGGAGGAGTAATTTTAATAGTCTTTTGAGACCAGAGCTGGAGCCCTGACCATGCCCAGTCATTGTCACAGCCATGATAAAGGACGTAGTTACCCTAGAGTAATGAGAAGCAGCCAATGGGCATATTTAGTGGTTCTTACAGATTAACTGCTACTTTGTCCAGCAATTTCCATATTTTCTTCTTTAGAGAAGGGGCAAAACTATCCTTAACCTGGACTAACAGTGTGTTTTGGTGCTTCTCTTCAGGCGGCCGTGGCAGGTGCATTAAGCAAGGGGACAACTGGTACAGCCCCACAGAGTTCGAGGCCATGGCAGGGCGAGCCAGCAGCAAGGACTGGAAGAGGAGCATCCGCTACGCCGGGCGGCCCCTGCAGTGCCTTATCCACGTAAGGTTAAGTTTGCTCCCTCCTTTCTGCAGGAAGGGGCAGCTGGAGCCAGGTGCTGATGGCACCAGGGGCAGCACTGGGTTTGGCTGAGAGGACCTAGGGGAATTGTTTTTGATTGTTTCAAATAGCGACACTGGGAATCTTGCCTATACTGGAAGGAATTCCTGAAGGGTGAAGCCAGCCTTAAGCTGTGCCGCAGGAATTGAGCTGTCACCCATGGTACTGTAATTCAGTAACCTGATTCCTTCAATGTCTTTGCCTGCCACATATTCTTCACTTTCACCATTCATTATTTGGGACCTTTGAGTGTCCTGGAGAACTTAGCATTTGCCACTAGGCTGAGTCAATTTCTGTTTGGGTGGAAATCAAGTCTTAAATTTGTATGTCCTGGCCTTGGGTGTGGAAGAGGTTTGGTTTTCCTTTTCTCTCCTCTGACCCTCTCATGCCATTGCTCTGGTGTGGGAAACTGGTCTGTCTGTCACTGTACAGGAGGGAATAGGTACCACTCTGGGAGCCATCCACATTTTTTAGCAGAATCAAGGTGTGCTCTGGGTAATTTTGGTGACTTTGCTGAACTGGTCACTTCTGATTCTAGGATGGGATTTTAAATCCCCACGCTGCCTCGTGTACTTGTGCTGCTTGCTGTGACGACATGACACTGGTGAGTAGGAGGTTTTACATCCATTACTTTAGGAACTAATTCTTGTGTTGGACAAATTAACTGGTCAAGCTGCCACAGCCCTTGGGCAAGCAGGTCATGAGTGTCCTGGGAATTGATTGTCCTGACACATGAGTGTTCAGGGACAAGTGCTTTGTCCCTGCCCTGTGGAGAAAGGAGATAGGAACTGCTGGCATTATTGCAGAACAGCCTCAGTAAAACTAGATCGTACTTACTGCTTTTTTCTTCTTCTTTTTCTTCTTTTCTAATTAACATATCTATGCAAAATGCCTTTTGGGAATGTCAATGCTGTTCATGATTTTTGACTCAAATTCCACTATGTTTTTGTAAAGAGGTGACATCATAATCTTATGATGGATCAGTATTTTAATTTTAAAACTGCTTGGGGTTTTTGGTTAGTTGATTTGGGGTTTGATTTTGCTAGCTTGTTTCAAAAACAAGGTTTAAGTCCTGAAGCAGAAAGAGAAGACTTCAGCTTGACCTGGTGCTTTGCCTTTCTTTTCTCCTATGAACCGATGGATGTGCTTGTTTTCTAGCCTGGAACTTCTTCCTCTCTTCTCCTCCTTCTTTTTCTCTTTTCTTCCACCACCTTGGCCAGCAGTTGATTAGCTGCCCAGTTTTACTCCTTAAATAACAGTGGGAAGAGGTTGAATTTGTGCCTCTTCAGTTGGAGGGAGCTGAGTTTAACTTTTTTGGGTTTTTTTCAAAGTTCTTTTTGTTTGGAAAGCTTTTAAGTGCTTTGGTCTATTGTTGCACACCTCACATCATCCATGGGGATCCATGCTGCTGTTCCTGGAAAGATGAGAATAAACCCAAAATCTCCAAGGAGGTCCCTCAGCTAATGTCTTTTCCTTTTTTCTTTTCATTTTCTTTCTGGTGTTTTTCTACCCAGAGTGGCCCTATACGACTCTTTGTGCCATATAAAAGGCGGAAAAAAGAAAATGAAATACCTGCAACTCCAGTGAAGAAGAATTGCTCCAAAAACATCACTCTGCTTCCAGCTACTGCTGCAACTACATGTAGGTTCTTTTCTCCTGATAAAATTGGCCCCCTTTCTTTGGAGAGTTGCCCCTCTAGGTAATTTATGTCTGTTATTGACCCCTTGGAACTGTCCAGCCAAGAAAAACATCCTTTTATTTGGTCACATTCTTTTCATTGGCTGGTTTTATTGGCCCAGTGTCGCTTCATATTTTATAGAAAGTAGCTCAGTGTTGCTACATCTGGACACAAGCTGAGTAGGAAAAAGTGCAGCTCTAGACCTCCAGGAGACTCAGGTTTAACCTTCATGACGTCCCTGTGCCATGAACAGTAGGTTTCATATTTTGTGCCGAGATGGGTTTGGATTATGTCCCATGCCTGGAAGTGCTCAAGGCCAGTTTGGATGGGGCTTGAAGCAACCTGGTTTAATGGAAGATGCCCCTACCCATGGGAGGGCAATGGAAGGAGATGACCTTAAAGTCCCTTCCAAGCCCAAGCATTTCAGGATTCTGTGGTTATAGTCTATGATTATATTGCCCCCTGTACCACCTCTCAGTGAGGGGTGAATTATGGGATCCTAGCCTGGGTCCATAGTGGATTTCAGGAAGATTTTTTGCAAATACCAATTGAGAAATTTCCTGTTGGAGTTAGGTTTTGAGGGAGGCTGGACCTTCTCTGCTCTGCCAGAAATCACTATTCCATCCCCTGAGCTTCTCTGTGTGCCTTAGAAGCTGGAGTAAGATTTGTGCTATTCTTTGCAATACGTAGAAAAGAAGTTTGGAAGCAGCTGGAATGAAACCCCCAGCCTGAAAGTTGTTAATGAGGGAGGCAGAAGGTGTTGCTTTGATCTGTACATCCCTCTCTAACATTCAGCACACACTTTGTTACTTACTGCTTTGATTGGCAAATCATCTGTGTGAGAACAGGAATTAATTTTCAAGCTGATCCAGCTCACACATCCCCAGTCACATCCATGTGTCCTCCTGCTCTTGGCACACTGGCATCATCTGCACAGGAACAGTACAAAGTGAGTCAAGGAGGAAGCTACAGAAATCTAAAAAAAGAACAAAAATGTAAGATTAGATCATCAGCAACAGTAGGAGGAGAAACACACAAGGATTCATTCTGCAGAGCTGTTTTATGGCTTTGCTTTTTTTAGTCCCCAAATAGGTTTAATCTGTATTGGTTTGTTATGTGAGGTCCTGTGAGGCTGCTGATTCTCTCATGCTGGCACTGGAAGAGAGAACTTCTTGTTTTGGTGGCCACAGACTCCACCAGCTAGGAATTTGTAGCTACAGTATTTTAAATTTTAATTATTGTGTGTCGCAGAATCAGCGCAGTTAATGATACCAGTTAAATAATCCTCTTTAAGGTGGGTTTTAAACATTTTGAAGCCACTCAGGTATAATTATCCAGAAAGATTTTGTGCCTTTTTCCTTGCATTGGCCAAGCACATTCTATCACTTCGTGTAGGTAAACAGCTAAAATTGTCCAGCTGTCATGAAATTAGCTATAATCCACAGGCTGTTATGTTGATTTAAGTAGCAACAATCACTCTTGCTAAAATTGTCATAAAGCAGCCAGAAGTTCATGATGGGATATGTGGCCTCAATGAATCTTTATGAGAGGTCTTAAGTTATGGTTCATAAAATAACTGAAAAGGTGGTGATTTGGGAGGTATTAGGTTGTAAATTAACATTTTGGCCTCATGTCCCCAGAGCCTTGGAAAGACAGCAGAGCCTTCAGAAGCCTTTTCTGGGCTTTTATTCCCATTTCCAACTGCACTGGTCACAGGCGTGATCCAAACTGGATTATCCTAGGCTGGCGATCCCTGAGCTCGGATGGTGCAGCACAGGGACATCAACAGCTGGACAGGCATGTCCTCCGTGCTGAGTGTTAATGATGAAAGTGCTCTAATGTTTCCAGTCACCGTGACTCCCTCTGGACAGATCACGACCTCCGGGGCACTGACCTTCGACCGGGCATCCACCGTGGAGGCCACGGCCATCATCTCAGAGAGCCCAGCACAGGGAGATGTTTTCACTGGAGCCACTGGTAAGAGCTCAGGTGTCTCCTAGACAGCCGTGGGGAGGAGGAAGAGAGGGCTGGATGCCCAGTGCTGTAGGAAGGAACATTTTGAATGCAGCACAAAGGATTTATTTCTCAAGGGGGACACTGCATAAGGCGCTGTCCTTCCTGTGAAATCATTTCAGTGGTTGGAAATCTTAGCAGTTGCACCAAAGGAGAAGCTTTGCCCAGTGTGGCAGCTGCTAATG